>CM037782.1:72296397-72346397 GCA_021229015.1 Solen grandis
TGAACTTGAAGCTTGAGTCATTACCAGATATCAAAGGAGAATTTCATGATCACTGTATAACCATGTGAGAATATGTCAGAGACAAGAACACCACATGTGGATGCCAACACTCATCTGTTAGGTTTTTGTTAAAAAGAGGGAGATAAGTTACATGAAAGTGGACCTAAGAGTTATGGCCCTTGATGAGAATGTGGCCCTTGTGATAACGAACAAGTATATGAAGTGTGAAGACAGAAGCTCAAATAGTTAAGAAGTTATGGTCAAGATTTACAGATTTTCACAAAGACCATGCTAACGATGTGATGACAATACCTTGACCTATTTCTTTGAAAAACAGACAAGCAAAAAAATGATTTTAAATTATGATTTACAACTTTAGATCATACTGATGATCAAGGTCAACAGTTGTATGTAATTGTGAAACACTGGAAAAAAAAGGGGAGGAATTAAGTGGAAATATAAGGTATCACTCAAAGACAAATAATCAAAGGTGCTGCCATCACAAAATATTACTATCCTTGAATAAAATATGATTCAATATGAGAGAATATTAAAGTAATGTTCAAAAGCTTATATAACAAAAAAGATTTAGAAACATGAAGAAAATGTTACTGTTCACCTCATAATGTCAAGGTCTCTTTTTCCAAGACGTTTTTAAGAGCAGTTTTCTAAAGAAAGCATATTACAAGAAAAACAAAATAAGGTACATAAGTACTAAGAAATTATTTTCGTTCTACAATTTGATTTATTGTGTACCATGATTTGAAACATAATATAACAAAAGGGCCATGATGGCCCTGAATCACCACCTGAGAAACATTGCCCTCAATGCCACTTATTGTATTACAAGTCATGATGAACACATTATCTATGCAGAAGTACAGCAAGATCATCTAAATTCAACACAAAAACTGTACCTACCATCCAAACTTTGAAGGTCATAGCTCTAATAAGTCTATATAAAATTAAGTGACTCATGGGCAGGGTCAATTTTGACACCAGGGCCATGATTTGAACAGACTTGAATGAGGTCCACAAGTAAACATCTTAACTCCTGGTTTTGAGAATTCTGAGAAGATCTTAAGGTTTTTCTATGTAAGTCTATATAAAATCAAGGGACTCCTAGGACAGGGCCAATTTTGACCCCAGGGCCATGATTTGATCAATATTGGTAGATGTTCACTAGATCATGTTACTCACCAAATATCTAAACTCTAGGCCTTGTGGTTTCTGGTAAGAAAATGTTTCTAGTTTTTTCCTAAATAAGTTTATGTAAAATCAAGTGACCCCTGGGGCAGGGCAAATTTTGACCTTAGGCAGGGCAAATTTTGACCTTAGGACCATGGTTTGAACAAAATTGGTTGGGGTCTACTAGGCTGTTACACATCAAATATCTAAACTCCAGGCCTTGTGGTTTCTGACAAGAGGATTTTTCTAGTTTTTAGTTAAGTGTGACATAGTCACTCACAACTATAGTACCTACATCCTGAGTGCCCAATTTTCTACATTTAAAACCGAACAACCTCTTCATTTTGTATGAATGACTGAACAATTTAAAAGAGTTCTACAACACAGGTATGCTGAGATTCAGCCAAAGTGTTGAAAACTCAACTTTGAGTATAAGATACATAGTTACGGGAAACAATAATTGTATGCAGCATAAAAACACAAAATAACTATTTTCCTTGTGATGTTGCGTAACTTTCACTTAACCAAGCAGAGGAGTATTGTTTCTTTAGATGCAAAGGTGGCTCATGCCTGAAATTGGATGGTAGATATGCAGCTTTTGGTTATTAAGTGGTGTTACAATAGTCTATATGGAATAACAGAAAGCTGGAATTCCGATACAAATCCACATAACTTACTAATAATCACATTAAACTATCTAAGATACATCGAGATACCTCAGGGGTTATTTGTTGCTCTATGGAATGGCTGACATGTGTATATATCTGCTATCAGAAGTTACTAAGGACATAGAGCTAATGATTTGCACTTTGCCATCTTTGCCGTCGCTCAGTAGTACAAATCAAAGTGCTGATAGTGCTAAGAGAGCAGTATTGTCACATTTCTGTTGTTATCAAAGTAACTTTAATAAACAGGGGTCAAATTTTCACGCATTGCTAATAACCCCACTTAAACATTGCGTTAACATGGTCATTACAAGAAATTAAAGATGAATGCACCATTTGTTTCATCAGACTATTAACAATTGTCACATCATCTTATTCTCCTATAGCCGACGATGAACAATAGTTTATTATTTTAATATGAGTTTATTTTGATATGAGTTTATTTTAATATGAGTTTATTTTAATATGAGTTTATTTTAATATGAGTTTGATATTTGGCAAAAACTAAGTAACAATGCATATCTGCAGCTAATCAAACCCTCTTCCACTTGAGACACAGACAACTTCAGTGCCTTCAGCGCTTAGATTCTTTATTTAAGTCTTTGTAAAATCAAAGTGACCCCTGGGGCAGGGCCAATCATGACCCCAGGGTCATGATTTGAAGAAACTTGGTACTGGTCCATAAGACAATGTCACACACCAAATATCTAAATTCCAGGCCTTGTGGTTTCTGACAAGAAGATTTTTCTTGTTTTTCTTATACAAGTCTATGTAAAATCAAGTGACCCCTGGGGCAGGGCCAATTTCGACCCCAGGGTCATGATTTGAACAAACTTGGTAATGGTCTATAAGACAATGCCACACACCAAATATCTAAGCTCTAGGCCTTGAGGTTTCGGGGAAGAAGATTTATAAAGATTTCACTTTAAAAATCTATTTTTAGCTCCTGTGACCCAGATATGCAACGGACCGAAACCATTTGAACAACTTTGGTAGAGCAAATTTTGAAATTTTCATCAAATTTGGCCATGTGGTTTAGGAGGAATTTTGTTTAAAGTAAATTGTCAACGCCGAACATACGCACAGACTTTGGGCGCTGAACAAAAGGCGATCACAATAGCTCACCATGAGCACGTACTCAGGTGAACTAAAAACCTTGAACTATTAAACTATCCTAATACATATATTTCAAGATAGATACAGGCAAATAACATCACAATATCATTATCTGTCCATGTATTGATTGTAACTAGAGGGCTATGAATTATTAATCCTTAACTGGGGATAAGGATGATGTAAAACAACATGAAAAGTTTATAAAAGGAAATATGTGGTATTTGTCTAATGATTACAGGGAAGAATCAAAGAAAAAGGAAAATTTTATTTTAGTATTTCAATGACAGAATAACAAGCATGGGATGATCCATCTATCATGCGCTACTCTCCTAGCAATGAGGGCTTATTCAACAGTTGTGACTTTCAGTATGATAATGTTTTGTTTTCAGCGTATTTGTACTCACATTCTGTTTTCATCTTATTCATGTCTGTCTTAAAAGGTTTAAAAGGAAATCTTTTTCTGCAGTAAATTACATATATTCCCTTGTCAAGTTGTGACTGTATCTGTAGCATGCTTGTAGAAAATATTTGTATTTAAATGAGAAAAAATGTAGAAATATGGACTGTAAATCTGTCACACATTGATAATAAACTGTCAATCAAACAACTTGCTAGTTTAACAAACCTTGATACAAATTAGAAAATAAACATTATAAGAATCAGCCACAACACCTCAAAAATTGTATAGTCAACATACAGGACTTCAAATGATCTAAACAACGACACCTTGTAATCATTTAATATTATATGTCTTTTCATTGCTACGTAACCATTTCTTCACAGATGTCAAGTATAGATGTTATTGACTTTTGTACCTCATTCGTACATTTTTAGTTGTTTCCGGTTTCATACAGTCATCACATAGATTTTCTTTTATTTAACACATTACATATAACTTTTAGGTCGAATTACATCACTCTAAGTCACACGCTGTATTTTACATGTATGCATAGTTATCGAACTCGAACAGCTGGATAAATGTGTTTGATTCATTATTCATACATGATGTTGAAAATGTATGAGAAATACACATGTTTCATTTCAGTTATTATTTGAAACTATTTTCTTGGTGTTAGATTACAAAAGTAATTCGTTCACAGTTCATTCATTATTTTGTTTGTTTGCTGTTGTCATAATCAGGATTAAAGGTCACTATAGGTCATATGATAAAAAGAATCTGATATGAATTGTCATTACATATCAAATGTTACTAAACTCAATGAAATTGCTATTAAGCTCGCCAGAGGGTCACATAACCCTTTCCCTCATATATACTCCTTTTGACGCCCTCTATAGGTATCACATAAAGCCTGATCTGCAGAAAACCACAGTTAAACCTTACCAAATTTAATTACAAAATCCTCATTTCCAGACCACTGAGGAGCAGCGAACAGCATAAAACCTGATCAGCCTGCGAGTTACTCGCAGGCTGATCTGGTTTTATGCTGTTCGCATAGGTCTTTTCATGGTTTCCTCTATGGGGGAAAGGGTTAATAACTCTTTTAGTACAATTTGATATGAAATAACAATTCATGTCAGATCCTATATACAGTAAAACCTCAATAATACAACCGGTCATGGGACCGCAGTCAGCTGGTTGTAATAATATGGTGGTCTGATAATCGAGTCAAAGTAAAGCAATGTGAATGGGATCCTGAAAAAATTGTGGTCTTAATAGTGAGGTGGTCCTTATATTGAGGTGGTCTTTATATGAGGTTTTACTGTATATATATATATATATACACATCTATATGCAATTAGACATAATGGCTAATACATTCCAAGATACAGAATTGAAAAAGCCTCCACAGGTTTGATTCCTAGCCTTAACATACTTAAGTTTAAAGCTCTCTGGACTGGCGGACCTGGTGTCATGATAATGTGAATGGTTGTGGTATCATGTTACATGTTACTTAATACTTCAGTATCATGGTCTAAATGACTGAAATTATGTTTGGGGCAGTTACTTAAATACTACAAAATGAACACAGCAGAAAGGGTTAAAAAACTTCTTACATGTATTAATACATTTCCGCAAGTCCAGGGTATCTATGATTTCATCTATTTTTTCTTTCTTTTCAGCCTCAGTAAATGAATCTGGAAGTCGTAGCTGGGCTGTAAACTGTTACAAAACATCAAAATCAAATGAATTATTTATACTACATGTATCCAGGATTGCAATACCATGTAGTATGTGACATTATTTTAAGCTATCGCGAGTAGCATCTTTTGTCTCAATATGGAGGAGAAAATTGCTGTAAGTATTGCATATTTTCATTAATTTTGGTTAGAATAGAGTGCATGCAAAGCTGAAAATTGTGCCCTACATGTATACTGTTCACCAGATAAGAGAATCATCAGGACTTATGCATTGTGCACAATTTGCTGCTTCAAATGCTCCATATCCTCTTCTTAAAAGAGATGAAGAAATAAAATAATCAAAGCAGTTTAAAGCAGTTTTCTCCTCCAAATTGTAGCAAAAGATGCTGCTAGCGACATCTTAACCCTTTCCCTCATATAGACTCATTTTAACGCACTCAGTAGGTACCACATTAAGCCTGATCTGCAGAAAGCCAAACTCAAACCGTACCAAATTTAATTGTAAAATCCTCATTACCAGACCACTGAGGAGCAGCGAACAGCATAAAACCTGATCAGCCTGCGAGTTACTCACAGGCTGATCTGGTTTTATGCTGTTCGCATAGGGCTTTTCATGGTATCCTCTATGAGGGAAAGGGTTAAAATGACATCATATACCAAGTAGTACGGCCACACAGTGTATCCATATATTGAAATCAACCAGAATATTAACAAATATATGATCTGATGAATAGTAATTCATTTAAGTGGGAAATTCTGATCAGACAGTCCCTGGATGGAGTTCTATTTACCAAAGTGTCAAAACACATTTGCATGAGGTATGTTTTCATTACTTTTTCTAAGTGTAATGATAATTCATTTTATATATATTTTAGTCCTTGTACAGTTAAATATCTCTACTTATTTCTTTGAAACTTATGCTGAAAGTTTTTGATTTGTAATATTAACGTGTAAGGGCTATTTACATAGTGTAACAATGGCTGCTGCTTCCCCCTAGATTCCCATATGAGAATTAAAACCTGACAAACAATTAGACAGACTATGGCAGACTTACACTGACCAGAGCAAGGAGTAAAGGGGGGTACACTTACTAGACAGGCAGACACCAATTTTAAACAATTTTTATCTATATGTTCATCTGTTTGGGATGAGACTGTGACATTATTATGTTTACTTACATACAGTGTTTCCCAGAGCGTGAGTTGTGAGAAGAACACATCTTGTTGCTGGACAAATGCCAGGCGCCTCCTCTCTCGCTTAGTAAACCTCTGTCCATCCAGGCTGATGGATCCACTGCTGGACTTGAGTCGACCTGAGACCACATTCAGGAACGTAGTCTTGCCTGAACCTAGAGGTGAGATGAATACAAAAGAAATAAAGATGGTTCCATGCTCCAGTGACAGTGTTCATATATCATGGATCTGAAAAGTTGCAAGTTCAATTCCCACAGTAGGTAGGGTGGATTTTTCAAGACATTACAAAATGCCTTGCACTGTACAGGTCAACCTCTGGAAACACATAGAGAAATAGGTATACTTTAAATTAATAACTTGTACCAAATCAACATAAAAAAAAATAAAATTCAAGCTGAATAATATGATCAACTTTGAAACAGTAAAAGACATCGTAGTCGAGTGCTTTGACACCATATCGTTTGTGGGTTTGAACCCTATTGTAACCTTCTGAGAATTCTCTCATGACTGTCTTAAAGGCAGTCTCCTGAATGTTTTCACTGCTGCTTTTGTGTTGGGAGTTAACTGTTATTGAATTTAATAATGTCCATCTAATTTACAGGTGGGGGAATAGCCCACTAGGTAGAACCACCTACCTGCCGCAAGTCAGCCAAACTTACTTTTTTTTTTTTTTGGCATAATTCAATTTGTAGAAAGAGTCTATACAGATATAATTGGGAATTATTTCAACAGGTCATAATAATGAGGTGGTCTGACAACTGAGTGGTTTTTGTTATATAAATAAATGATACAAAACTAATTTCAATTTCCTAAATTACTTTTCTTAGTGCAATTATATTCACAGACAATCTAAAACATTGTTTCAAAATATCCATCATATTGCTTTTGAAACCCTTCTTGTACTTTATTTAAAGTACCTTCTTTATTTTTGAGAGCCAAGGGCCAGGTGTCATACTGTTATTACACACATATAAAAATTTCCAACTTGTGATTGCCCATGATTACTTAACCAAAAATGGAGCCCCTTAGCCCTAGGTGACCAGTTTATTATTGGGTCTATATTTCATGGCATCTAGAGTGTCAACAAGCAGTTGTTGAAATTTACCAAGTATGAAAGTTCCCATAACTGTGCTAAGGTGAGTTTAAAAGTTTGAAGTAATATACAATATATTCTGTTTCTATCCATACATGTGCAACCAGTTTCCCAATAACAAGAACAATTTGGTATACATTAATAAACAAGTATACATGCCAAGATTGCCCTGTGTCGCTCATTTGATCAGGATTTCTGTAATGAGCATCTTCATGTAATTTTATAAGTGGTGCTTATTATTTAGATTTTGAAGAAAAAAAAATGTATCTACAAGAGGCTTCACAAGGTTTGCACTGATGACATACGTGATGATCAAACATGTTTTGGACTCATCTGATAATGTAGACAAACATTCTAACAAACTTCCATTGTGCTTAGGTAAAAAATGTAGCATAAAAAGATTTTTAACATTGGCCTTTGTGATCTACATTTTGACCTCACATGGCCCATTTTCAAACTCACCCACGACATGTTGAAGACAATTAAGCCAACCAGGTTTCATTAAATTTGAGCCAAAATGTGACATACTAATGTATAGTGGGGCCGCCATGGCCAAGCGGTTACAGTTGTGGTTCTACCCGGGTACCTCTGTGTACTCGGGGTCTTTCTCCACCTGTAATTAGCTGGACGTCGCTATATGATCGAAATACTATCGCAGCGACGGTAAACACCAATACAACAACTAATGTGACCTAATTTTGAACCAATATAACATAATAAGTAATTTCAAGCTCTTTAGAGCCATCATTCAATCAAGTGCCATAAAGAATGGATAAAAAAATGTGTCCTATTAATTTTATATATATATATATATATATTCAAAGATTTAACTTTAGGGCCTTCTTTTAGATTCTATGTGACTCAATTCCATACCACAAGTCTATTTTCAAACTCACAGAGAACATTCGGCTGATCAAGTTTCATGAAGATTGTGCAAAAATCTTTAACATAATTATACAGCATACTGAGGATTGTTCCAAAACTTCCACTTCCTTTTATCTCTACAATTTATATATACATATGTACTTAACCCTTTCCCTCATAGAGGATACCATGAAAAGACCTATGCGTACGGCATAAAACCAGATCAGCCTGCGAGTAACTCGCAGGCTGATCAGGTTTTATGCTGTTCGCTGCTCCTCAGTGGTCTGGAAATGAGGATTTTGTAATTAAATTTGGTAAGGTTTAACTGTGGTTTTCTGCAGATCAGGCTTTATGTGGTACCTACTGAGTGCGTCAAAATGAGTCTATATGAGGGGAAGGGTTAATTAAAGCAGTTTCGCTGTAAACTCTCAATATGACCATGATATATTGTATGGATAATACTATAAAAGTCCTGGAATGACTAGCCAATAAACCTGACCATGTAGCATGTAATTTCAGCAATTATCTAGTTGAATATCTATTACATATGTACTTAATAACAATTAAATAAGTTATGAGGGCTGAATGCGAAACTAAGCTAAGTGTTTTGCTCCCCCCAACCCCCATTATGTAGTACATGTATATAACTGATTCCCATTGTATTCACAATGGTCACAATACGTTAATTTGCAACTGAATAATGTAACATCCTACAAGTACTATGAATAATGACAAGGATCAATAAAGCCTTAAAACATGAGAGATATGTTTTAAAATGGTTGAACAATAGGCAATGGACATATTCAAGATGTCATAAGAATTACCGCAAAAGTGCTGGGCCCCACATGCAATTCTACCAATGAATCTTATTACTATAATTTTTTATATAGCCCCAGTCCTCATGCAAGAAGAGTGGCATAGAGTTACCTGTTGGACCTAGAATTGCGAAAACGTCTCCACTCCGAGCCTCTGCCCTGATATTTACCAGAATCTGCTTGTCTCCAATGGTGACACATACGTCGTCTGCTTTTAATACCGAATTCTGCGACCTAGTTCGCATTGTCTGAAAATTAAAAAGACCGATGAAAAAAAAAAAGAGACAGAAACCAAGTTAAAGGAGGTGAGTACAAAATGTTAAAGACAAGAAAGTGCTGTCCTGTGCAGTACAGTAAAATGTTCATTATCCGAGAAGCAATTATCCGACTATTATGCACATTTCCATGTCCAGCATAAATTATTCAGTTACTTTCCAGCTTGAACTAAGTAAACAATTTTTGAAATTTCAGAGCGTTGTGATGAAATCACTAAACTGGTAAGCCTAAATGCTTCACTTCTCACTAGAAGAAATAGTAGCCTAATAATTCAACACCAGTTTCGTTGTGTGTATTAAAGAACCAATCATTTGAACTGAAGATCCCAACCTTAGCATATATTAAGTCCATTTTGCAAGCTTCCGCCCCATCTTTATCCCTCGATCAGTGATAAAATCAAATTATTCTTTTGCTCTATATAAACTTTTTTTCTGTAGAACTTGATTTGCTAGAATGATTTCATCTTTTGGCACTAATATGTTGTAGCTTTTGAGTAGAAGCAATATAAACGTTTTTGGTAATATTTTCTGAGATAAAATAACTAAACAAGAGGGCTATAGAGGCCCTGGATCACTCACCTGAGTAAAGGGTAACCCAAGGAACACCTGTACTAAAACATTTTGAAATCTAGCCAAAAAAACTTAGTTTTAAAGGAGATGATTTTTCAAGTTTTCATTTTCTTTTTCTTTCCATTACCATTGCAACCAGAGTTCTTGTTTATTTTAGCAACTTTTGTGAAGGTTCACTCAAGGATCATCCCTGCCAAGTTTAATTAAATTTTGTCCAGTGGTTTCAGAGGAAATGTCATTTAAAGCTAATTGTTGACAATGTACGGTGGACAATGCACAACAATGGATGCAGGGTGATCACAAAAGCTCACCTTGAGCACATTGTGCTCAGGTGAGCTAAAAAAATGGGAGTAAATTAATTAATTCCATATGTGTGATAAGAACCGGATGCCCTCAGGTTGGGACACCCAGATCTTCGATCCAACCCATTCATAGTATCTATGGACAGTATATGGTGTGGTATCATGCAAAGTGTTTATGTTTTTAGACTGCAGTGGTGTAGCTCTGTGTTAGTCTCAAGAAGACATGTCAGCAGGTCGTTGTTGAACCCAATAAATAAACACACAAACCTATTTGGAAAATAGTGTTTTTTTACTATATATATCAAAAACAGCAAGCAACTTGAACATTTGACAAGTAGATCTACTGAATTCAATCTTGACATTAAGACCCCCCACCCCCTTTTTTTTTTGTTCTTTTAATAAATGTGATTTTATTCGCTTTAGATATAATTAAATGTATGTCAATTTAGACTACATGTACTAGGTGTAATCCCTTTCGATGCCTTTTGAAAAATCTCAACAAACATACCTTGTTGCTTATATTTGTTCTAAACTGATAAAATGTTGGTTATCTGTATCACATGGGGAGGGGTGGGGTCATAGTTCGATCCCAAGCCTAATTTAAATGTTAATGTCTTATCTATCTGGGTGCTCAACACAGAAGGGTGGTTCCAAGACTTGTTGGCCCCAGTGTTAGAGTGTTAGCATAATGTACCTTAGTGTGGTATCATGCTACTTGTCTATGGCATGACATTGCTGCAAGGTAGTACCATACTTTCTCATGGACAGACTGAAATACCATCGGTGGCAATTCAAACCCGAGCAAACAAAATCTTTTTCTTTTTTTTAAGGGGGACAAAAAAACCCATGTCCATTGCCAAAATTTAGTCTGACCCTTTGTAAAAAAAAGGGCAAAGATGGCCCTGAAACACCTGAGAAATATAGTTATACTGAATACAAAATCCATGCAAAAATAATCATAATTCCACACAAATATTGTACCTGTGGTCCAGATTTGGATGGGCATAACTATAAAATCAAGTGACCCCTTCGGTGGGACCAATTTTGACACCAGAGCGATGATTTGAAAACTTGATTCAGGTCTACAAGGCCATATCACATACCAGACATCTAAACCCATATGTTGTGGTTTCTGACAAGAA
This sequence comes from Solen grandis, assembly GCA_021229015.1. Lineage (NCBI taxonomy): Eukaryota > Metazoa > Mollusca > Bivalvia > Adapedonta > Solenidae > Solen > Solen grandis. Next base: position 72,307,721 of record CM037782.1, read on the forward strand.
AATCCTTTAAAGCCTCTCCTATATTCTTGGTAGATGTCCATTAGGCCATGCTACATCTCCAGGTCTTTTAGTTTCTGACTAGAAGATTTTTCTAGTTTTCCTTATTTCAGTTTATGCAAAATCAAAAAAAAAATCCATACTGACGCCACGTTTTCACGCGGCGACAATAAAAAGTTTGTTTACACTGTAACATCTTTATTTCTTTTCAATCATTATCAAACTTTATAACAGTGTTTAAATTTGGTCATAATCTTTGGTTAAGTTCGAATATATCGGCTAATCAGGTCAGGAGCTATTCCCCTTTAAATATAACAAGTTTGTTTACACTCTAGTCATTTCTTTAAAAGCAATCATCTTTAAACTTTATGACAATATTTATGACCATACCGGTAATCTCTCTGTCATGATTTATTATGGCTTATATTGACTCATCATGTGAGGAGTCGATGGCCTTGAATTATAAACAAGAGCTCCGCTGAGAGTGGGGCAATATATGCCCAAAGAAAAGTGTTGAAAGTGAGTTACCTTTGACAAATAGATAAGTACTTTGTCAACAGCAACATTTTAATAAGGAGATGTGGTAATGTTTATCTTCAAAAACAATATAATAACAGTAGCTACAAATAGGTTTAAAATGGTTTCAAAATATTCTCAAATTATGTTGGAGGTTGTTTGAAAATCAAACAAGTCACTGTTGTTGTTTTCAACACACAAGACTTCTACCGGTTATGCTTATTTTCACTATTTCCATTACCATATCCCCACCAGAATTTTGATCTGTATCCAATACAGCGGAAACTTGCACTCAATCTGCACTTCATCTCAGTATGGTTGCCATTTCTGACAAATAATTTGCTTAAGTGATTCAAGAGATACAGAGCAGACACAAAATATTCTAATATTATAATAGTATGACTTGTGACCTTCAAGTGTGACCTTGACTTTGAACCAAGTCATCCGAAGACTATGCTCTGCACATCCTGTCTGTATGCTTAACATTTCTGTGAAATAATTTCAATTTTCTTCCAGGGGTTCTTAAGATGCAGAGTGAACACAAAATTTGCTAACTGACGGACGGACGAACAAACAGTGGCATAACATAATACCGCCCTTCAGTCATATAAAAATACCAGATTTTTACTTTGTTTACACTGGCATCTGCAATTATTTTGCAGTCATCATTTTACTTACACACAACAATAATAGCAACAATATCTCAGTTCAGTTTCAGATTATGGCTAATATTTGACTGATAGAGCTACATATATGACATCACACATATTTGCCATATTTACACTCTTACATCTTCATTTCTTCAGCAGTGCAGCCAATGAAGGCACTGTATTTCAGGGCCATCTTGGCAAGTCTCTTGTTTTATATTTAAATGTGCACAACGTTGCAAAATATGTGTCGCTGATTTAATCACTCTCTCTTTCAATTCCAATTTTTGAACACAGAGGTCCAAAAAGTTGGTGGGTACACAAGGGTGAAGGAAATTTTATTCGTTTCAGTATTGTGCTTATTCACAATGATCTTAATGCGTTTCGGGGCGAAGACACGAAGACACGACAAACAAAGGGCGCCAACACGAAAGGTTTCGACCCGCGGACACGAAACATTCAAAGGCGTTGTGTTGTCGTGTCTTCGCCCCGAAAGGCGACAGACGAAATAACGACAATATGGCATGTTTTCGTTATTTCGCCTTTCGGGGCGAAGACACGACAACACGAAATGGCAGAAATCAGCCACCATAAAAAGGGGAACTTATGATACATGAATAAAACACTTTATTGACACGACAAACAAAGGGCGCCAACACGAAAGGTTTTGACCCGCGGACACGAAACATTCAAAGGCGAAACTTTTCGTCCTTTCGCCTTTCGGGGCGAAGACACGACAACACGAAATGGCAGAAATCAGCCACCATAAAAAGGGGAACTTATGATACATGAATAAAACACTTTATTGACACGACAAACAAAGGGCGCCAACACGAAAGGTTTTGACCCGCGGACACGAAACATTCAAAGGCGAAACTTTTCGTCCTTTCGCCTTTCGGGGCGAAGACACGACAACACGAAATGGCAGAAATCAGCCACCATAAAAAGGGGAACTTATGATACATGAATAAAACACTTTATTGATGTAAATTGAGATGTAGATTAATTAGCACTTTAGATGGATTCTGATGAAAGTTGAATACTTTGTTTCTAAAACACTTGATCGATAATGAACATTTTTATCCTAAAGCATCATGTCCTCCTGCATGTACTAGCTTGAATACATGGGGCAGTAAGAGCTAGGTTTTCCAAATGATGTTTAGGCTGTGTACTTTCTCTTTAAATTTTATCCAAGTCAAATTCTATTCTTTTTATGCCATGCTCTGAACAAAAATTATCTGCATAAAAGAAACAAAAAAGATAGTATATGTCTATTCTATTGAACATTTTTTCCCTAGTCAAGAAAACCAGCATATAACTTCTTGTGTCTTTTAAGTGTTTTGTATATGATGAAGTGTAAAACATACATACAATCATCAGTGGATTTTCCTTTTTGGAAACCATATTGGTTATCAATAATGATTTCTCATTCTGTATTCCATTTTGCAAGTCTGTTTAGTAGCAATTGTGAGTATATTTTGGCAATTATGTTATTAAGGGTGATTCCGCGATAGTTTTTGGCATCATCAGGTTTACCACCTTTAAATATTGGTGTTATTATTCCTTCTCCCCATTCCTGTGGATATATCTACCTATTGATTTTATTATGTTTTCTAAAGGTTTAATGGTTCCTTTTTCTAAATCTGTAAAAATAAGCCAATATATAAAGCAAATGAATTGTTAAAAGTTTCAAGACGTTTATAACGTTAATTACATAGAAATAAGAAATTATTTTCATGATTTTGCTTACACCTCTGCCTTTGTTTCCATCTATTTTTGCAAATGTAAAACTCAGTCAATTTAAGGTTGAAAGTCAAGTATTTTTTTTCTTTTTTACAATTTCAATTATGTGGAACAAATTGCAATAAATATTTGTTAAGTCATATGCTTACGAAGAAATGGATATTAAATGGAGAATAAAAAATGTTTAAAATCGATTTAATAATGTAAGAAAAAAATTATTGAGGATAGTATTATCTTAAAATTTCATGTTTTTTTTTTCTGCATGACAGTAAACGGTTGCGTAATCAAATAAGATCCATATTTATGCTTTCTCAATTTTTCTATTTTTTAGCTCTGGCGGCCATCTTGGTTGGTGGATTGGAACGATTTTAGTTATTTTTGCTCAGTACCACCTAAGGATCACTCCTATAAAATTTCAACAAAATCTGCTCAGGGGTTTAAGAGGAGATGTAATTGAAAGCAAAAGTTAACGATGCACGACGGACACCGGACAAGGACTGATCACAATACCTTAAAAGTATCATATACAAGTCATGTACATGTGGCAACTATTTGTTTTGTTTCACACATTTTTCATCTAATGTAACAATGTTGTTGTGCTGGGGCATCCAGGGAAAATATTTTGACCTTCTGCATTTTGTTGATAAACCCTACCGGAACATTTAAACAACTTTTTTCTTTCAATTTGTTTTCAGAAAAAGAAAAATACAATAAACTAGACAACATTATTTTTTTATAACAAGTACCACCACCACAAGTAGCTGACTAACATTGACACTTTATTCAATTGTCATTAGCACTGATCATCACATGACATAAGCAGTACTCAATTTGTTATAAACTAAATTGTATGTGATGAGAACTTTAAAAATCAAGAGAAATGTTTATAAAAATACCATGTTATTGTCAATCTATTATCAGTATGCTTGTACTGCATTCGGATGTATTGCATTTTTTTTCTTTTTGTTCGTAAAATCGTAGATATTTTATCAGATCACAAACAAAAGAAAAAATGTACAAATGTTTTATTTCAGGTATCCCCCACCCCTGCTGAATCTCTGTGCCTGCATTTACATGATGTAATTTGTGCAAAAAAAAAATATATATATTTGTCGCCCATCTTTTCTTGACAATGTCTATGATAATGATTATTTATGACAGATAATATTACCCTTCTAATATTCAAAATTCAGTTTAACGTTTTAGGTTTTATCTTCGGGGAGTTATACTGTACGTACAAAAGATTAAGTACATGTATACACATACTTGCCGTTTTCGAACACTTTTTATGCTAACAATAATTGGAACACATGTTGTAAAAAAGATTACACCAGATCATTTTTAAGGCATTTAGATTTTTAAAAACTTTTTGTATTACCAGTTATATACCCAATAGAAATGCAGATCTTCGATTTAGTCCTTTGTAAATATGCGGAATAGTCCTTTGTAAATATGCGGAAATCACCTTCACCAGCCAGTATGAAAACCACCTGGACGGTTCTGCAATTTTTGTACAAAACTCCACCCCCCATTGATAGACTGACTCATACCAAGGTCAAGTGTTCACAAACAGTATGACAAACAAGAGGGCCAAGATGGCTCTGAATCGCTCACCTGAGAAACATTGCCTTCATTGACAATTATTTATTTTGAGTCATAATGAATACTTAATCCATGCAGAAGTACAGCAAGATCATCTAAATTCCACACAAAAACTGTGCCTGTCATCCAAATTTTGAGGGCCATAACTCTATTAAGTCTATATAAAATCAAGTGGCACCTGGGGTGGGGTCAATTTTGACACCAGGGCCTTAATTTGAACAGATTTGGTTGAGGTCCTTTAGTAAACATCTTAACTCCAGGTTCTGTGGTTTTCTGATAATAAGATCTTTTGAGGGTTTTCCTATACAAGTCTATGTAAAATCAAGTGTCCCATAAGGCAGGGCCAATTTTGACCCCAGGGCCATGATTTGAACAAACTTGGTAGAGGTTTACTAAGCCATATTACAAAACAAATTTCTAAACTCCAGGCCTTGTGGTTTCTGCATAAGCTTTTTCTAGTTGTCCTAGATAAGTCTATGTAAAGTCAAGTGAAACCTGGGACGGAGCCAATTTTGAACCCAGGGTCATGATTTCATTTGAACAAACTTGGTAATGGTTCATAAGACAATGCCACACACCAAATATCTAAGCTCAAGGCTTTGCAGTTTCTGAGAAGATTTTTAAAGATTTTGCTTTAAAAATCTATTTTAAGTTTCTGTGACCCAGATATGCAACAGACAGGAACCATTTGAACAACTTTGGTAGAGGTTCATTCAAGGAACATCACAAACAGTTTTCATCAAATTTGGCCCAGTGGTTTAGGAGAAGTCGTTTAAAGAAAATTGTTGACACCAGACGCACGCACGGACGATGGACAAAAGGGTATCACAACAGCTCACCATGAGCACATTGTGCTCAGGTGAGCTAACAAAAAGCACATGTTCTTTTAAGTACAACAGGTCAAATGATCACCATTTGCTTCACACTTACACTGATTGGATAAGCCGAATGATGTTAACATACTTGATTAACAGTTTAGAAACCATCTAAATATGTGGCCAATCAGAAGCTCTGAAAATTACACGATTTATTTCATTAGTGTTTGCCGATTTTGATAGTGGTCTCTCAGCCAATCACAAGCCTCTATTATTTGAATTCATGAAGAACATTCTGTTTTGGCTCTTAACCATGAAGAGCCTTCTATTTTATTAAGAATGATCTATAGTCTGCACATACGTAGTAAACCATACATATTATCCAAGACACTCGTTTATTTCCGGACATTTTTGTTAGATTTTGCAAGCAGAAGTAGAACAAAATCTTTTTATTTTGAACACTCGGCACAAATTAACAAACAGGACTGATAGTCTGATTTTTATCGAATGTTATGAAGATAAAAGCGGACATTTTTTCAAAGAAATATACTATACTACGACAAAAAACGCAGTGTGTAATTTTAGATTGGATTAAAATAAAGTTTGACTTTAGCAATGTCCTTAAATTACTGATGGGTTATTAGTCATAAATAAAAAATCTTCAATATAGTCATGTGAAGCTTTTAAACCATGGTTAAATGTAAATAAGAGGGCCATGATGGCCCTAAATCGCTCACCTGATTATAAATGAGCAACATATGTTGGATTTTTCATATTGACCTACTTTTTGACCCCACATGACCCAATTTCAAACCTGTCCAAGATTTTATGGAAACAAACATTCTGACCAAGTTTCATGAAGATTGAGCCAAAAATGTGGCCTCTAGAGTGTTAACAAGGTTTTTCTAAGATTTGACCTCATGACCTATTTTTTGACCCCTCATGACCCAAATTGAACTTGTCCAAGATTTTATGGAGACAAACATTCTGACCAAGTTTCATGAAGATTGGCCTAAAAATATGGCCTTTAGAGTGTTAACAAGCCAAATTGTTGATGATGCACAATGGACGACGGATGCCGGACGAAGGGGGATCACAAAAGCTCACCTTGAGCATGTTGTGCTCAGGTGAGCTAAAAATAAACTTTTCAGTATCTTTGTGAAATGAAATTCAATCCATTCACCTAGTTCTGACCCTCTGCAGCAATAGACGATCTCATTATATATGTTTTGGGTAATTTTGCACAAATGCCACAAACGCACAGACAAGTTCCAGTATGAGTCTGAACACCCTTCAGGCTTGCATTTTAGTGTTAAGCTATATAAAATAATTTATTTATCAACAGTCCCTTGCCTAACTGACAGGTACATTTTAATCTGAGGCTATTTCAGACCAAGTTACGTGTGCTGAATTTCCCACCATTGTATATATACACGCGACTTTTAACGTCGCATGACATATTCTGGCAGGGGCCAACACTAAGTAGGTTTGGGTTGTGAAGAAAATTGTTCATGACCGCTCGCTACGCTCACTCTCTCCAGATTCAAAATCATGAAGAACTTTCTCACAGACCCTTACATAGAACACCTTTCTATTTCAAATGTACAAAATATAATGATGTTTTAAGCGCGCGCATGTGCAACAAAGCCCGCCTCCGGGGCGTTTCTTTTTGATGACGAAAAACTAATTTGGTTCTGTCCAACCGTTTATTCTTTTCTGTCAAAATGAGATTACAGTTGTGGTCATATATAGACAGTAAAGATCCAGGTTAATTATGTTACTCTTTCTTTTCTTTTGTCTTTCAAACTTCTTTCTCTATCTCCTTTAAAGTTACTTTCATACTTTCTTTAATGTTTTTGCCCCAAATGCATTTTTTTCTCCAATCATAAGTTTAACTGTCAGACTATGAAAGATACGGACACGAATCTCGCCTCAAACGGTATTCAAACCCATAACCCCTGGACCAGTGACCTGAGGTTTTACCACTGCACGACACTTTCTCCCACTTGTTTAATCAATAATCACTTTCAAGAATAATTAATAAGAAAAAAACAACAAACAGTCGGAATCGACACCAGTGGCGTCGCACTACCTTCTCAGTAACATATGTACTGAAATTCCTCGTTAAATTATTTAGTTGAACTATCTTGATCAAATTGGCATTGCCAGTAAACATTCCTTCAAATTTGCTGCCATCCATCCTCACCTGTTGATGTTCAAGCAGTAAATGATAATTATAGTGTCAAGTTTCACTGTTTGGTCTATTATATCAAACAGGGGAGACGTTTCTTTACTATCGATTAAAATTAAACACACAGATTTTAATGTAAAGCATGAAACCCCCCCCCCCCAATTGTCTGCATAAAATATAACCATCCATTTTGGTGTCAAGCAACTTATTTTCTCGCCTGCCACAGCATATTGATTAATATGAATACTGTGTCCAGGCTTCAGTGCAATAGCTAAGCCGGGAACTCCTAAGTTGGATTTCTCCAGATATTAGAAGCATATGCTTATTTGTCTCGGGGAGGGGGGGGGGGGAGCACCAAATCCTAGAGGGGGACTAGTCCACATGTGTACCCATAATTTGTGATACCGTTCTACTTTCGATTTGGCGATATCCCCTATGGGACGCAGTGACAGCCAGTACCAAAAAGCGGTTGATATTGATATAGAAGTAGTAATAGCTATTACTTAATTTCACTCGGACATCAGGACCGGGTTACAAATGAGTGCAAATAAACCGTACTGTATTGAGTTCAATGTATCGAGCCACTCATACAGTACAGTACTCTTTAATCTTATATGTGTGTGTAGAACGTTACGATAATCTATATCATAGCAACACAGAGGCCTACATAGAACCACGCATACTGTCTGGCAAGCACCGCTTAAAACAAAAGGCTACATTGACATTATCAAATATTCAGAACTACTGTGCAAAATTACCTTACAGTGGTCCAATTGCCTAAGTTAGTAGCCTACAGTGGTTGGCTTAACAATCCTGACTCTAAACAAAACTCATCGTATGCCCTTCTCTGGTTTGTTTTAATAGATCTTATCGTTTTAATAGTCTATATTCCTGCCTCTGTATAGTGAATACGCACTGTAGCTTTACACTACAAATAGCACCAACCTGTAGATCTAGATTTAGGCCTACAATAAACCATAAAATGTAGTTTAATCTTTAAATTTTGATGCATTTTGTAGAAAAAGAAAACATTAAGTGTATACATACGTTTGATTAGAATATTCCACCGTCAAACTATATGAATTCCATTTCCAAATTAAATCAGTTAAATTTAAAACCCCAAAAAGAAAGGTCAATGAACGCTACAACATCATGTAACACAGTACAGTTAAGACCCCTGTAAAGTATGCCATACACTACACTGAACATCTTGTTCTATTTATAGATATGTGCTCACTACACACTGGTATGGTATGTTATTTTAGACGATAAAAACGGAAAGGTCTAAAACGCGGACAATATTACGGAATTCCGTTAGGGCCATGTGAGTGAAAAAATCTGAAACACGAAATCACGAAAGTACAATGACGAAAACGCGAAACCACGATGATGAAAACGCGAAATCACGATGACGAAAACGCTAAATAATTTCGTGTTTTCATCATCGTAACTTCGTGTTTTCGTCATCGTGTTTTCGCGTTTTCGTCATCGTACTTCGCGTTTTCGTGTTTTCGCCATTATGTTTTCGGGATTTCGCGTTTTCGTACTTTCGCCTTCCGGTTTGCATGCGCAGTGCCAAAATTAAGAAAGTATCAGATAGGCTTTGCCTACAACGAAATATGATTTTTTATCCGTCTTGTTTATTTAGTTTTAAATATTCTTAGACCTACAGATCAATTGAAAGTTTTTTTCAAATATTGAAATAAACTAAAATAAAGCGGAAAAAATCAGTTTAATACTAATCTAAACTCTCTCTCTCTCTCTCTCTCTCAGCATGAACTACTATTAGAGAATGCTCTTTTATACATTCAATTATTATTTTCAGCTAAATATACATGTATATGACAAGAGCGGGTGAGGGTATTACTGAACTCTTCGGCTGAGATATATAGTATTCGGTAATACAAGCAGCATTAACGATCTTCATTACATATACAACAAATATGAGTATCTTTTCAACATTTACATGCAAGAAACACCTATCTAGACTTATCTTATTCTGAGATATGGTTTTCTATGTGTTGGACCCAACTGTTTGTATTTCCTTGTTGCTTACTTGTAAATAGATGCTTGTAAAACCAACCATACTTTTTTTTTTTTGAGTATAATTTTATTATTTCATTGTTGGTGTTGAGCAATATTTATTTTATTGTTAACAATTATAGTTATCCGGTATTTATCTGTGGACACATAGCATTAAACAAATCCCAATCTAGATGTCATATTGTATAAGATGCATGATGTGCAGCGGAAATTTCTGCCTGAAACATCAATTACCAAACCCCTTTTCTTTCATGCTCTACAGACTTAGTTCCCGGCCGCTTACATTTGATTCTCCCCTTTTGTGAGTTATTAATACATGTATCGTGATAATATTTTTTTTTTAATTTGTTCATTTATTTAGTTCTAATTTGTTTTTCTTTTATTCGTATCTTAATCATTCATTTACAATAATTCACTGATAGATCATTTATAATTATATGGATTCTATTTAGGCATTTAAGGTGATAAATGATATCTGTGTTGTGTTAAGCACTCTGTATTGAATGTGTTCGTCAATGCACACATGATGAACTTCAACTGCTTCAAATTCGAACATGCATTACACTTGCTTAACAATTACCAATGAGATATATGGAGTTGTTTCGCCTTATGAAATATATGCATTTACATAAAAAAAAAGCTTCATCTGCAACACGAGTCCATATATACAATATTAAGACGATGCATGTCTAAAGGTAGAAACCGAGCTTTTGTCTCCTCAAGTGTAAAAAAAAAATAACCTTAAGATCATCAGAATCCTTTGACGGTTGTTATGTTGTTCCTTTTAATAAGAAAAAAAACTTTCTCTGACAGAAGTTTTAGTACTGTGGAATGAAATACTTCTTAGTCTGAGACAATGTGAATCTGTAGAAATCTTCAAAACACAACTGAAGTCATTTTACTTCAAGGACTATTTTGCACTGTTTTTAAGTGATGCTAACGGCATCGCTGACTGTTCCTTATTGTTTTATGTATGTGTGTATATCTCATCAGCTTTTATCATTTTCATTATACAACGCCATTGAATATGTATTTTATATGTAGAATAGGCGTTTAATCAAATTTGCAAGTTTCAAGAAAAACGGATAGGTGAGCGCTGATGTAGTTTCGTTTTAAAAGTGTTTATTTCATAAAATGTCACTATTAAGATATTTATTTATATTATATTCTGTGTATATGTAACGTTTTGTTATATATTAAATACCAGTACGCTTTTCGCTGAAATATATTCAAAATGGATAGAATAACCACACCGGTAAAGATAGACTCTTTGTTCGGGAAAGACCCGAAAAATGACTTACTTAGTTCTGGCACTGCGCATGCATACCGGAAGGCGAAAGTACGAAAACGCGAAAACACGATGACGAAAACGCGAGAGTACGATGACGAAAACGCGAAAACACGATGACGAAAACGCGAGGACACAAAAACGCGAGAACACGATGACGAAATCGCGAAACCATGCTGGCGAAAACGCGATATTATGTCGCACTTTCATCATCGTGTTTTCGCTTTTTCGCGTTTTCGTCATCGTACTTTCGCTTTTTCGTCATCGTGTTCTCGCGTTTTCGTCATCGTACTTTCGTGATCTCGCTTTTTCGCGTTTTCATCATCGTGCTTTCGCGTTTTCGTCATCGTGTTCTCGCGGTTTCGTCATCGTCCTTTCGTGATTTCGTGTTTTCGCGTTTCAGGTTATTTCATTTATAGGCGATGGCCCTAATGGAATTCCGTACAATATATACAAAGAAGGAAAACGCGACAATATGTAACATATAGGGGAAAAGCGGACGATGTGTATCATATAGAGAAAAATCAGACGCTGTAGTTTTATCATCTTTTTGTAATCATTATTGTCATTTTGAAATATTCATGTAGTTACTCAACTAGAACATCTGAAGATAAAATGTGTTGGTTGTAAGATAAAATAATAATGAGTTTATTATTATCGTAATTCGAGAATTTAATTGATACAATTATAAAGACTATGAATAAATTAGGTTAATCCGTTGATCTATAATATACACTTTGATCCTAAGTGATAACAATTATATTAATTGTGAATGTGAAAATAAATTAATATGAATTTATTGATTTTTAACACCTAAGATGAAAGTGCCGTGTCAAAATTAGACGGCATCGTTGATTAATTGCAGTTATCATTAACGGCCCTTTAATTCGTTATCATAAATAGAGTGTAGACAAACAACATCAATTAGATTATTGTAATAAATGAAACTGACGATAATAATCTATAATTAAAGACATCTTCAAACGATAGACTTTAAATTGAGTAAAGAAAATCTCTCTATATATTTATATGTAACGTTTAAAGCCCCAGTGCGTTTTAGCTGGGAAAATATATTTTTCATAATTTCTAATTAGCCAAGCCTCAAATGATGTTTGATTAACCTCTTAATGTTTAACTAAGCCCACAAAATGAAATATTCACCCGGAAGCCTTAGTTGTTTAGACAGGGCAAAACAGTGAGAAAAATGGGCGGAGCTTGTTCTGAAACCCACTGTTCACAAAAAAATACGGATGTCTCGGTGTACATGGGGTTTTTCAGAAACACATGAACTTTTGCTATAGACTGAATAGATCTTGATACACGTAGTCGAGGAGATAGGAAAAAAATCCACGAACTTCTAAAAAAATATAAAAAAAAAATAAAAAAAAGTGTGTGTTAATTTTATGCTGACGTTGTTTTGAGCTAAATAAAGAACGTTTCTCAAGGTCTTTCAGTGATGAAATTAAAACTGAATTATATATGTTGTAAGTACATTCGGATTTAGGTCTAACATCTATAAGATACTGGGACTTTTAAGGTTTCAAAAAAGAAACAGTTAATGCAACATAACGTTTGTGACTTCTGTTTCATGAAATATATAGTGTCAAATCGAAGGATTATATATGCGACTTAAATAAGTTTGGACTTTGTAATTTTGTATTTTGTGTGACGATTGTGTCTGTTTTAAGCGTTGTGCTCAAGATGGCTCTTGTTAATGGTCATAGTCAGACCAAGTACTTATCAGACCATCTGAATTGTGAACATTACTCAAGTGTTTTCATATCCTGGATATCGTACAAGGAAGTCTCTATTGGAGGATATATTGTTTGAACTGGCACCATTCTTTTCGGTAAGTCGCAAGTTTTATTTATTTATTGTTTATCATCCCGTTTCATTCACCATATCCTTCTAAATTTGTGAATATATTCCCTCTATAACGTATTTAGATTTTTTTTCCGAATTCAGATAGTAATTTACATATGTGGAACTAGTTAATTGAGTATAAACCATTTGTTTGATTTTTCTGGTATGGTTACATTCAACTCGCTCATACCGTCCGCCTTTTCTTATATGTTACATATTGTCCGCCTTTTCCTATATGTTACATACTGTCCGCCTTTTCTTATATGTTACATATCGTCCGCGTTCATTTATGTTCGTGGCATAATAAGAATATTTTTTTTTATTTTTTTTTTATTTATTTATTTATTTTATTTTTTTTTTGGCAAATAACAAAAAAAAGTATCATGAATATTAATAGTAAAGGCATGAATGTGTTAAATGCCCGCGTTATGTTTCATACCGTCCGCCTTTTCTTATATGTTACATGTATACCGTCCGCGTTTTCTCTATATGTTACATATCGTCCGCGTTTTCCTTCTTTGTTTATTTTGTCCGCGTTTTCACTATATGCTACATACCGTCCGCGTTATCTTCTATGTTCACTGTATAATTAGGATAATTTTTCTTTCTTTATTTTTATTATTATTTTTTTTTTATACAAATAAACGTTAAATGTGTTTATTTGATGAAACGCCTATTTCTATACACGATATTCAATGGCGTCGTACAATAACATACATATATTCTCTTCAAAAAGTGTAAACAAATACATATAAAATATAGCGAAAAGCATAAAAACATGAAATTAAAATACAGATTTAAGATGGACATCAAGGTACTTTACTAGTTTATGTTTAAAAAAAAAAAAGCTAATAAAAGCAGATGACAAAACTATAAAAGCTCCGGACAAGGTTATGTAAAATATCAGATGATTAAAATCAATATCAGTTTTAAAACAAGTCGTAAAACTGTGAAATAATGCGTTTTTAGTTTTTTCTTAAACTCGTCTATTGACTCGGTTTGCTTAATAAACGGAGGCAGATTGTTCCATAATTTCGGCCCTATAGTGCAGAAACTTCTATCATTAAACCTAGTTTTCCTGCTAAACGGCACATCATATGTAATGCTGGAATCACTGACAGATCTTATTCCTGGTCTACGATTAACATGTTTAGTTAATAATTGTGTCAAATATACAGGAGCCCGACCAGTGCTGCAGTCAATATTTTGAAATTGATTCTGGCCTTTATTGGGAGCCAATTTAAATATTGCAAGGCTTTCTTGGCACTTTCATATTTGCCTCTTTTAAGAACTAATTTAGCGCACATATTTTGAATGCGTTGCATTTTGCGCAACTCTGTCTCACAAAATACCATACAATATAACATTACAGTAGTCCAGATGAGAGATAACCAGTGAAAGTAATAGGATTTCAGTTGCAGCTCTGGTCAGGTATTTTCTGATACACTTTACTCTGAAAAAATTCCATTGCAGAGTGGCATTTACGCTTTGCGTTATGGAACGCCACAACTGTCTTATGTTTGGCAATGATTTTTAGAAGGGTGCATATAGCATTTTGAGGGATCGTGTTATCATAATGTGGGGTTGTTATGTCATAATGTGGGGTTGTAATATCATCATGTGAGGTTGTAATGTCATTTTGTTGGGTTGTTATATCATCATGTGAGGTTGTAATATCATCATGTGAGGTTGTAATGCCATCTTGTTGGGTTGTTATATCATAATGTGAGGTTGTAATATCATCATGTGGGATTGTAATATCATCATGTAAGGTTGTAATATTATCATAGGGAGTTGTAATGTCAATGTGTGAGGTTATAAAGACATCATGCGTGGTTGTTAAGTCATTATATGGGGCTGTAATATCATCATGTGGGGTTGATTTGCCATTTTGGGTGGTGCAGTTGTCCTTCTGTGATGTCCACTTGACTTAATGTGTGGTGCAGTTGTTCACCCAGGTCCCTTGGTGTCCACTTGACTTGCTGTGTGATGCAGTTGTCATTCTGTTACATCCACTTGAATTGCTGTGTGGTGCAGTTGTTCTTCTTGATATCCACTTGACTTGCTGTGTGATGCAGTTGTCATTCTGTTACATCCACTTGAATTGCTGTGTGGTGCAGTTGTTCTTCTTGATATCCACTTGACTTGCTGTGTGATACAGTTGTCATTCTGTTACATCCACTTGAATTGCTGTGTGGTGCAGTTGTTCTTCCTTGATATCCACTTGACTTGCTGTGTGATGCAGTTGTCATTCTGTTACATCCACTTGACTTGCTGTGTGATGCAGTTGTTCTTCCTTGATATCCACTTGACTTGCTGTGTGATGCAGTTGTCATTCTGTTACATCCACTTAAATTGCTGTGTGGTGCAGTTTTCCTTTTGTGATGTTCAATTGATTTGTTGTGTGGTGCAGTTGTCCTTCTGTGATGTCCACTTGACATTGTGATCGGTTGATTAGTATAACATCCTGTTCATTAATATGCTGTCATGTACAGGTTGTATGCTGAGATGTTGTTCTCTCCTATGTGGTTCATTCGGCACATGTACTGTTCGGATGAATTCCGAAATGTTGCGCATTGATGACACCGAGTTGGACATTTCCTTATTTTCATTTCTTTCATGTTGGATGTTAAGGAACACACCCAAATTTTAAGATTCCTTTGTGTTAGACAATATGAATATACAAACTTGTATATTTGAAAACTTTTGAAGTTGCAAAAACTCACATTCTAGCTGTTTTTTTTGGAAATTAAAAAAATTTTTTATGTTTTGCATTTTATTTTTACATTTTAAGATTTTTTTTACATCAGTGGATTTCATCTGAAAAGATAAAAAAAATAAACCGCGAGCCTTGGCGAGCGTTTTATATTTTCTAAGCCGAGCAGGATAAACTTATCTTCATTTAACACTTACCCAGTACTCTATTTATCCTATTATTTCAAAGCAATACACAGGAAGAATGAAAAGAAAGAACGTAACATTTCACTTGACCTTCAACACCGTGATGTCATACATGTAGTAAGCAGGAAAGTAGTCACGGATGACGTCAGAATATATAAACATTCACGAATGAGTATACTGTAAAGCTAAGTTTATACCACAATGTAAGTCTGGTGATAGGAAAAACTGTATTCAACAACTTTTGATAAAATATGTTGAAAATATTACTTTGATAAAAACACCCTTTGAAACGCCTTTTTATTATAACTAAAAGTTTTTATTGAGAATAAAGTAAAAATTGCATAATAAAATAATGAAAAGACAATTGAACATAACAGATATTTTTCTTTGATTTCCATTCATTTGCAGTACTTTTTACTAACTACAGTTCTGTCATGTTGTAAAATACAATGTATTCTATCAGGAGATATTTTCTTTATCTTTTCAGAAGAAATCCACTGATGTAAGAAAATTCTTAAATGCAAAAAATAGTTGTTTGCTTTTTTTTTTTTTTAACTAAAACTGCATTTTTATTGAGAATTTGCATAAAATTCTGGCGTAGCTTCCTATAGGCATATGCCTACACATTTTTTTTTTAATCAAAGATTAAAAATAAAAACAGCCCAGACAGGCGAAATAGTGGTCGAACAATTAGTAAGAATCTGTGCTATGGTATCAAAGTGTTTTCGAATTATTATAAACAATATTATGTTTACATGTAATGTAAAATTATATGTTTTTCAATAATGAGTGAGTTGGAAAAACGTGTTTTTGTTTGAACATCTCAACAGTTATCTAACTTTAAAATTATTGAAAATACTGAAAATTGGTTTTCCAGTTTAGTAAACTGGCAAAACCACAAACTATATTATCTCAAAAATGAAATGACATTTACTGCAGACGTAATTCACACGCACGCAATATTCATACATGCGTAAATTATTACCAATACTATGATAGGTATCTCTTATGAGTGTAGCTGTAAAATACATAAATTATATATATTATGGCTACACCATTCCGATCAAAGACAAATCTGAGGATTACTTAGGTATTTAAATAATAAATCTGCTTTACGTAATTTGATTTTATGAGGCAAAATGCTTAGATTTACTTTTCTCATTTGGGTTTTATAAACGACAGACCTAAAACAAGTTAATAATTTTGCTTGAAACTTGTATATTGCCTTTCAGACTTCAGTTTTTTCTAATGCAAATGCACTAATGCACAAAACTATATGTTCTACTTATGTATTATTATGACGATGCTTAAGAGCATTAATTTTGTGTGTTTTCTGTTAATAAATTTATATTATAGGGAGTACGTCAACAGGATGTCCATAGGGACATAGGTTTCACTGTTTGATTAACACATAGAGGAAATGTGTTTGTTTTGAGTGAAAATGGAAAATATCTCATCGAGAAGTGATTCAATTTAATATATTCAAGAGAGCATAACGCGCGCGAAAATGCTAAGATAGTACATGTATCACCTCGAGATGAGATGTATTCCATATTCACTCAAAACAAATTTTCTTTTTATTTTATGTTTACTGCTGCTACATACCCATGTTCATATCCTTTATATGTAAAAAGGTAGTCCCGGCAGATCTATATCACCCACATTGTGAGATGTAGATATAATCTCACTGATAAAACAGAGTATTTTAACAGTAAGCATTAAATAAAATCTCTAATGTCAGTCCCACGTGTAATTCAAACACACACGTAACAATAATTATTACAAATTCATGATATTAGGTGCTTACATACGACAGATCTAGATGCACGTTTGTTCTCAGGGCGTATTGAGTGAGAGTTATGAGTGTAAAGGCTACTTTTGAGTATTTAATAATTACTTGAAATTCCACATAAAATGGGTATATTCCCATTAAAAAGAAAGCCTCAAAACCAATCAGATTGTTCCCATGCAAATATCCAAAGTCCCCCGACAGATCCTCCGCGGTAGGAAAACATACCTAAACATTTAGTGAATCCAAGCTACGCCCCTGAAATATGAGTGTAGGACAATACCCCCTCCGGACAATACCCCCTTAGGACAATTCCCCCTCGGACAATTCCCCCTCAGGACAATTCCCCCTTAGGACAATTCCCCCTTAGGACAATTCCCCCTCAATGTTTTTTAAAGTCATTTTATAAAGTTAATAATAAATAAATATGAAAATTAGTTAATGTTTATTTCCCTTTGTTTACTCATGTACTAAAATGTTCATTTTGAGATGAATTCATGGACATGTCTATATACAATTTTAGACTAAATTATTGATATGGAAAGTATCTTTTTACATGGGAGTAGTCTTATTATACTAATTATGATTTCATTTAATATAAATTTAATTGATATTCTCTCTCTCTCTCTCTCTCTCTCTCTCTGCATACATAATAGAATCATTGAATGTACGGGTGACATTGAATAATTGATGATGATATAGGGATTTGAAAATAACTTAAGACAATCAAAGGTTAATGATTTATTTCAACATGGATAAAAGCATGGATAAAAGCACATACTTAACTGTAAAACATTTAAAGCACATGTCTAAATTTTACCAAGCGTTATTAATAACATTCAACATAAATCAAAGATGCATGTATAAAAGCTCATATTTAACAAAAGCACACATTTAATTCAGCACAAGTTTTCAAAACTTTGAATATAAGTTGTATGAATCTTTTTCACAACTTTGTCACACACAGACGCACATACTTTACTTTACATAGTGTTTAATTTCCACCTGATACACCATCCGACCCCTCGAAGAAACTCTTCCATCGTCTTACTCTGGGCCTGATAATCAGAACACAAGTTTCTCAGTCGCTCCTGCAGGTTCTTCGTAACAGTCTTTACCCTCTTGCGTGGTGGTTGGCCATTGGCATTCTGGAAGAGAGCGGTTTCCACAAGTGCACAATCTTTCCTAAAACTCTCAATGGCGATCCACACTGAAGGATGGTTGTATCCGATTAGCTTCTGAAATCCATGATTCCAGCTTTCACAAATGTTATTTGTCCTGGATTCACTGTTCAAGGTTGCCACATGGAGGTTCCAGAGTGGAGGCGGGTACTGTGGCTGGATCCTCCTGACACGTACCACATTGACTTCAGCATCACCTTGCAGTTGAATAGCTTGCAGTCTGCGGAAAGTTCCTGTCACATAAATCCTGTCAAAATAATCCACAAGTTCTTCCAAACCTTCTGGAGTATTGTCCTTAAGAAAGTCCATTAACACAATTTGCAAACACTTTATGCCTGCACTTATTTTAGTTTTTCAATCACCAAAGCAACAAAATTTCACAATATTTAATGCTTTATTATTCATGTATATCATAAATAAATATTTTAATGCATAAATATATAATTTTTATATGAAGGGGGTATTGTCCACCCTGGCATATTGTCCGAGGGGGTATTGTCCGAGGGGGTATTGTCCGAGGGGGTATTGTCCTAAGGGGGAATTGTCCGGAGGGGGTATTGTCCGTACCCCCTGAAATATACTACTAGAATGTGAGTTTTTGCAACTACAAATTTTGGCAAATATACTTGTATATTGTCTAAAACGAAGGATCTTAAAATCTGGGTTGTCCTTTAATATACAACGTTAAATAAATGAATATAGGAATACAATGAAATAAGGAAATAACAGTAAACCAACTCGCCACATTTCGGATTCATCCGAACAGTGCATGTGCCGAATGAACCACACAAAGAAAAACATCACAGCATATTACCTGTACATTTCAGCATATTAATGAACAGGATGTAATTCTAATCAACAAATCACAATGTCAAGTGGACATAACAGAAGGACAACGACACCACACAGCAAGTCAAGTGGACATAACAGAATGACAACTGAACCACAAAGTAAGCCAAATGGACATCACAGAAGTACAACTGCATCGCAAAGCAAGTCAAGTGAACATCATAGCGGGAAAAATGCACCACACAGCAATTAAAGAGGACATAACAGAATGACAACTGCATCACACAGCAAGTCAAGTGGACATCACAGAAGGACAACTGCACTACCAAAAATGGCAAATCAACCCCACATGATGATATAACAGCCCCATATAATGACTTAACAACCAGACATGATGTCTTTATAACCTCACACAATGACATTACAACTCCATAGGATAATATTACAACCCACATGATGACATTACAACCTCACATGATGATATAACAACCCAATAAGATGACATTACAACCCCACATGATGATATAACAACCCAATAAGATGACATTACAACCTCACATGATGATATAACAACCCAATAAGATGACATTACAACCCCACATGATGATATAACAACCCAATAAGATGACATTACAACCTCACATGATCATATTACAACATTACATGATGATATAACAGCCCCATATAATGACTTAACAACCACGCATGATGTCTTTATAACCTCACACAATGACATTACAACTCCATAGGATAATATTAAACCAAAAGATGATATTACAACCCACATGATGAAAGATGACATTACAACCTACATAATATATTACCCACATGATGATATAACAACCCAATAAAATGACATTACAACCCCACATGATGACATAACAACCCAATAAGATGACATTACAACCCCACATGATGATATAACAACCCAATAAGATGACATTACAACCTCACATGATCATATTACAACCTCACATGATGATATAACAACTCTACGTGATGATAACACGATCCCTCAAAATGCTATATGGACCCATCTTAATATCAATACAGAACATAAGACAGCTGTGGCGTTCCATATTGCGTACATGTTCCTTAAATGATAAGGTCTTGTCAAGGTAGGCACCTAGGTATCTAATGCAACTTTCACGGTTTATGAAGTCACCAGCAATATCAATATGTGTAGTAATACACTTGTTCAACTGAGCTCGACTACAAAACAATATGAATTCTGTTTTAGAAGTGTTCATTTTTAATTTGTTTTCGTTCATCCAGCAATTGATATTGACAGCACATGCTTCTAGTTGTTGGATATTTTGTTGTTCATCATGATATGTATATGAGGACTGAAGCTTTTATGAGCGATATGGTCATCAGCGAACCCATTTAATGAAATTGACGGTGGGATGACATAAAATAGTGTACTAGCATAGGTCAAGTAGGGCCAGGGACCCAAGCAACTGCCCTGGGGCACACTACATTGTAGTGGGCGGGATGAGGATCGAGATGAGTTTACAATAACTCTACAACTCCTTGGTCTCAGATACGACTCTATCCAATTCAACGCAGTGCCAGATACACCATACTGATTATGAAGAACGTCTAGTTTATGAAGAACGTCTAGTAAAAAATAACAGAATAAGTATCATATATATTAATAGTAAAGTCATGAATTTGTTAAAGTGTCCGCGTTATGTTACATACCGTTCGCCTTTTCTTATATGTTACATACTGTTCGCCTTTTCTTATATGTACATACCGTCCGCGTTTTCTATATATGTTACATCCTTCTTTGTTTATATTGTCCGTTTTCACTATATGCTACATACCGTCCGCGTTACATTCTAGGTTGATGGTAGATTTTTTTCTTTTTTGCAAATAACAATATAATTATCATAAATATTAACAGTGTCCGCCTTTGTCTATATATGTAACATACCGTCCGCCTTTTCTTATATATATGATAATTACCTGACGTAATAAATACCCGGCACGTGCCAATCTTTTAGACACGCGCCGCTGACATTGCCTGTACGGGGCACCCCACGGACATGCCTGTCGCACCCGTATACATACACAGGGGTGGGGGTTAGTACAATACACATACAACATGCCATAAAGCTGGTATGACAGTGGAATTTTAAGCAGTGTCCTTTTCGTACTTATGTAATTTGATAGCTTTATTCTTTAATGTATCGGCTATTGTTATTTATTTAATTTAATTTATTAAATGTACACAGGTAGTCGTCCTAGTGACAGGGTCAAATGACGTTGGTTCTCTGTCACCAGAGAAAATCGCTGATGGTATCCGTATCTACAATATTACCAAGTTATGAGAACAATTTCGCTGGGTGTAGTATTTCAGACCCCTTCATCAGACGTTGGAACGCCGACGCATGTGACATTAACACCCGCCTGCTTGTGCTGCCAAACAATTAATGGAACTAGTACCTACATTTTGCCAAATGGAGCAACGATGGAAAACAAAATTGCCGATGGATCCAGTTCAGTCTCCTGCTTGTCAGATACATCACAATCACAATGATAGTGTATATCTTCTTGATAGTTTAGGCAGTGATAGACCGATAGATAGGAGAGTCCCAAATGGACTCAAAATACAGTTATCCCAAATATACGGCCGTGATAAATCTAAAATCAAAATAACAGTTTCTAACATAATGAAACAAAATAATAGCATTGACTGTGGTTTTACGCAATAGCTTTTTTAACATCGTACTGTCTACAGAAATTCATCTGTTTTGATTTAATATTTGACAGCAGTAAAATGAGATCACACTTGTTTAAGTGCTTTGAAAAGCAAGATTTAACCGAATTTGCAGGAACTAGTAAAACTTTATATTAAGTCATAGAAGGAAAATAAAAACAGTACAAATAGAAAATTATTGCCTTTGTAATTTACCCGCATGTGTTGATCCTGTAATTGTTGAATGCGAAAAATGTACCACTTGGTACCACGGATATTGTATAAATATGCCCCACTTGATATTTCGACAAGCGATCAAGGATTTACATGTGGATTGTGCTATGTATAGAATATTATTAAAGCCGACGACATAGGCCGTCCACTATATATTACTGGAACATATCGTCCGCTCTTACCATATATTTTTTTCTAAATATCTTCAGCTTAAACATGGTATCAAAGTCAGTGTGATTTAATATTGTGTTATGAAATCTTGAAAATGTAACACTATAGAAAAAAATGTGATAATATAAATGGTTCGGACTTTTACATTGCTGTAATGGTTAGCGCTTATTAGCTCACCTGAGCAAAGCTCAGGGTGAGCTATTGTGATCCCGTGAGCGTCCGTCGTCCGTCGTGCGGCGTCAACAATTTTTAGTGTTTATTTCTTAAGCAATCATCTTCAAACTTTAAGACAATGTTTATGACCACAATGTCTCGATTGAGTTCGATTATGGCTGAGATCGGTCAATTAGGTCAGGAGTTATGCCCCTTTTAATATTCAAAAAATGCCATATTTCACGTTGTTTACACTCTAGCATCTTCATCTTTTGAGCAATCATCTTCAAACTTTATGGCAATGCTAATGACTATAAGGTCTCGATTGAGTTCGATTATGGCTGAGATCCGTCAATTAGGTCAGAAGTTTTGCCCCTTTTAATATTAAAAAAATGCCATATTTCACGTTGTTTACACTCTAGCATCTTCATATTTTGAGCAATCATCTTCAAACTTTATGGCAATGTTTATGACCATAAGGTCTCGATTGAGTTCGATTATGGCTGAGATCAGTTGATTAGGTCAGGAGTTAAGCCCTTTTTAATATAAAAAAATGCTAGGTTTCACCTTGTTTACACTCTAGTATCTTCATCTTTTGAGCAATCATTTTCAAACTTTATTACAATGTTTATGACCATAAGGTCTCGATTGAGTTCGATTATGGCTGAGATCCGTAATTTGTTCAGAAGTTATGCCCCTTTTAATATTCAAAAAATGCCATATTTCACTTTGTTTACACTCTAGCATCTTCATCTTTTGAGCAATCATCTTCAAACTTTATGACAATGCTTATGACTATAAGGTCTCGATTGAGTTCAATTATGGTTGAGATCCGTCAATTAGGTCAGAAGTTATGCCCCTTTTAATATAAAAAAATGCCATATTTCACGTTGTTTACACTCTAGCATCTTTCTTTTGAGCAATCCTCTTCAAACTTTATGACATTGTTAATGACCATAATGTCTCGATTGAGTTCAATTGTGGCTGAGATGGGCCATTTAGGTCAGGAGTTGTGCCCCTTTTAATACAAAAAATGCAAGATTTCACTTTGTTTATTCTCTACCAACTTCATTTTTTTAACAATCTTTTTTAAACTTTAAGACAATGTTTATGCCCATAATCTCACAATCAGGTTCAATTATAACTGATATTGACTTGTAAATTTAGGAGTTATGCCCATTTCACCATAAAAAAAAGCCAGATTTCACTTTTACACTCAAGCATCTTTATTTCTTAAGCAATCATCTTTCTCAGGTGAGCGACCAAGGGCCATCTTGGCCCTCTTGTTTTTATAATGTTTGGGATGATTACAGTATTTATAGGCAGAGGAAAAAGTATTTGGTGAAACTTGTGAAAATATGTACAGAGTTTAAAATATCTGCTTGCTAGTGCAAGTATTTACATAAGATAAATTTAAAAAAAATCTGCTGAAAAGGGGGGGGGGGGGGGGGCGGAGGGGAGTTCAAATAAATTCTTTATTCTTTGGTTTAAATTCATTTTAAATATCTGCAGCTTTCAGGTGTGAATACTTAATGTAGCTTCGTGGTTCAGAGTATGATTGATTTATGGGAAAATGTATATAATGAGTAAAAAAAACAAAACGGAAACAATTTCTATACATTTAATAATGCTTTATTGCAATACATTTTGTTTTTATTTACACCTATATAATGTCACAGGATGAGAAAGATGTGCAGCCTGACCGTGACTCGAACCGGGGGCCCTTTTTTTACAAGGCAAATGCTCTACCGACTGAGCTTCCTGACCACATACACATCTTTCTATCCTATTGTGAATAATTGGTACATTATCGCCCTTCATAAATTCTAGGAGTCATTGGGTACCAGTAAATATAACCATGTACAGGTGTAATTAGACAGACCTGGCACCTATGTCACAGTCGTTGGGTGCCTAATGTCACAGGGTGAGAAAAATGTGCAGCCTGACCGAGACTTGAACCCAGGGTCTTTTTACAGGGCAAATGCTCTACTGACTGATTGAGCTATGACATACACATCTTTATCCCCTATTGTGAGTAATATGCAGTATGCAAATCCAGCATTTCTGGACTCTCTATCTTATTTATGTGTTTAAATACCAAAGTAAATCTATTACTGATGTTCACACACTGTATATTTAAAATTATTAAACTAATTGTCTTCATTTTTCGACTTTTTTTTTCAGCTTGCAATAACTAGAAAATAGGAGTGGCTGCGAAAAACCTGGTAAATTGGACACTGACAATACATAAGCCCTAAAGAAAGGCTAGGGACAGCTATATCCAGTTTTCAAGCCATCTGTTCACCTCAGCAGCAGTTAACAACATCTCAAGCAACCAATGGACCATTTCATCAGGGGCTTGGCGATATGCAGTCTAATTTTGACTAAACCATGACAAAAACTGTGACTGGTGGAAAATTTGATGCATATGTTTACTACCCAACTGAACACTGTGGAATGTTATACCAAAATGAACACTTGGTATTTGGAGAGGGTTTCTTCACTTACATATGTGAACGTTTCCTTGCTTGCGTTTCACAATACTTCAATTCAGATTTCTCTTAATTAAAAGTTCAGAAGGTCTAAAACTCCCGTATTTTTGACCTAGTGATTAAAATATTTTTCATGAATGTTCTTATAGCAAATGGTATTTAATCTCACGCTCTGAAATGTAAGAACAAACTCTGAAAAAAAAGTTTTGAACTTATAGATTTGCTTATTGAAGAGAAAATATGGGAGACTGTCATTCCAGTTTGTCAGTCATTCTTCTAAAGTGTAAGCACATCAGTTTGTTTCCAATTTTTCTTTCTTTCTTTTTTGTTTGGACCAAACTGATTCTCTTTATATAACTAAAATGACATTATTCTACATTCCTTTTTTGGAATATGAACAAGTTTATTCCTTAAAAATGGAGCACCAGATGGTTGGCTAGTTTCCTAATATTTTTTATACATTTATAAAAAAAATCTGTAACTAATGGTCAGATTTTAATTTCATTTGGCACAAAAGGTCACCTCATTGTTCTCTACCACATTGCTAAAATGAATTTTATCCTTTGAAAAATGATGTCTTAAGTGGGAGCAGCTAGTTTCTGTATGTACTCTTCATATATATAGTTGAATTCAAAATCATTCTCCTGAAGCTAGTGTTCAGAAATATATTTTTCCTTATGATAATGTCATGGTCCTTTCCTGCAATTCTATTAAGTTACTGATCCCATGGAAAATGTGACCTTATTTTCTATTAATTATAATCTGTATAAAAACTCTGAACATTTATTGCTGTTGAAGGTAACCAGTTCAAATCAAGTGGCCCGAAATGTTATAATTAGGTGTATGGTAGGTATTTTTCCCTCTATTGTCCTTTATTCTGTTTCCTTCCTAGAGCATAATTCTCTTTATTTTTAAGTTAAGCTGATATTTGGTACATGTATCATTGACTTGGAGAGGATGTGTTGCGGGCAGACTTTTTTTATTAGAGCCTCTTTTCCTTTCAGAGTTGGTGTCTTTTTAGCTCACCTGAGCACAACGTGCTCAAGGTGAGCTTTTGTGATGGCCCTTCGTCCGGCGTCCATCGTGCATTGTCAACAATTTGGCTTGTTAACACTCTAGAGGCCATATTTTTAGGCCAATCTTCATGAAACTTGGCCAGAATGCTTCTCTCCATAAAACCTTGGACAAGTTCAAAATTGGGTCATGTGGGGTCAAAAAGTAGGTCACGAGGTCAAATCTTATAAAAACCTTGTTAACACTCTAGAGGCCACATTTTTGGCCCAATCTTCATGAAACTTGGTCAGAATGTTTGTCTCCATGAAATCTTGGACAAGTTCGAAATTGGGTCATGTGGGGTCAAAAAGTAGGTCACGAGGTCTAAATCTTATAAAAAACCTTGTTAACACAATAGAGGCCACATTTTTAGGCCAATCTTCATGAAACTTGGTCAGAATGTTTGTCTTCATAAAATCTTGGACAAGTTTGGATTTGGGTCATGTGGGGTCAAAAGGTAAAAAACCTTTTTTGGCCCAATCTTCATGAAACTTGGTTGGAATGTCTGTTTCCATAAAATCTTGGACAAGTTTAAATTTGGGTCACGTGGGGTCAAAAAGTAGGTCAATATGAAAAATCCAACATATGTTGCCCATTTATAATCAGGTGAGCAATTCAGGGCCATCATGGCCCTCTTGTTTAAATAAATAATAAAAAAGAAAATCCGCAGCATCACTTTGTTTCTGTTAAAATTGTCTAATGTTGCAAATAAATATTTCCAAGAAGAGCTCTTCTCTTCAGAGTTTTTGCGTTTTTTGGAAAATTATGTCCGCAGTTTTACTTTGTTGTTATTTAAGATACATTCACTCTTTGTCCATGTGCTCACTTCAGAAGCTAAATCAACTAATTTACTACCTAGAACTGGTGAAGACGCCCTGTTGTGGAACGTGTCACATATAGTACTGCAAGCACTTGGGGCATTTAGAAAATGGCATTTCTCCATGCAATGTGACCTGCTCTTGCTGAGTTTATATACTACTCAAAGTTTGCTAAGCACCATCAGCTATTTTCCTGTAGCGTTGCATGCTTAGACAAGCGACTTTAAAGGCATGCTACATTAAATTTTACATTAAAACAAATCTTGCTTTTATGCAGAAGTATTGTTTATGTACCAAACTTACTACCGGTTACAAGAAATAAGCCTTTCGGATCCTCAATACTTCGAATTAATCATAATTAGAAAGTGCGAATTTTGAGAAAACACCTTAAAATTTAAAGTCAGCTAAATTCAGAACTTTGATCTTCAAATATTTCTGTTTCTAAATTGAATACTTTTAAGGATATTTGTGACAATGTTCGCCTGTTCATGGTCATTTTTTTCTGTATTGATCACAAGATTTAACTTCCATTTATAAAATGCCATTTCTTGCAAAAAAAACACACTTTTGTGAATTTTGCAAATAATGACAGGAATTGGCTAAATCGTTTAACTCATTTTTGAGTCTCTTTTCTATTATTTTGACAAAAACTATGCGTAAAATTGATTGTCAGCTAATGCTTTCCTTTCAGATACATAGCATTACATTCAGCATGTGTTTTCATGTGACTCTATGGGAAAATAGCGGTGGTGCTTAGCAAACTTTGAGTAGTATATGTCAGGAAACAAAGACTTAACCAACATTAACAAGTGAGAGTAGAAATTTTTATTTTTTTTCTACTTATCATCTGTGAACAAGCTGCTATAATATGGAAATGTGGATATTGATCTCTTCCTTTGCAGATATTATACATTATATGGTTTCAGCTGAAATTATGTCTGGTATAAGTGTGGTAAATATTTCTATCTTTAATGATAATGAATAAATACACATCTGGTAAATTTTGTTTGTAATTTATAAATTACCAGTACTGTGATTAACTAACATTTTATTCTTAACAAAATAAAATACAGACAAAATGACTTATCATACAATGTAAGTGACAATGTTCTTATCTGTTACATGTGTTCCTGACAAAATGATCACTGATAATACATGAACATTACACCTCATTTTGTTTGAGTCAAGGACTTGTATGTTCCAAACATTAACAAATTAGAATTAAACGCAGTTAGACATCTTCAAATTTCAAAGACAATTAGAAGAAAACATTCTCACATGTATAAAATGTTTGTAAGTTGCACTGAGGGGAAAGCTACTTCTAAAAACTGACAATGCCATGAAATTATTTTCTTATTATCTTAAGTGAAACACATATTACAAATATATCAGCAAAAGTTGTTTGGTTAATTTTTAAATTTAATAAAACATAAAATTTTGGACTAGACTATTTTAAACTTTTGAGGTGTTTGATTAGTTGTCACTTATCTGTTACATTTAAGCAAAATTCAACTTTAATATATTTTTTCTTTCGGCTGGAAATTTTTTAGAGTGATTGGACATATCCTAGAGCAGCAGATGTCTGCAGTTGGTCACAATAATTCATCATATTCTGTAGTATGAGATGCTTGTGGTTGGTCACAGTGGTTCATCATACTCTGTAGTAGCAGATGCTTGTGGTTGGTCACAAGGATTGCCATGGATGAGTGGCTATAGTCTTTTCCACAGTACATGTAGTTTGGTGATTGGTATTGGCCAATTATTGTCTAGTGTACTTCTCTCTCATTATTCTTCTTTATTTGTTCAGTCCTCAACTGAGGACGATTTCAAACACTCTTTCTTTTGAGACACACAAATCACTGATTTATGTAAACCAGCATCTGTTCTGAAAATAGTGTAGGTTTGATTTTGAATACACTTCTCAACAACACTATGTACAGTAGTCATTTAGAGCCATAGCTGTTATTAACATGATAGTAAACTTTATACTTGATAATTGTAATACAGCACGCCCATTTAACCTTTGTATAGGGTTTTTACACCCAAAATTGGCCATACACATGTACCTCCAAAATTGCAGGGACTCTCTGGTTGAAAGGACACAAAGTTAAGGAAAATTACTATTGTACCCCCAGACATTTACAAAACTCGGAGGGCACCCGATAATAACATGAACACTTGAACACTTTCAGTGTGATAGTGTTTCTTATTCTCATTTGGATCATCTTCAATTTTACAAACCAATCTGTTCTGTGATTAAGAATACAGAACTTCAATGCAACTGTTGATTATAGATTTTGTCTCTATATGTGCACCATACTCATGGCAGACTCTTTTTCAGTTCATTGTCGAGAACTCCAGATGGCATTTTGGAAATAATTTTTATGACTGTTGTTGGATTTTGAGTTATTTTTTAAATTTGTTTTTAATTACCTTTGAAAATTTATTACATCTGATGGAAAGATATTGATGCATTTGATGATATATTTAATATAAAAGTGTGGGATTGTTTTGTTAATTTTTTCTTGCAGTAACTTCTTATGCTGTTGAGAACTGGATACTCCAGGATATTTCAGTAATTTGGAGACGATGTCTACTTAGACAGATAGTGCAGCAACACTGCAGTATCAGGCTACAGACATGCAGCATGATACCACACCCAGTCACATTATCCTGTCACCGGGCCAACCAGTCCTGCAACTACCCTTACATGCTGAGCACCAAGCAAGGGAGCTGTAACAGTACCACTTTTTACGACTTTGGTATGTCAGGGCCGAGGATCGAACCTACGACCTCCCACTGTTATACATAGAATTCCTGGGTAAAATAATAATTATTATTTTTTTCATCATTATTTATTTATATACATATATATAATCTTTCAATATTTAATTTTCATAAAATCAAAGGTTGTGCCACCGAAACTGTTTAGTTCCATACATACCTGAGGTGAAACTGAGACAGAACAACCAATTTTACCATGCTCAGCCAACCACGAAATTTAAGTCACAGCCATAAATTTCCATAACATTAAATAGATTATAATTATCATGATGTACATGTGTACCTAGTTTCATAAAGAAGTGAAGTCATCTTTATAGAAAAAAAACTTAAATGCAAAGGTTAACTTAAGGTGTAACGGACGGACAAACGGACGCACAGACTGAAAATCTATATGCAACACAACAGAGTTGACAAGGCATATGGAGATTCCTGTATAGTGTTTAGTAAAGCGATTCTGTTTCTGGTGCAGTCCATTTCAGTTTTATCTGTTTCATGCATCAGAATTCAGATAAGAAATACATATATGTATATGATCAGATCAGGCTCTTCTTTGTGATTAAAACCCTTTCCCTCATATAGACTCATTTTGACGCACTTAATAGGTACCACATAAAGCCTGATCTGCAGAAAACCACAGTTAAACCTTACCAAATTTAATTATAAAGTCCTCATTTCCAGACCACTGAGGAGCAGCGAACAGCATAAAACCTGATCAGCCTGCGAGTTACTCGCAGGCTGATCTGGTTTTATGTTGTTCGCATAGGTCTTTTCATGGTTTCCTCTATGAGGGAAAGGGTTAAAACCAAGACTTGACCAATCGTTATTTTCCTTTCATGGCTAGGTCAACCGCTAGGTGTAGTAAGTATATTATAGCATATGGTAAGTGTAGTAAGCAACACAAGGAAGACACAGTTACCCCCCTTTTTTGCTTTTTTTTTTTTACACAAAATCAAGTCTCGTATCAGCAAGCACTTGGATTGAAATGAAAAATACACACAGAACAAGCACTGGATGGGTATGAAAAATACACACAGAAACCAACTTTCATTTTTGTTACTTCCTTTATTACAAACAATTACATATGCAGTAATTAAGTTAAAATCTGACATACACTGGAGACCCAGTGACTTCAGGTGTATCATTATAGCACCACCCCATTCTGTTACTCTCTTCTACCTTATCCTACCTCACATATTATTGACTGTTACCACAGTATAACTTTTATGTCAATATGAAGGTATTGAGGTAGACACAACTTTAATACCTATATATTATCTTCTATTAGCACTGTTTGTATTTTGATTCCCTCCTACACATATTTTTCAGCATGTTAACCCTTTACAAACCTTTCTTTTCTAATTGCTGCTGTACATGTATAAGACTCTTTGTATTTTATGCAAGTCATTCAAAGCTTCTTCAATCATTTTCAACAATTACCATGATTCAAGAAAAAATATTTTACATG
Source organism: Solen grandis (assembly GCA_021229015.1). NCBI lineage: Eukaryota > Metazoa > Mollusca > Bivalvia > Adapedonta > Solenidae > Solen > Solen grandis. The sequence goes on from CM037782.1 coordinate 72,338,960, forward strand.
TATTTCTCTATGGTCTGGCTACTCTAGTCACAATCTTCAGTTTGGAGGAGAGAAAGATGTGGAGAGATCACCTGAATAACAACTACATGTATGGTTTTACTATTACTTTTCAGAGGTTGTCCAATAGGCTGATATTACCTTTTTAGAGGTAAGACTACTTTTTCATTCAGATTGAGAAGTTTGACCATAGATGGACAAGAACAAGACCACAGATGAACTAACCTGAGTTTAGTTACCATAACAACTGATCAAATCAACTCTAGAGAATGATAGTATTGCACAGTCTGCCACCCTTTGTTCTTCTGAATGCAGGGGATAGTTTGATTCAAGGGAGATCACTCGTGAGGCCAACTTATGGTCTTACCCGTTCCTTCACTCTCTACATATTCATAGATCCACCTTCTGTTGCACCGACAGTCCATGCCACACTTTTCAGATTCACATTTTGGACATGGAAAATGACATCCAGGGCATCCAACGTCCAAACAATCACACAAATCTTTCCGTTTATCATCAGTTTCCCAGTGTCATCATAAAGGGCATTTTTGCGCACACTGAAAGATACACACACACAAAAAAAATACTTGTGTACCAGATAGTCAAATTTGCAAACAGGTATTTATGTGGTATTCTCAAAAAATGGAGATCTTTAATTGCTTTTTATTGGCATTTTTTTTAAAGAAATTTCAACCAGTCTTATAAATTAAAATTTTTTTTTAGGACATTGTGAGAAAAAAATGAAATTGAGGACATACATTTAGCATATTGTTAAAGTTTTGTTTACACAAATAGAACAAAACTGAAAAAGAAAATCCTAGAAGTATATCTTGAACAAAATTTTCTTATAAGTCAAACAATTTACTGTCCACTTGTCAAAAACATTAACAATATCAATTTTCTATTTTGAAATCTAAATTTGAAACCTCAAGCAAAAAGGAAAATAATCACTGATAAAATGATAAGTTTTCTTCAAAAATGACCGCCTGCAAACCTTTTTTCCTTATAAATCCTTCTGTTCATTTTCTTCATCTCTCGTGTGCTAGTCTCTGGATCAAAGTCTTCCATAAATTTCCCTGGGTTCACAAAAGCCAACATCCTCAGTTGCTTGGCCTGGATTGCCTTTACAGATATACAAAATAAAAATACGAATAAACTTGATACGTTCATCGGTAAAATACAGTGTCAAAATTGCTCAAATGACCATTTTGAATGGGTCATTTTGTCTTATACATGTACCAACAAAAAGATTTATTATATTTTATTGATTTATTTTAAGATTTTTCCTTTACACAATCAGCAACAACTAATTATTACTGCCTAAAGATGTAACATTATGAAAGCTACATGTTTAGGCTAATTAGGTTACGGTAGAGGTAAGTGAATATAAGACATTTTCCAAGTTTCTAGGTATGCAAAATTTAAACCCATGGTAACTTTCATCACATAACTTTCAAAATGAGTCACTAGAAAAGCTGAAACAAGTACAAAGGTACCCACAAGTTGGGTAGAAAATTGATATCCATTGCCTGATGTCGGCCTTTTCTATTACGATACCTTATGTACTTTTTTTTTTTTAAACATATATACATATACACATATTTAATATAATTTTACGCCCTGTCAAGAAAAGACCTTTGGCATGCTCAAGACAGACATATTTTGGGTGTCCATTAAGGGATCTGTTACAGGTGTCGAATTCAATAACTAAAATGATATATACATGTAGGTAGTAAATTGGCATAAAATATCAATCAATCATTTGTTATGCAATTATTACATTTGCACGGCTACTCAGGTAAAAATAGTATGATGGGTACTAAATCCTTTGCCAAAAGGCATGATTAAGTGATATGCTGCATATTACTTTATGAAGATGATATGAAACCTATTTATTTTAGATCAATTTGGAAACAGGTTCTTGCAACTTATACCATTTTCTTTTCAGCAGTACCTGGGTTAGACCAGTACTTGGTGCCTGGGAATGTAACGAAAAATCCTTGTCCCCAATGGAGTCTGAACCCATAAACTTCGGATCCACAGTCAGGAATGTTAAAATGCAAAGCATCAAATTTTATGATTTAAATCAAGTCATCTTAAGAAGTATTTCTCACTCTTTTACCTCAAGCCATGAAATATAAACATATCTCTCATACCTTTTCCTCCTCACTGATGTCCATCTCTTCCAGTTTCTCCAGCTGAGCCTGAAGTGTGTTTGTCTCTGCCTGTTTCCTAGACTATGTAAACAGAAAGCATTCACTATATAATGACATTAATAGTAAACTGAGATTTTTATCAACAATAATTCCAATTATATTATCAAGAGACTTTGATGTACATTATTTTTTATGTACAGCTTTACTTCATGTGAAACTAGACACCTCCAGATGTTTTGGTGAGGCTTAAAGAAACAAAAATCTTGTTTCTGGTAACCTGACCAACCCATTATTTTACACACACACACACACACAATTTTTTTATGAGGCAGAGACAAAAATAACATACAAATTCCTACTTGAATTTGAAGTTTGAAAAAGGAATTTCAATGTGAATACACTTTACCTACCTCATTGCTATTATCTATAAATGTTATAATCCACTTCATAATAAGAATTTTGTTGTTTTAGTGTTTTGTCTCTTTATTTTCATTTAAACTAGTATCTAATGAAGGCAGCCATTTTGAAATTAATTAAGGCTTAAGAGCAGAGCAGACCCAGTATGAAAAATAGTCTCCTCTGTTTACTCATACAAAACTATAGCCCTTTCCCTCATATAGACTCATTTTGACGCACTCAATAGGTACCACATAAAGCCTGATCTGCAGAAAACCACAGTTAAACCTTACCAAATTTAATTACAAAATCCTCATTTCCAGACCACTGAGGAGCAGCGAACAGCATAAAACCTGATCAGCCTGCGAGTTACTCGCAGGCTGATCTGGTTTTATGTTGTTCGCATAGGTCTTTTCATGGTTTCCTCTATGAGGGAAAGGGAGAGCTCAGGTTCTACACAGTCTGCATGGCAAAGAGAAAAACATTGTTTTATATACATGTACCAGTTTCAGTTACGTCAATTAATAATCATCAAGTCATAAATTTGTACATGAATATTCATGAGGTGAAGGGTTACTCTAGACTTAAAATGGACTACAATAGTACATCTTTTCTAAAATATAGCTTCTAAAGTGTTTTTTCTATCAGATAAATATTATACATAATCTCTCTATATATAGGATCTGACATGAATTGTTATTTCATATAAAATTTTACTAAACAAGTTCATTAAAAATGTTATTAAGCTTGCCTCTTTAAAATCAGTAGAAATCAGCTGAAACGTCCTTAAAAATAATTTTATCTTGAATATTTACTTTTATTCAAAAACAGGATAAATGATTTGACTAAGGAAATGATAGCATACATCAACAACAGCTGTCAGAGGACAGCACATTCGATTACTCAAAATGCTTGTTGGTAAATCAAATAAAATCTATTTCAATTCTTGTCCTTCATATACCCTATATGTAATAATAATCAAAAATTATATACCTTGATAGTCTAATACCCCTTAACTTTATGAAGTCTAAAATCAATTCCATGACTAGTCACTGAGACATGAGCATAATAACACTGTGCATGCAAAACTTTAACCAAGTATCCAAGTTAGAAAAGCTGGATAGAAGCTTGCATGCAAGACTTTAACCAAATAGTCTAAGTCAAAAAATGGCCCTAATCTGCATTATATTCAGTTAAAAACTATCTGCTACTACAGTATGATACCATTGAACATATTAAATATGTTTCAAATCAAATCCATGCCTGGTTACTGAAATATAAGCATGAGATTCCTTGCATGCAAAACTTTAACCAAACTTTCTAAGTTAAAAAGAGGCCATAATTTGTAATATATTCTATCAAGTGCTATCTTCCTTGATATATAGCTTGATACCCATAAACATATTAAAATATGTAGCTTGATACCCATAAACATATTAAAATATGTTTCAAATCAATCCCATGCCTGGACTCTGAGATATACGCATGAAAGAACCTTGCATGCAAAACTTTAACCAAAATTTCTAAGTCAAAAAATTGGCTATAATTTGTAAAATATCCATCAAGAGTTATCTACCTTGGTTGTCTGATGCCCCTATACATATTCATATATTTTCAAGTCATTACCATGAATAGCTATTGAGAAACAAGAAGGATAGTTGCTTGCATGTAAAACTAAACCAAGTTTTCTATTGCATGCAAAATGTACTTTGACCAAATTTTCTAAACTAAAAAGGGGCCATAATTTATATCAAATTCAGTCAAGAGTTATCTACCTTGGTTGTCTGATGCACCTGAACATATTCATCTTTCAAGTCAATACCATAAATGGTTATTGAGATATAAGGTTGATAGTAACCTGCATGCAAAATTTTAACCAAAAGCTGCAACACCAACGCCGACGCCAACACTGACACACAGGGGACTACAATAGCTCTCATATTCTTTGAATTAACAAGTATAATATCATAAACAGTATAAAAATGTAAAGCATATGAATGAGTACTACTAAATTTATGCATTTATATGTCTAGGTTATGATTAATACTTACAAATAAAAACTGAGAAGTCATACAGAAAGTACAACATCTTGTCTGCCATGATGAGTTGATGACATACTAGACTATTTCCCCTTAAAGGATTAACCATGGTTTACTCAAGAAAAACTAGATAAGGGATGCAGTTTCACTTTGAACATGTTTTACAGCCCTCCCTCCTTGTCTCTTGGGGCACTGAGAAGTAGTGAATAGCACAAAACCTAAGATTCACAGGCTGACCTTCGTCTATACTGGTTGCAAAGGTCATAATGGTTCATAATGTATCCCTAATAAGTTAAGAAATAAACTAAAAGATTAATTACCATTTTATAAACCTTTGAATTCTTCTCAATTTCCCTAATTTCCTCCTCAGACAGACTCTTTGCTTTCTGTACACATGTTTCACAAAATTTGCACCTTGATCCTGGGGCCCTCTCATAGCCAAGGTGACGGAATATTGTCTGAATAGCCACAGAAACCTGTGATGGCCATCTGTAGTTGGTGTCATTGTTGCCCCATTTGTCATGCAACGGGTTTTTGCATGAGGTCTGCTCACTGGAATCGGTGCTACTCTGAAAAACAGTATATGACATTTTAAAACATGCATTATAACTATATTCAACCAGTCATGACTTATGGCTATTGAAATAAATCAGTTATAAAATGCTGCACTTGTGTATTATCCGGAATTAATCTAGGCCTGGGGACAACTCATAAGAAATATCTAGGCCTGGAGACAACACGTAAGAAATATCTAGGCCTTGGAATAAAACATAAGAAATATCTAGACCTGGGGACAACACATAAGAAATATCTAGACCTTGGGACAACACATAAGAAATATCTAGCCTGGGGATAACACGTAAGAAATATCTAGACCTGGGGACAACACATAAGAAAAATATCTAGACCTGGGACAACACAAAAGAAATATCTAGACCTTGGGACAACACATGAGAAATATCTAGACCTTGGGACAGCACATAAGAAATATCTAGACCTGGGGACACACATGTGAAGAAATATCTAGACCTGGGACAACATGAAGAAATATCTAGACCTGGGGACAAACATGTAAGAAATATCTAGACCTTGGGACAACACATGAGAAATATCTAGACCTGGGGACAACACGTAAGAAATATCTAGGCCTGGGGATAACACATAAGACATTTTTCTGTTCAAATAATTCTAGGTTTCTGTCCTCTACTTCTTTAAAGAGATTTTTCTAGTTTGTCACTCAATGTCTTAATATTTCCCATTAATACACTCGTTAAAATACTGTAGTATAGCCTATGCATACAAATACTTGGATCATTCTTTAATTTCTACAAAAAATATAAATTAAATAAACAGGTTTTGAAAGTAGATCTGTAACCCAGAGTTGTCAGAAGATAACAATGGGTGTGGATGGTAAAACATTTAATGTGGTCTTCGGATAATGTACGACAAAGGAATATATGAAACAGAAAAGCCTGTAACATAGAAATGAAAGCAATAGGAATATATGAAACAGAAAAGCCTGTAACATGGAATTTATTATGAAAGCAATATAAGTCTAAAAGACATCATGATAAATACAATATGACAATCGGATTATTTCCTATTCACAATATCGCGATATTAATATAAATTCACAATAAAATATCAGAACAATTAGATCTACATAGATCTATAACATAAGATGATTCTTACCAGATTATGTTAACATCAATATCTATTGTGGCAATATATATGCAGACAGTAAATGAAATGAAAATATAATCTGGGAGTGACCGTCGTCTCATTCCAAGACTAAATATGAACTGCAGAGAGAAAGAAAGAGTTTTTAGGGTTGTGACAAGAAATATTGGCCATTCATGCAAGCTGAAAGGTAATGTGCATGCATTCAAAGCGACAATTCATCAACATTCACTGACACTGACATACAGGACACTGAGCAGTTGTAAAAGTACAGAGTTTGGGAAGATAAGAATATTCACAAAGATGTCAAACAATGAACAAGAAACAACTACCATATACATAAAAGGGCAGTTCCGCACACAAGAATAGCAGTATTCTAAATTAAGTTATTATTTAACATTTATTGTATTATGGAGAAAATGTAGCATGGGTTACACATATATTTATATTAAAAAGCCTTTAAACATATTCGTATATATTCACAATCATGAACAATTTCAGTGACGAAAACTTAAACGAATCTCATGATATCGTACACTCTTTTTTACGAGACCCTAATAAAATAAAAGTTCGAATGATACGGGGGACGAAAGTAATTATAGCATTCTAAGCATGTTTTACCCTCGCTGCCGATGAGGAACGACTGTCTTCATTGTTTGCTGATTGCTCTTCATCTGAATCATCGTCAATGATCATAATTTCATCTTCAGACGGGAAGTGAGACTTGGAATCCATTTCTTCAAAGAGCTTAGCACCAAAATGTTTTTGTCCGCATTTGCTACGCTAAGTAAGCACGATATACGCTTTGTCGCAATGTTTCGGACTTAAAGATAGTAGAGTGAACGGGATTTATTACGAAAGGTACGTGAAATGACATTTTCTACATTTTTGCAACAGTCCACTACTTAGAAATTACTGGCAGTAGTATTTATTCTTTCTAATGAAATGAATTTACAAAATCATGTGTTATTATTATATCTAAGCTTGCAAAGAATGATAAATCTGCAAAACGAAAATTGTCTGCTGTAAATAGGTTACATCTGTCACATTTTGACAGCTAAAATCAAAACAAAGTTCTGTAATTATCTCATTGACATTTTCGTGTTTCATTATGTTCCTCTTGGTGGTATACTTTATTTTTTCGTTTTGAGATGTTATTTTACGGTTTTA
>CM037782.1:72346497-72396497 GCA_021229015.1 Solen grandis
TTTTCTTGATTTAAGCTTTCTTATTCTATAGACATTTTAGGGTGTTTCTTCAAGCATTCTATTTTAGGTTCCTCTAGTTGCATCCTTGTCCCAAGATAGTACATGTATATCCCATATAATTTCTGTGGGATTCCTCAAAGTTATCATCAAATCTATCTTTATCTCCATAGCAACCACATTTCAGTCCTATGACCACCTGTCTTTTGCAGAGATGGTAACATTTTTTTTTTTACTCAATGTTAAACCACTATTGTAAGTAGGTCATTTGTGATGTATATGTACATTTTATTCACTTATTTTCATTTTGACCTTATTCTATGTAAAATAAAAATGGTACAATTATAGTTTTAATTGATGCTAAAGAAAGAGAAGGTTTTGGCAAAATAAAGATATGCTTTCCAGTTAAATATGAACAGTATATAATGTATGATATCTTTTCTTCAGTGATCGGGGATTTGTTTACCAGAGGCTTGTCAGGTGGGGAGAAAAAGAGAGCAAGTGTAGCTTGTGAGCTCCTTACTGATCCAGATATTCTGCTGTTAGATGTATGTATTTTTCTCTTATGTCCAAATCATTTTTTTCATATTACTTTTTCTGTCAATTCTTCCTTCTTTTTTCATTCATTCATTCATTCATTCATTCAGAAAAAAACACTTTTTTTATATTATACAATTTTTCTGAAATGAAAAAAAAATCTTTCCAAGTGTTCTAGGTAAAAATAATACAGGTTTGCATGTGTAGATAGCTGTAGTGAGACTATGAACAATATTATTTTAGTTATTTGACAAGACATATGGTTGCCAAGGCAACTGTTAACAATGGAATTTGTATACGGTAAATAAATCTATGGTATTGTCCACTTCTTTTCACATCCAGCAATTTTTTCATTGATTATTACATTCTGCATGTGCCTGTAATCTTTGGTTTGACCTCGTTCCATGCAATCTGGATCCTGCAGTCGTTTATTATGTGTTGAAGATGCCATTTTGATAATTTGCATGTAGACAGATATAGCAGCTAGGAGATGTTGATTACATTACCTGAATTTACTAAAACGATTTTAACAAAAGATGTGGTTGCTATGGCAATAACTGTATTGAATAACCAACATAACCAATAATTATACACATCACTTCTTGTTATGAATATCATGTAATTAGGGACGGTAATATTTGTAATTTATCTTAAAAACTTGACCTTCATGGTGGCCTAGGCCCAATATTTGTAAACACTGTCAGGAAAATGTTTGAAATCCATTAAAATAAACAAAAAGTCCCTCCTTAAATACAAAAAAGTCCCTCTTTATGTCTTAAAGTAGAAAAAAAAAACAAAAAAAAAACCTTCAAAATTTCTTCATCAGTGTCAGATCTACTTTTGCAACATATATGTTTTTATCATTTTTTTTTCCTTCAAAGGAGCCTACGTCAGGTCTAGACTCCAGCACAGCACTTTCCTTGATGCTGATGATGAAGGAATATGCCAACCACTACAACAAAACCATAGTAATCACCATCCATCAGCCCTCCAGTCATATCTTCAGAATCTTCAATAACATCCTTCTCATTGTCAAGGGCCACGTAAGTCATACAGTAAGACTGACCAGTGCACCTGGTAAATAAAATGCTCAAATAACTGCATCTGTATTTTTCCTTCTTATGCAATTTTGTCGTCTGTGTCTGTATTATTAAACAATTTAGTCTGCGTGGAGATTTGAAATAAATCTTGAATGAGGGACAGTGTCTTGAAACTCCCTCATTAGATAATCGCAAACATAAAGTCTTTATCTCCCAGTCCCATTGGCCAAGCAGTTTGAGCATCAGCTTCAGCAGTGAGAGGTCATGGAAAGGTTGTGACATATCCTTGGCCCCAACAGGGTTCGAACCCACAGCCTTCGGATCTGCAATGAAATATGTTACCAATGGAATTTGGAACTCTTTAATTTAAAAAACTAAATATAAATTTGATGATCTCCTTAAGAAAATAGGATCAATTAAATACAGTCGAACCCCAGTTTCTTCACCACCTCTCATTCAAATACCCGGCTTCATTCGAAATATAAAAAGAACTGGGTTATAAATATTTGTGCCATTCGAATACCTGGCCTCATCTGAAAAGATTTTTTGGCCTGTGCCAATCAATTCGTATGATTTTCACACCTCCTTATCCAAAGTCGCTGACGAGCATTAATTACTAGCGACATTATGAAAACAAACAATGGAAATGCGTGAATGTCAATTGATTATCGAAATGGGTGGAGACGGCCGCTTACAGTTTGCATAAGTTACTAATTGATTGGATGTTTGTCCAGTTCAATCATAAAGTTGATGATTGTAGTACAGTCCATTTATGATAATTCGAACGGTCTGCGGACTGACTGAAATGTACGAAAAATCTTGTCGTACGAATTACTGTATTTATTTACCGGAGGACAATTTGTGTATTTGTAAGAAATACACGTCGTGAGAATTAGTTGGCTTATGATGTACATGTATATAAATACAGAACACAGTTATATCTAATGTTTTATTTTATTCTGCATAAAAATCATAAATCACATGTAAAAGCACAATATTGTCATCGATAGACAATTATTTACAAGCCTTATTTGTAACCTAGGCCCTTCATTGAATTACTCGAATAATAAATGGTAACTTACAAATGCATCTGTAAATTACAAATCGTCGTTATTGATGGCTTGATATTACTCTTGCAGAGCATACAACAAAAGTAAAGTAAGGTTCTAACACTCACACTGATATGTATAGTTAAATAAAAATTCACTCAGTTTGTTAACACTCTTGACAATCAAGTGACACCTGTCAACGGTTTTCATCACCTTAATTGAAATAACCGCCATCAATTAGCTTCTGTACACATAGGTGTGAAATATACGCACGCGTGTAAATAACGGTGACACAGCGTCCGAACTATTGCGTCATTGATCAACAAGTTAATTGCTTGTTGGACCTGTAATGAAGTTCGAATTGTCGCATTTATCCGAGTAATTGTAAAACAAATTATTGCATTTATTTTATATGAGATATATAGGAAAACTTGACGGGACCGTGACATTTATTTGAATAATGCCGTCAAAACGAAAAATCGCATTCCGAATTATCGTAAATGGACTGTATTTCGGATACGCTTGTAAAAGAAAATTTAAACAAGTGTAACAAGCAGACCACGATTACATTGTTTTTGGAGACAATGTTGATGTAAAGTTGATACATGTAGTAAATTGCTTGTGATTTAGTCAGACCTGATAAATGTACATGTGTGTATGTGTCTTTGTTGTTGAAGTATGCATTGATTATCTATGTATCAAATTAATTTATGCATAAGAAGATGAAAATTGTAAAATAAAAATTATAGTCGATTTCATTTACATTACTTAATCATAACATATTTTAAAAAGTGTACATTATATATTACTTTTACTGCATGAAAAAAAGTGGGTGGGATGGGCTTCTGTCTCAACGATCGACGTGATTTGGGTTATTCGAATACATGTCTTACTCGAAATAAAAAGCCAATCCCTGGGATTTCAAATAGCCGGGGTTTGACTGTAATTAATATTGTTAATTGTTTTTTGTAATTTGTGCTCTTAAAACATACCATTTTATGTATGAATTGAGTTATAGGATCAATTCCATGATTCAAAGTACTCCTGCAATAAAGATAATGTGCAAATAAACAAGATCACTAGTCCAATCTGTACTAAACATTCTAGGTATAATAAATGATGACACTAATTAACCCTTTCCCTCATATAGACTCATTTTGACGCCCTCAATAGGTATCACATAAAGCCTGATCTGCAGAAAACCACAGTTAAACCTTACCAAATTTGATTACAAAATCCTCATTTCCAGACCACTGAGGAGCAGCGAACAGCATAAAACCTGATCAGCCTGCGAGTTACTCGCAGGCTGATCTGGTTTTATGCTGTTTGCATAGGTCTTTTCATGGTGTCCTCTATGAGGGAAAGGGTTAAAACACACCTTTGAATTTGTGAAAAGTAGTAAATACACTGTAAATCAATATAAGTTTGGAAATGAAAAAAAAAAGTTTGGAAATCATGATGATGATGATGATGATGATGACAACATTTCATTACAGGAAGCATATTATGGTTCTGCAGCAGGTGCCCTGGACTATTTCGACAGACTTGGATTCACGTGTGAAACACACTTTAACCCAGCAGACTTCCTGCGTATGTTGGATATTATTCCTTTTCTTTAGATAAATACATAAAGATTTATTTCCCATGTAATTACTTTCATTTTATATTAATTAAAAATTGGTGTCAGAATTAGCTTCTTTTATTGTATATATTTTGATTAAAACATAAATATACAATTATATTGATAGCCTTTTATATATATATTTCAGTTCAGATAGCAAAATCTGATGAGGAGACCATAGACAAAGTTATAGAGGCTGCTGAACAGCTACGGTGAGATTTTTAAACTTCATCTGTTTTCTTTGACATTAACCTTCATTGTTAATTTTAATATCAAAGGTCAAGGTCATACTTTGTTGTCAAGGGTAAAATTTCAATCTCAGTTTGCTTGTCAGGGATCTTACTTGACAAAGGATCTATAGCTTTTCAAATTATGTGGAACAGATATCACACTCATGAACTAGATTACTAGTTCAAAGGTCAGGGTCATCCTTTGAAGTCAAAGGTAAATTTTGCATTTCAAGCTCTTACTTGACAAAGGATGAGTGGATTTTTAAATTACTTGACACAACTGTGGATTTGTTTGTCATACTATTTGTTCGCAGTTGATCTAGCCATGAATAGGAAATTTGGGTCCAGTTTTTCTACTTCTTAAAACTGTAAAGATGCATAGGTGTCTTCATTAGAGTGTTTAGCAAGTAAAATAAACTGACCAATGACAAATATGTGTTGCCTGAATTTGAAAAATTCTTTTTGCTTAGTAGTATCAAGAAAGATACATCAGACATATTAAAGGACGATGAGGACGATATAGTGTCATCAAATAATGTCAAAGAAGAGGCCCATCTGATGACAGTCACTGTTGACGTTGACGACAAAAATGCTCAACAAATCTCATTATTAAAGAAGTCTGGTACGTGACTTGTTATATGTAATACTTTTGCAAATAATTCAGACATAGTGGCCTCAGAATCAAGAGGCTATTGGTTTGATTCCCTGCTGTGGCATACCAAAGTCCTTAAAAATGGTACTGGTATAACTCCCTTGCTTGGCGCTCAGCATATAAGGGTAGTTCTAGGACGAATTGGCCTTGTGTCAGGATAATGTGACAGGGTGTGGAATCTGCAATATGTCTGTGGAATGATTATGTAGTGTGGCAGCACTATATCTGTCTCATGTAGACAAAAAGTCCCTTAATGATTGGAATATTGTCTGTGGGATGTTAAATCCAACCAAACAAAGAAACATATTACAATCATGTACATGTATTCAGATTACTTTTTTCTTTTAAATGGCAGTCCAGTATCGACTTTTAGCTTACCTGAGCACAAAAGTCTTAAAAGATCTTGTCAGAAACCACAAGATCATGGTATGTTACATGTCCTTGTGAACCTGAACCAAGTTTTCAAATCATGGCTCTTTAAAACTCACTCAGCCCCTCAAAGCGTGGGTTCGAAAAACCCGGCAGGGTCATTTGGATATTCATGTGAGGAAGCCTTCCAGCTGGCTTGCAGTAGGTCGGTGGTTCTACCCAGATGCCTCCGTGCATTAGGGGTCTTCCTCCACCTGTAATTATCTGGACATCGCTTTGAATGAAATACTGTCGAAGCGACGGTAAACTCAAATAGTGAAGTCAAGTCAAATCATGGCTCTTGGGTATAAAATGATCCTGCTCTAGGGGTCAACTGATTTTATAGCTATGACCATCAAAATTTTGACCACAGGTACAATTTTTGTGTGCAGTTACGATTATTTTGCTGTACTTCTGCATGGATTTTGTATTCAGTTTGACTGTTTTATAAACAGCAATGAAGGCAATATTAATCAGGTGAGCGATTCAGGGCCATCATGGCCCTCTTGTTTGCACAACTGTTTGCTGTTTACAGAGGGAGAATTTTTCAGATTAAAATCGTAAAAAAAAAAAAATGTAATATTTTAGCTAGCAAGTATGTCCAAATACAGGGAAATAAACAACATTGCATTTGGTTGAGTAGTGAGGAACATATGTATGTTTAAGTACATTATATGGAATAGAATACAGGATCTAATATATTTATTTGAGTTCAGTAATGGTCCTTAATTGATTCAAATTTAAAAAAAAATGTAGTGCTTATTCATTCTAAAATCATGAAATTAGTAGGAAATGCCATCATTCTGTTTTTATGAAATATCATGTATATGACAAAGATGGCACAAATTATTACCCTAATAATTAACAAAAGATGTTAAGAAATGAAATATTAAGGTATTTTATAGTACAGGTAGAAATTTCAGTGTATTGAGGTTTTAAGTAATGTTTAACCCTTTCCCTCATAGAGGAAACCATGAAAAGACCTATGCGAACAACATAAAACCAGATCAGCCTGCGAGTAACTCGCAGGCTGATCAGGTTTTATGTTGTTCGCTGCTCCTCAGTGGTCTGGAAATGAGGATTTTGTAATTAAATTTGGTAAGGTTTAACTGTGGTTTTCTGCAGATCAGGCTTTATGTGGTACCTATTGAGTGCGTCAAAATGAGTCTATATGAGGGAAAGGGTTAAGGAATATTTTAATATCATCAATTTCCCAGGGTTATTTGGTTATACCTGATATATCTATGAATGGAAAATGTTTGAATACATAGTTCCCATATCAGAGAATATCCCTACTTTTGGCAGCCATTTTGATTGGGTAATTGAAGGATTTTTTATATGAATTATATAGGAGCAGAAATTTTGCTCCAAAATCAAAATAAAAAAACACCATAAAAAAGTTCTTGAAATTCATATTTTTATTATATTTTATTTTTATTTTATTTCTTATATGGAAAAAAAAATGAACACACTTTAAAGAAATAAAATATGGGTTCATCCTTAAACAAAATTAACAGTGTAACCTTTTTGGTTATAGAGTTTTACCTTTAGATTTTATCAAAATATAATTTTCCTATTGAAGATGAATTAAATCTGTTCAATTTGACAAAGAATTCAGAAAGATAGACTGAAAAAATAAAAGCGCAGTAGTGATTTAAAATCACCAAGTATTCTCAGATTTAGGCCTGCATTAGCTAAACCCTATCAAAATGACTGCCAAGAAGTTTCTTACCAATACATATGGCATCACATGGGAACTATATATTGAGAGAACTTCCTTCAAGTTTCTTTTCTTGATAATGATAAAAAGTCTTTGCATTTCTCTATTACTCTTGAATCCCAGATGCACACTTTACTCATATTTCATCTCTATGAAAGTCACGTTATTATGAAATCCAGATCAATTATTCATCATTTTTTCTTCTTTCCTTTATTGTAATGGCTGACAATCATTTTCTGAATATTTATTTTATTGTAATTTTATTGACATTATGGTCAAGGATTTCCCTTGTGTGGGTCCTGTTTTTTGCTGAAGTGACAGTAGTTAGATAAAAGGGAGTCAAGTGTATAGCACCGGTACACGGGAGACAAGTTCCTGGGTAGAACCAGTACTGGGTATTCCCGACTTCCCATAGCAACCCCATTTTGACGAGTGCTAGGAAAGAGTGCATCTGGTACCAATTAATGTCTTTGGTTTGACGTATTCACTGGAGTAAGTGCCCCGGTTGGGATTTGAACCCTGGACCTCCCGAACACAGAGCGGGCACTCTACCACTGAGATATTGCACTGGTATTATTACGGTGGGGGTGTTGTCTCTCCACAATGGTGTTCCAATAATTCATAATAACTTTAATCAGTTAATAATAATATAATTCATACAGTTTTGACGCTCTAGGAAGGAAGCAATGCAGACCTAGATCAAATAGATCCTAGAAGAGCTGTCTGATATTGGGTTTCTTCTGTAAGCTCATACACTATTGTTACTCAGATTCTAAACAGTCTGCGTATCAAAGAATTTTTTTTTTTTTCATATGTCATTTAAAGTTCATTTCATGAATATTTAAGTCAAAAATTTGTACCGGTATATAAATAGTCCTGTACTAAATGAATAATTTACCTTATATAGTACATAAGAATAATAAAAAAATGTTTTATTGAAATGTATTTTTATGATATTTGATTTGTTTACAAGTATTTTGGAGTAATGAACATTGTACTTTTGTTCTTAATGACTATTTTGGTGTGTATGTGAACTTAAATTTGTAGATAATCAAAATAGCCATCACAGAGACTCTGTCATAGCACCTCGTGACCGCTGGGTGACATCATGGTGGACGCAATACAAAATGTTGTCATGGCGAAGTTTGAAGCAGACAAAAGGCTTGTTGCTACAGGGCTATGCTATCGCTCAGACTCTGGTTATAGCTATTGTTACGGGTCTGATATACTGGCAGATAGATCTAAATATAGACACCGTCCGGGATATAATGGGTCTGGTAAGTCATGACTGACTTATTTTTATCTCCACTGACGTGAATGTTTATTTTATAAGAAACTTATCCAAAAGTAACAGAGGGATACTGGATGACCTCATTGAAAAAATGATCCTGATACATAACTTAGTCATGAAAATTAAGTTTTTCTGTTACAATGAGCAAATGCAGAGCTTACGTTTGAAATGATTTAGTGAAGGCAGCGTTTGTTGAAATTATGGTAGTCCTTAGCCCCTTAAAATCAGGTAAAACTGATTAGAATGAAGCAAACTTCTGTAGTGCACAAATGATTGCCTCAGAAATCACAAAATTGTATTGTCTGTAAAGTAATACCACATTTGCTGTATTTATTCACAAGAACGATCTTAAGAATAATTTCTTACAAGATCCAAGAGAAACAAAAATAGAGATATATATACATGTAGATATTTCAAATCACATTTCATATATACAAATTTTTTTTTTTATAATACATTTTAACCCTTTCCCTGATATAGACTCATTTTGACGCACTCAATAGGTACCACATAAAGCCTGATCTGCAGAAAACCACAGTTAAACCTTACCAAATTTATTTACAAAATCCTCATTTCCAGACCACTGAGGAGCAGCGAACAGCATAAAACCTGATCAGCCTGTGAGTTACTCGCAGGCTGATCTGGTTTTATGTTGTTCGCATAGGTCTTTTAATGGTGTCCTCTATGAGGGAAAGGGTTAAAAGAGTTTTTTTTCTCTTAATTACTGACAGAATTTAAAATTAGCATGTCTTATATACTTTTCCTTTTTTATCCCAGGTCTTCTTTGCTGTATCATACTGGACATTTAATCCAGCATTTGAAACTCTCACAACATGTGAGTTGACAGTTTTCTTTATTGAAAGATGTTTTTAGATTTCTACAGTTTGTTGAAAAAGCTTAAATATATCAATATATGTATACAAATGAAAGTGTACAGTCCAGGCACTTGTGTTCCTGAGAACATTCTTGATATCAGTGTAATTAAGGAAAAGGTGTGTGAACATATCTGTGTTTTTTTGTTTGTTTTTTTGTAATCTGAATACATAATTCTGTTTTTCATATTTTTTTTTTCATGAAAATAATATTTTTTTTATTAAATAACACTGTTATATATGTTAATGATTAGAACAAAATACATATGCTTTTGAAATTTGTTCTCTGTAAGGTCTCTTCAAAAAACATGTGCATTGCAATTCTAAGGACTAGAATTAATGTATTACTTCACCTCACATTTTAGATCCATCGGAGAGAGCAGTTGTCAGTAAGGAGCGGACAGCTGGCTCCTACAGGCTTTCCGCCTACTATTGTGCAAAGATGACGAGCGACCTCCCCTTGACCTTTATTTTGCCAACTGTCATGTATCTGTTATTATTTATCATGTCTGGTATCGGCGGTGTGGAGGAGTTTTTCCTGACCTACTGCGTCATCCTTCTACAGGTCCTTCTGTCCCAGGTGAACAATTTGTCTTGAAAATCGTTAATACATGTATCTCATTATGTAAAAATCAGATATCATCTCATTCAAAGCATAGAATGACTTCTTGAGGAGGATTGGGTTTCTATGTTGCTACTACTATGCTCAATGTCACCTGATATATAATTCATTGTATTGAATTAACCCATTCCCTCATAGAGTACACCATGAAAAGACCTATGCGAACAACATAAAACCAGATCAGCCTGCGAGTAACTCGCAGGCTGATCAGGTTTTATGCTGTTCGCTGCTCCTCAGTGGTCTGGAAATGAGGATTTTGTAATTAAATTTGGTAAAGTTTAACTGTGGTTTTCTGCAGATCAGGCTTTATGTGGTACTTATTGAGTGCGTCAAAATGAGTCTATATGAGGGAAAGGGTTAAAACATTTATCTATTTTTAAACTGTTTGTTGGATTATCTAGCATTACAAATTATCCAAATGTATCATTTCATTACATTATCCCCATGATGTGAATACTAGTGTGTGTATTTATTATGGAGGTATAACAACATGATAACATTTATTTATTTATTTCTGTTATCTATGATGTGTTGTTGATTACTTATCATATTTTGAAATATGAAGCACAAAAAACATTGCTTTAAATTTTGAAGCTTTTTGAAAATTTGGTGCTTTTCACTTTCATGAAACATATATCATGTGTATAATATATTTATTCTCTTTAATATCACAGATATGTACTTTTTTAACAGTTTCCAGCTTTCCATTTACATACATGTACAAAATGTATGTAACTTAACTGGTATATAGAAATGCTATTTATAGATTGTTTCAAACAGCTTTCAGCTAACATTTGAATTATTTTATCATTTATTTGCCTAGGAATAAGGCTGAACAAAGGTAACTTATCTGATAAATCAATACACATGGGTTGGTGTGGTCTAGTGGTGACAAGCTGTCTTGTGATTGAAAGCAGTTACCATACAGCTCTATTTTAACACTATATTTGGAGTTTAGTCTAGATTCTAAATTCTATTGGACTGTATCACAACTGCCATCTGACCCCTTGGAATGGGGCCTAAATGTGTTGGCTTGGGCAGGGGAATTGTGTTTTTCGACTCATCTTGTTATACCCCAGCCAACTAAAGAAGGGGGTGGTGTTAGGAGTCACTGTGGTGGGTGGTGTATAGGAGTCATCCTGTGGTTGGGAGGGGGTGGGAGAGTGTATAGGAGTCATCTTGTGGTGGGGGTTAGGTGTATAGGAGTCATCCTGTGGTTGGGAGGGGTTGAGGGAGTATATAGAAGTCATCTTGTGGTGGGGGTTAGGTGTATAGGAGTCATCCTGTGGTTGGGAGGGGGTGGGGAGTGTATAGAGTCATCTTGTGGTGGGGGTTAGGTGTATAGGAGTCATCCTGTGGTTGGGAGGGGGTGGGGGAGTGTATAGGAGTCATCTTGTGGTGGGGGTTAGGTGTATAGGAGTCATCCTGTGGTTGGGAGGGGGTGGGGGAGTATATAGGAGTCATCCTGTGGTGGGGGTTAGGTGTATAGGAGTAATCCTGTGGTTGGGAGGGGGTGGTGGAGTATATAAAAAGTCATCTTGTGGTGGGGGTTAAGTGTATAGGAGTCATCTTGTGGTCGGGGTGGGGGAGTATATAGGAGTTATCTTGTGGTCAGTTGGTCCTAGGAATTTTCTTGTCTGGAACATAACTTGAAAACTATTCAAGGAATTGACTTTAAGCTTAAAGTATTGACAGATATGGCAACTTTGAGAAATGCAATGTCGAAGGTCTGTAACTCTGCTCATTTTTAATTATCTCCCTTTGTTTTTCTTTTCTTGTCAGGAAAAACTCAAAAATTATAAAAAGGTATTGACAGATAGCAACTAGGAGAAGTGCAGTGTCCAAGAACTATAACTCTACCTGTTCCCAGTTTTTAAATATCTCCTTTGTTGTCTTAATTTTTAATAATCTTTGTTTAAATTAAGTGAAAGTTTTTTTTATAGCTATTTTGCATTGCCAATGATTTTTGAGTACTTCACTCTATAACCAAGGACAGGGAATGCCACAATGTTCAACAGCAGATATCAAGTTCCAACTGCAATGGGTTGTGTATTGTGGTTTGGTTTGTGTACCATACAGTATGTAAATACAATCATTGTCCTGTTGTTTGCTTGTATCATGGCATGCTTTTTGCTTTTTATTCTGAATAATGATATGGGTACAGTCAGAAGAATCTTTTTGGTCAACATTTTTAAATATTGTTAACCAAAGCGTGATCTTTGGAAAGAAGTGTATCTTTTCCATGTATACCACACTTATTTTTATTACACGCATTACTTTATTTCTGTGAACATCTTCACATATTATTCTTGCACACTGCACTTACTGGTATATACTTGCAGGTTCTTATCTATGCTCCACCTGGAGTCTGGCTTCTCCTGTATTAAACATTTTGCGGAGTTATTAAACACCTTCGGTGACGTTTTAGTTTTATAGAAATAATCAGTGATCCTCCTTTATCTGGATTTCTCTACATTCCAGATAGTTTTGCCCCCCTGGAGAGTAGGGAGGAAGCTCAACATTTCATAAGTTGCAATTTTTTTGTTTTCAGGCATTTGGCTTTATTCTAGGTGTATTGTTCAAAGAACTCAAACCAGCATTGACCACATTTGTTAGTTACTCTTTGTGTGCCTTCATGATAGGTAAGTTAGGTTCTCTTTGATTAAGTTGGCATAGCATCCTTTATTCTCATGGCCTTTTTAACTTTTATAATAAGACTTGTGTCCTTTCTTCATTTTAGACTGCAACATTAGTTTTTTATGGGGATGCTTACTGAAAATTTTTATTAATTAAATAGTGAACAGTACATACCATGATCAGTGCAGGCTGATCTTGGTCTGCACTGGTAAGTCACAAGTGCCCACAGCATTGTCAGGCCCAGATTCACCGGGGGTGGGGGGAGGCTTTGGGGGCTTCCCCCCCCCCCAAGCTGGCCTGATTACACAATTTTCCAGGTGACTAAAAATGCCTTGATTGGTTAAATGCTTGTGGTAAGTTGTGGAACTCCCCATTGTGAGCCCCTTTACTGAAATAAAAGTTAGCTAAGTGACCAGTAAGCCAGGCTGACCCCTGCTGTGAGAGCATCCCTGTCAAACTTATCTTTGCTGTCACCTTGTCAACACCATTGTGTCTGCTCTAATCCGAATCAGTCAAATGCTTGTGTGCAAGTCACAGACGTCAATTAATGCACTGATAGCGATTAGTATAAATTAAAGTCATATTTATAGTGCATATTATAATAAGATTAATAAACAAGGATCAAATCAAACTCAGTGTTATATACACTTTTGAACTGCGACCAAAAAAAATCCTTACATTTATTTTATGATTTTATGGACCGCTTTAGTGCTCTCTCTCTCTCTCTCTCTCTCTCCCTCTATTACAGATTATAAAGGGAACATAAATATATGTATTTAAATAGACAGGAATTATATTTAAACCAACAAATGGACAATAACAGACATGTCAATGTTAATAAATTTAATAGAATGTTTATGCTTTTTTAATAGATCCCAAAAATATAATGTAATACTGTATTGTGAAAAGAAAATAATAACCTTCTCACTTTCATTTTCATATTTAAGGAAGTGGCACCCTAATGCATGATTATTTAAATTCTGGTTTCTTTGCTGTTTTTCTATTCTATACATTCAAAGACAGCATTTTGTGCATATAAGAAATTTCTAACCACAGGTTCTAAAAAAATAATAATTTTTATTCTATCTAACCCAGTATTGAAATGCTTGTGTAGAGATATACATATAAAAACTGCTACAAAATCATCAAATTTCCCATTTTTTTCTCATGAATTGATTTTTCATATACCTAGGGCATATATCAAAAGGAAAACATATTAAAAACATCATAGCAAACTTGATAAAATGTATATTTAATTATTTATACATTATATAAAAAATCTTCATATTGCAGTTTGATATTTTTTCTCCATTAAAATTCCTGGTAATGTACATTATTTTTGTACAAATTTCTCAAAAAAAAATATTCATATACTAAATCAAATATAAAAATGCACAATTTTATATAGGTTAACCATAAAAATATCAATTTATAACAGTATGTATAACCTGACCCCCTATTTTTATACCCCCCGCACAACGAAGTTGTAAGGGGGGTATACTGGATTCAGCTTGTCTGTCTGGCCGTCCCAGCCGTCCGTCTGTCTGTCGGTTTCTTTGTCCGGGCCATAACTCAAAAAGTATAAAAGGCATCAAGATGAAACTTCATATGTGGATAGATCTCATTGAGGGGGAGTGCAGTGACCAAGAACCATAACTCTCTGTCGCATAATTTTGGAGTTATTGCCCTTTGTAAATTTTCATACTTAATTTTTGTCTGGGCTGTAACTCAAAAAGTATATAAAAGATATCAAGATGAAACTTCATATGTAGATAGATCTCATTGTGGGGCGTGCAGTGACCAAGAACCATAACTCTCTGTCGCATAATTTTGGAGTTATTGCCCTTTGTAAATTTTCATACTTAATTTTTGTCCTGGCCGTAACTCAAAAAGTATAAAAGGCATCAAGATGAAACTTCATATGTGGATAGATCTCATTGAGGGGGCGTGCAGTGACCATGAACCATAACTTTTTGTAGCGTAATTTTGGAGTTATTGCCCTTTGTAAATTTTCCTACTTAATTTTTGTCCGGGCAATAACTCAAAAAGTATAAAAGGTTTTAAGATGAAACTTCATAGGGGATAGATCTTATTGAGGGGGAGTGCAGTGCCCAAGAACCATAACTTTCTGTTGCATAATTTTTGAGCTATTGCCCTTTGTAAATTTTTATACTTAATTTTTGTCCGGACCATAACTCAAAAAGGATAAGAGATTTCAATATGAAACTTCATATATGGATAGATCTCATTGAAGAGAAGTGCAGTGCCAAAGAACTATAACCCCCATTTGCGTCATTTAAAAAATTACTGTGACAAAGCGGCATGCGGGGAGTATTTTCGCCATGACAATGGCAGTTCTAGTTTAAGGTTAGTAAAGAACACAGAATATTGGGCATTGACTGCGTTCTAAGTTCTTTTCAGGTTCAAAGTGAGCACAAACTTGAAATAATAATCCTAATTATCATATTCAGTGCCTTTTTCCATTCCGTGATTTATGTAAAGTCATTGTAAAGTGAAATAATGAGTAGATAGTGACATTATTTCGAAGAAAAATTCCACATTTATATGTGAAGTTTTCTCTGAGACAAAATTCACCACTTTGAACTGAACATAAACATATGTACCACTACATATTTATTTTCTTAATATAGCATTTCCTTTCCAAGTTATTTATAACTTGGTTTTAAGAATTAAAGGTCTAAGCATTCAAAATTATCTAAAGAGTTTGAAACATAAACTATTTGACTAAGTATGTTCAGTCATAGTACGAAAGAATCTGTCTTCCAGTTTTCCGCTTTACACGAATTTCAAATATACGAACTTATGTCACTGCAGTTATGGTTGATTAAAATACCTTTTGCCTTTAAAAATTTGCTTTTTTTTTATGGAAAACTTTTCGAAATACCATCAATTGTCACAATTATGCATTTTGACAAATCAAGGTGAATTCCCAAACGATGTCATCAGAAGTAATTCGGGAAGGTGTTTTTCTTCTCTTTTTCAAAAAAGGAACAATATTTTTACATTTGAATAGATGAATTCCAATCAAAACTATTACATTTAATTAACAGTGATATTAGATACCATGAATTGAACTTCTTAATGAAAAGGAATTATATTCCAAATCATGGCGTTTTGTAACGAAGAATATCGTAAGTTGGACGATCTTAGTTGACATTTGCCGACATTTGCCAAGCCCATTAGGGTGCCTCTACCTTAAACTTTTTTTTCAATTTATTTTTTAATTTTAAGATTTTATATAGCCAAAAAGTCCCCCAGCTGTACTAGAATTCGCAACCTAGCTTTGCAGCCAGTGCCATAAAATTCATATTAATGGCAATAAAAATCATACAGAAAAAATATTTTCACGGATCTAGATATATTGGTTTAGGGAGATGTGAGTTTGAGCCCAAGCTACCATCTATGATTTTTGTATGCGAGAAATCTTTACTGAGGATGTGAGTCTAGTACCTGTCCTTCCCAAGAACGATGGTTAGGTAAACTGCCTGCCTGGGTCAAGAATCTTGTCAAAACAGAAGAAAAGAAGGTGCATTGAATTTGATTTTAGGGACAAAAAGCATAAAAATGAGAAGAAAAAACAACAACAAAAAATGCTGATGTAAAAGTTTCGACCACAAGCA
The DNA here is from genome assembly GCA_021229015.1 of Solen grandis. Lineage (NCBI taxonomy): Eukaryota > Metazoa > Mollusca > Bivalvia > Adapedonta > Solenidae > Solen > Solen grandis. Next base: position 72,362,815 of record CM037782.1, read on the forward strand.
ATATAACTACTTAGCCCAAGCTTAGATTTCAATATATAAATCCTATATCTTACAATAAAAAAGCTACAATATTTCCCCCAGATACCCCTCAGAATGCATCTCTGTCATCCTAGAATTTTTTTTTTTTTTTCCGGGGGAACAGGACCCCCAAGCACTGACATTACAGTCATTTCTTAAGCTCCCCCACTTGAAACATTCTGGATCCAGGCCTGATTGTAAGGGTTGATTACAAATAAGTAGGGCGTTCCCAGCACAGTACATATATAATAACACCGTGCTTTGTCAATAAATGTAATTATTTTTGAAATATGTTTGTCCCTTTAAACAATGAATATGTTCTTTCACAAACATTTAAATAATGATCTGATATTGTGTTGAATATGCTTTTTATGCTTGAACAATCTTGTGTATCTTTTATGCATAACAAACAGCTGCTGGTAGCATACACCTATCTAAATTTTGAAAAGAGAATAAGTTTTTCAAAAGCATTTTTCTTTTTTTTTAAGTATGTTTTTGCTTTATTGTTTACAAATAAAAATACATGTATTTGCTAATAAATTATTTCCTCTGCAGGTGGATTTTTCACTCAGAACGTCCCAACTTGGTTAGGATGGGCCAAATACCTGTCGACCATGTTGTATTCTTTTGGTGTAGTCAGTACAGTCATTTTCCGCCAGATGCCGCCCACTCTGTAAGTAACATCTGCTGACTTTTGTGTCTGACCTCATGCCATGTCCCACCAGTCTCTATTCCATTGCTATATTTATACTACCCCCATCAAGCACACACATATTTATATATAATTATGCCACCGTGGGACTCTAGGAGTTTATACTTAGGACAAAGCTTGCTTATGATTCAGTGGTTTGTCATGACCTTGACCCAAGGTCATCTGCTTACTGTCATGGCTGAGTAAGTTCCTAATTTTGTGTCCACCTCATGCCTTTGTAACCCTTTGAGAGGGATACTCATTGACTCAAGGTTACTTTTGATTTGCCTAAGGTCAAGGTCACAGACTGTATGAGATTCAATTTCATGTCTGCCCTGTGAATTTGTAATCATAGGTATTGGAAGTGCATATTTTCCTCAAAGTTTTTTTATTAGAAGAGAGTGTGCCTGGAAATTGAACTAGTTTCAGCCACAAGGTCATGGTCACATGCATTGCAACTACTTATATTTTTTTCTAGCCTACAATTGATTGAAATGTTGCACATAGCTTTAGGTATGGATATCCACACCTTCTGTTATAGCCTTAGTCTGATTTTCATGGTAGATAATGACTTAAAAACACCACCAGTGAAATACACAACATTTTGTATTCTATGTAAATATTCTTTGATACATAAACCAGTTTTACATTCACAAATCAATGTGAAACAGATGTTCATTTCATGTCCATTCATAAACAATTTGTTTGTATAGCCTCCATATAAAATAAATGTGTATATGTCTGGAGGAGATATTTCAATATACCGCATGTTGGCTGGTTGAACTTAAATGTCCATTCAGGAAAATTATGCAGCTTATCCCTTTCCCTCATATATACCCATTTTGACGCCCTCAATAGGTATCACATAAAGCCTGATCTGCAGAAAACCACAGTTAAACCTTACCAAATTTAATTACAAAATCCTCATTTCCAGACCACTGAGGAGCAGCGAACAGCATAAAACCTGATCAGCCTGCGAGTTACTCGCAGGCTGATCTGGTTTTATGCTGTTCGCATAGGTCTTTTCATGGTGTCCTCTATGAGGGAAAGGGTTAAATGTCCATTCAGGAAAATTATGCAGCTTATGCACATTGCAGTAAATGTAAGTTTAATTTAAAAGAATGAAAGGAAAAAATATCCACATTTTCAGACATGGAAAATCTGCATGTGATTATAACAACCCTAACATATTCATTCAGTAATGAAATTTGAGCAACTGTACAATGTCATAATAACAGTAAAATCTTTCATAAGTGGTCAGTCAAGAGAACAAGAGAAAGTGACCGTTTAACAGAGGTGGATGCTAGATGAAAGTTAAACATATAACAAAATGTTAGTTTGGTGATATAAAAACTGACCTATATATGCAGGTTGAACACTTAATACAGATGGATGCTAATACAGGTTTAACTGTAGATGTTTTGGTGAAAAATTAGGACAAATTTACATGTTTTAGAAAACATTCTTTGATATTTTTCAAGTTGTTGTATTAAGACTGGATGCTTATTATGATCATTTTGTTTTTCTATTTCAGATGTAACCATACAAGTGTAGTAGAATACCCACAGTGCAAAATGAATAGCACAAACTTTATATATTACACGGATATTTTGGAAAATGCAGGCATAGACCTTAAAATAGAGTATTACATTTTCCCTGTATTTTTAATAATTATTGCCTTTCGTTTTATAGGTTATTTTATTCTTAGAATTAAACGAGAAAAGATTTTGTAATTGTTTGAGAGACGAGTTGATAAATAAGAATTCAAAAAAGCTGTAAAGTAGATAATATCTGAAGACTTCATGATTATCCGACAGCTTCCAGAAAGATTCAGAGCGAAATGTTTAGGAATTGAAGTGGCTTTGTTGGTAATCATCAATAATGATTTTTGTTTTTAGTTGTGTGTGACGTAGTCACTCACAACTATAGTACCTACATTCTGAGGGTCCGTTTCTCTACATTTAAAACTGAATAACCTCTCAATTTTGTATGAATGACCGAATGATTGAACAGAATTCTACCATACAGATATGCTGAGATTCAGCCAAAGTAGTGAAACTCAAGTTTGAGTAAAAAATAAATATTTACGGGATATGTGGGTGATTTTAACATTGATGAGATTATAGCCTTAGATTGTAATTGTGCACTGTGTTCAGTATGTGATTTGTTCATGTTTTTATGAACAAAAAAATATAATGACATTCTGTGATACCATATTTCAGTTGTTCATGTGCAGGTGAATTTATTGATATATATGTCATAGTCATATGGACTTATCATAAAGCATTCATTTTTCATAGGGGAAAATCTTGAGCTTTATAATATTTTTGTTTAATTGCTGTGATTTAATATTGTAGGATTATTCATCGTCTTTCTTTTGGCGGCCATCTTGTGGTGTAGCATTTGAGTCTGACTGTTAAAATCTAATGTAGTACTGAGGATGGGCTGATCACTTTCTTCAGTTGATGAAAACTCTTGTCAAGACGTTTTCTGAGAAAAGATTAGTGGTCGACCACAGGAAACCAACAGTCAAACCATAACTTAATTTCGGATAATTTCTTTGCAGTTTTCTTTCTTTTAAACTGAAGAATGTGACCACACATGAAATAGGCTTCGTTTTTTAAAATAAAAACTTAGAAAATATTGTCACTTTTCAAACTCTCTGTAAATCAATCTAGTTGTAACGGTAAATAATACAGATGTAACTTACTTTCTGTGATAAACATGATTGAATGTGCTTTAGTTATTGCCCATTATGACCCACATGGTATATCATATTCAATATTCATTGCACTTTATTCATTTTGACACGAGTATGTCATGGTGTTTACCAGGTAAAGTTTGACCATTTATTTTACCAAATGATTGAAATATGCAGTGTATTACAAATTATGGAAACAAAATGTAGAAATAGGACCATTTATTTTACCAAAATATTGATTGAAATATCCAGTGTATTACAATATGTGGAAACTAATGTAGAATTCATAATCCATTGTGTATGAGTCTATCATTTGGGCTAAGAAAAACAGCTGAATTGTTTGTAGTATTGATCATTTAGTATAGACAGATTATCTGTAGTTTATAAATTCTAGTTTATAAATTGCTTTATATTTAAAAAGACAACCAAATGATGCATAACTAAGTAAAATTGTTCTCACCAGTAAACTTATGTATATTTATGGCCCTGCATCGATAGATCAGGGGGCATATTGTTTTTGTTATGTCTGTTTGTTTGTCACAAAACTTTAACCTTGACCATAACAGGAAAGTCCTTCTACATACAGCCTCCAAACTTCCCAGGTGCATGCACCTTGATGAGCTCTACCCAACCAGATGACCTTGACCTTCAAATGAACTTGACCCCCAACCCAAGGTCAAAGGCCCTTCCCTGGGGCATGGTGTTCATTTGAACGTAGCTTGTTTTATATATGATTTTTTTTTTTATTTATGCTTATCTTTCTTATGCTCCCCTTCAAGGAAGAGGGGGCATATTGTTTTCCAAATGTTGGTCAGATGTTTGGTCTGTCAGTCTGTGCGTCGGTAGTTCAACGATCAATGACTGGAGAAGACTTAGGCCCACATTCCTCAAACTTCATAGGGTGATTGGTCATGACTAGAAGATGACCCCTATTGATTTTGGAGTCAATTGGTCAAAGGTCAAGATCAAAGTGACCTCGTGGGGGGGGGGGGTGATATATGTCGTTCTGACAACTCTTGTTTTATAAGTGTTAGCTCGGATTTTATCATTTGTTATTGATTTGTAATGTAAATATTGATTTTTTGCATTTAAGTTATATATAATTTTGTTTGGCATTAGAGTGAATGAAAACGGGTATCATACAACCAAAACAGCAAGTATTGTACACATGATATCAGTATATCATTGGTACTGGGTAGCTCTTTACACCAACTCTCCCAGTCAGAACAAGGATTTAGTCATACACCTCATGTTGTATCCATTACTTCTGATTTCAGTTACCATTGAAACCAGCATAATTTACAAAGTATTTTACTGGATTTCTTAAATTTTGTCAAATTAAGTACTGTAATAAAAAATATATATTTTGAATTACCCGGAAATATTTAGGAAAGGCAAATCGGAGTACAGATTTTTCACTGCAGTTAAACTTTATATATTTTAGTAAATAACTTACTTCATATAAGATCTACTTCCCTTAAAGACAAACAAGATTTGTGATGAAATGAAATATTTATAGGTTGTTGTTTTTTTTATTAGAGTGGGGAAAAATAGAAATAAAAAAAAATATTTACAGGTTTTATCAGAGAGGAAAAAAAGAACAAATAAAGAAATATTTACAGGTTGTTTTATTAGGAAAAATAGAACAAATTTACTCCTTAACAGTTAGATAGATACTATTAGCTAGAGCTAAGTGTGTTTGGTTTGAGCTTGGTTTTAATCTGGTCTTTACGAGGTGTTGGACATTGTAAAGAGTTTAAAATGAAGATATGTCAAAGTAAGATTATAATTGTCATATTGATTGTGTTACCTGTTCTTGTAATTATCATAATGGGCCGCCAAAGCATATAATATTTACAGATAATGCTAAATTTTTTATTAAAGAAGGTTACTGTCTTGTTCTGTTATGTTCTGCAGTTGATATTTTTATTCATTGAATCTTCTTCATGTACCTTGTCTTAAGTTGTGATGTCATTATGATGTCATATATGTATTATGATGTCATATTATGATGTCACAAAAATGGGAGTTTCAGGTTTGGTGAATGTGATAATGTGTCTGTACTACAAAAACCTTTTAGTGGTACTGTGGTAATCGTTCTAGAGCTATGATGGCCCTCTATTTTTTTCTTCTTAGTGTTTGTTAAATTTTGTTTCATTTAGCTTGAATATTTGACACAAAATATTAATATGTTTTAAGTAGATTTATTATGTTGAGACTTCATGTGTTAGAAATATTTTTATAAGTTCTTTATTAACATAATCAATACTTATTATGACTATTACACATGATCAGAATTTCGTGAAAGACTCAATTGTTATTTATTTCTTAAATGTACAATCTTATTTTTAGCTCACCTGAGCACAAAGTGCTCAAAGTGAGCTATTGTGATCACCTTTTGTCCGTCGTCCGTCGTCCGTGCGTGCGTGCGTGCGTCCGTCCGTCGTCAACAATTTGCTTTAAAGAACATCTCCTCCTGAACCGCTGAAGGGATTTTGACCAAACTTCACAGGAATCATCCTTTTGATGCCCTCTATCAAAGTTGTACAAATTATTCAGATTGGTTGAAAAAGTAGGTCACAGGAGCTAAAAATAGATTTTAAAAACTCAAACTTTGAAAATCTTCTTCTGCAAAACTGCAAGGCCTAGAGCTTAGATATTTGGTATGTAGCATCATCTTATGGGCCATTACCAAGATTGTACAAATCATAGCCCTATGGTGATAAATGGGTTGAAAAAGTAGGTCACAGGAGTTTTAAATAGATTTTATATATCAAACTTTAAAATCTTCTTCTGCAAAACTGCAAGGCCTAGAGCTTAGATATTTGGTATGTAGCATCATCTTATGGGCCATTACCAAGATTGTACAAATCATAGCCCTATGGTGATAAATGCCCCGCACCAGGGGTCACTGTTTTACATAGAGTTATATAGTAAAATCTTTAAAAATCTTCTTCTATAAATCCATAAGGCCTAGAGCTTAGATATTTGGTATGTAGCATCATCTAATGGTTCATTACCAAGATTGTTCAAATCATAGCCCTATGGTGATAAATGCCCCCGCACCAGGGGTCACTTGTTTTACATAGAGTTATATAGGAAAATCTTAAAAAATCTTCTTCTGTGAATCCATAAGGCCCAGAGCTTAGATATTTGGTATGTAGCATCATCTAATGGTTCATTACCAAGATTGTTCAAATCATAGCCCTATGGTGATAAATGCCCCCGCACCAGGGTCACTTGTTTTACATAGAGTTATATAGGAAAATCTTCTTCTGTAAATCCATAAGGCCCAGAGCTTAGATATTTGGTATGTAGCATCATCTAATGGTTCATTACCAAGATTGTTCAAATCATAGCCCTATGGTGATAAATGCCCCCGCACCAGGGGTCACTTGTTTTACATAGAGTTATATAGGAAAATCTTAAAAAATCTTCTTCTGTAAATCCATAAGGCCCAGAGCTTAGATATTTGGTATGTAGCATCATCTAATGGTTCATTACCAAGATTGTTCAAATCATAGCCTTACGGTGATAAATGACCCCGCACTAGTGGTCACTTGTTTCACATAGAGTTACATAGGAAAAGACCTAGAGCTTAATCTATAGATTTGATGTGAAATATTGTCTAGTGGTCCGTACCCACATAATTCATATAGACCAATCATAAAAAAAATATTTTGCAATATTACTAGTTTGAGAGATTATGACTAGATAATGGTTAAAATTTGGCCCTTGATTGAATCACTTTTTACTTTAAATTACATACTTGATATATGTTTTATATTAAAATCAGTATCTACGATTAAATAAAATGATAAAAAGACTAAGAGAATATATTGTGTCAATTGTATATTAAATAAAGGTTTTCTTTAAGAAAGATATGAAAGTACAGATAATCGTATTGTTGGTAATAAAAACACATTCGGTCGTTTTAGGTTATAATATTATTAACCAATGAAAAATTAGGAAACTATTCAGCCCTCCATTTCCGGTTTCAGTGGTAGGTATACGATTCTCTTCAGAAATTTCAACGAATTATCGAAGATCATTAATCTAACAGACCTAAAAAGCGATTGAAAAGTAGGTCAGTAGGTCAAATCTTAGAAAAACCTTGTTTACACACTGGAGGCCACAATTTTGATTCAATCTTCCTCAAACTTGGTCAGCACAAATGTCCTCAGGTGAGCGTCTTTAGGACCATCTTGGCCCTCTTGTTTACTATATGCATCCCACTTTCAATGTGTCAAACATTTGCACTTGTTTTTTTAAGAACAGAATTTTCAGGGACTTTTTCTTTTGCTGTTTTGAAATATTTTTGAAAACTGTAATATTAGAGTAAAAGGTTTATAGTAGAATATATTAGTTTATTTCATGCTGATGAAAACTGCCAAGAGAATATTTATCATACCCTGTACCAAAAATACCAAATTTTATCACTTTCATGATGGCAATGTTTCCTGCATACCTAATTTAAGTAGTTCATAAACAGTTTGGTGAAGCAATTGGCTTAACCCTTTCCCTCATATAGACTCATTTTGACGCACTCAATAGGTACCACATAAAGCCTGATCTGCAGAAAACCACAGTTAAACATAACCAAATTTAATTACAAAATCCTCATTTCCAGACCACTGAGGAGCAGCGAACAGCATAAAACCTGATCAGCCTGCGAGTTACTCGCAGGCTGATCTGGTTTTATGCTGTTCACATAGGTCTTTTAATGGTTTCCTCTATGAGGGAAAGGGTTAAAGAAAAAATAATGAGATCAAATTGATATACATGATGTCACATTGTAAAAATAAAGGAGACTAATAAAGTTGAAAGAAACGGAACAGACTTTAAAATCGATAAAAATTCAAATATGCTTGTAGAATATTTTCTTGTTATTTTATAGTGATGTCATATGTTATTTAACTCATGGTAATTGTAAATAACTTGTGGAAATATTTTGTCCATGACCATTTATGTAATTACACAATCTTACAATAAATCATACATTCTTACAATAAATCATACAATCATAAATCATACAATCTTACAATAAATCATACAATCATAAATCATACAATCTTACAATAAATCATACAATCTTACAATAAATCATACAAATATCCTTAATATCACTGGCATGTAACTCAAGTCTAGGCAGGCCTGGGTGGCACAATTAACAAAAGGTTCAAGGTTTTCATCATGCAGGTGCCTGATTTGAGACTTAATACAGCTGAAGTGATGATTCAAAATCTCTCCCCGCTAATTTGAATGAGAATACTATCAAAAATGTGGATAATTAACCTTCGCTAAAATGATCAGACATGTTGAAGATGTTAGATACTACAATACAATTGCATGTAAACAATGGACCTTTCCAGGTTTAACATTGAAAATGTTTGCCCTGTCTTTACCCATTGTTAATGTCATGTTTTGTTGATCTGTTCACAAGAAGTCTCACAATCAAATCAGGTGTTCTTCTGTGTAACTCTACTTCAATTGAGACATCTGGTAATGTAGTTTGATCAAGTTTATGTGAAATATGACCAAATGTCTTTCTTTGTCATCAAAATATTTACTGTATCAAATGAAAAAAGACACAACAAAATGGGATCCAAGTCACAGAAACTAGACTTGAACCTGCACTTAGACCTTCAAAACATACAGTAAAATCTGTGAAGAAAAGCCGCTCACAGGAAACTATAAACTGACCTTTATTTAGAGTTGGTTGTTTTACCAAGATTAAATTACCAAAATATTCAATGTTGGGAATCCTGTCACTGGCCTATGTTCTCAGGTTTGTTGGTAATCAGAGGTTCATTTCTTGGCATAAAGATGCAAAAACACCTTAAGCCTGACAGTTAAATCTGGAATGAAATATATTTATAATGTTGTTAGTTATTTTGGTTTCATATTTTTCAATTAAAACTTAAAAGTGATTGATAAGTTCATATGATGGACCATATCATCATCAGGGTACAAACTTTTGCTAAAATTCATTTGGTATACAAACAACATATCTATACATTTTTATTCCCCACCAACTCCGTTGGGGAGGCATATAGATTTTCGGTCTATGCGTCCGTCCGTTTGTCCATCTATCACACCTCAGGTTTACCCTTGCATTTATGTTTTTTTCTATAAAGATGACTTCACATCTTGATGAAACTAGGTACACATGTACATATTGATATAATCTATTTAAAGTGTATGTGAATTCATGTCGTGACCTAAATTTTCATGGTTGGATGAACATGCTGAAATTGATTGTTCTTCCTCAGGTTTACCTTTGTGTTTAAAGTTTTTTTCTATGAAGATGACTTCACATCTTAATGAAACTAGGTACACATGTATGTCATGATACAATCTATTTAATGAAAATTTTATGAAAATTTATTGCTGTGACCATTATTTCATGATTGGATGAACATGGTAAAATTGATTGTTCTGCATTTGTTTTTAAACTTTTTTTCTATGAAGATGACTATACATCTTCCTGAAACACAACATACATGTACATCATGAAATGGATTATTTTCTGGTAGTATTTATTTATTTTATGGCTGTGACTTGGTAAAATTGGTTATTCTGCCACAGGTTTACCTCAGTGATTAAGCTACTTTTTATGTAAAGGTAACTTCATTTCATCATGAAACTTTGTACAAATGTACATCATTATATAAACTTTAAAAAATACAAGCAGATATTTGGTTCTGACCATATCCTGGCGGGACATTAGTGTCTCACAGACACATTTTCTTGTTTAAAATACTTTTTGATTCAGGTAATGCTTTTTCATTAATATTTATACTTTGCTTCATTTAAGATTAAGGTAATACAAGATACATAAATTCATGTAGATTTCATTCTCTGATTGCAGTGTGTGAAGATGATTCATGTAATACTTTCAATGACTCAATTACTGAAAATGTTTTTGTTTTTTATAAATGTGTGAAGACTACTGACAGATTAAGGGTTGTTCATCCATCTGTTTACTTTTAATTTTCGTTTAATTCTGTTAACATTTGTTAATTTTAAATTTTAAAGTCATCCTGGAAAGAACTGCAGAAACCAAACATTTATTAGTTAGCAAAGTTAATTGGAGTTACTTGAGATATTAAAAAGTAATCCTGGAAGGATTACCTTTAAAAAAGGCATGCCTTTTTTCCAATACATTATTTTATGACGTGTTTTACCGGTTATATCTAATGTTTGATTATGCTCTTTTTTTATTTATGTATGATATATACATGTATATTGTTATTTATGAGTGAAATATCTTTGAAACCCACATTTTTTGTGATTTTCTCATTCAAGAATCTCCTGACTTTTGAATCTCTTATGTTTATTTGTCAATACAGTCTTGGTGAATTTTGATACTATTGACACATTTGTTACCAAATTCAATGTTATTTTTTGTTTGGATATCATCTTTATAATGGAAAATAAACACTTTGTAGATTATTTATGTTTTTAATTCCTCTCCCTTTTCAGTTTTCAAATTCAGAGAAAAAAATGAATTTAAGCCTCCATACATTCATGTTTGAAATAAACTGCCCTTTGTTTGTTTGTTGGGTTTAACGTCCCACCGACAGTATTTCAGTCATTTCGAGATGATGTCTACTTGAGACAGATATAATGCTACCACACTGCAGTATCATGCCGTAAACGTGTGGCATGATACCACACCCAGTTACATTATCCTGATACCAGGTCAACCAGTCCTGCAACTACCCTTATTTGCTGAGCGCCAAGCAAGGGAGCTATAACAGTACCAATTTTTACGATTCTGGTATGTCACGGCCGGTGATAGAACCCACAACCTCCCGCTGCCGAGGCAGATGCTCTAACCACTCAGCCACCAGGGACGGTCGCCCTTTGATAGATCAGTCAGTGTATTCTTGTAGGGAGATTGCGAGTCAAGTAACTGGTTGTGACATACAGAGGTCATATATAATGCTTGTGACTGCCTTTACGACTAATACAGACCAGGATCAGTGCAGTTTGATTAAGATCTGCACTGTTTGCTATTCAGTGAATAAATATTCTGCAAACAACCCCATAAACAACTAATTGTACAGTCCAAAATGAAGAAAAGCACAGATCCAGTTAAGAGTTTAGCATGGTAAGGCTTGAATATGATCTTACCCTGTCCACAGTCAAGGTCTCCCTTATATAGTACTAACAAGAAAAGATTAAAACAAAATTTAATGGACGGCTTTTACATTTAATCTTACATTTCTATGCACAGGACCTTCATATTAAAAAAACAAAACAACAAAAAACACCTCTCTTTATATTAGGCCTACTTATATATAGAGAGGCAGTAAATATTTTCTCTGCACGAGTCCCGGGTCTCACTATGCTAAAAATTATTACTCCAAATTCAGTTGCATTTTCCATATATTTTATGCATCTTGCTGTGTTTTTTTTTAGTTTTTTTTTTTATAAGAAACAAAGACACAAGCATAAACACGACTTTTCAAATTGACCTTACTCTAGTATTCACGATATACATTATAATATGAACCTCTCATGGACTGTAAAATACAGTTAGTCGAGAAACACTTAACCAAATTAACGTCTTTTTTAAAACCAAAACCAAAAATATGAGATGAACATGTCACAATGATCGGTACCAGCCCAGTAACGATGGAACGAAATGCGATGGATCGAAATGACGGTGTAATGCGAAGTAAATTCGCAGGTCCCGGTCGAATTTTTTTTTAATCAATGTAAAAAAAAAAGATGCGATGGAACGAAGAAAGGATGGAACGAAAGATGCGCTGGAACGGACAATCTTAAAGTCCGAATTGCCAATTAAAAGCTGACCAATTACGCGCTCGAAAGAAGTGTCTGCCAGTTTTCATACCTACTCGAGAGGCACCCGTCGCTCGCGCGTATCGTCCCATTTTTGTCTATAAATAACCAATCAACACGCCATCCGTGACACAGATGATTGTTACAAACTGACACGAAGCTTATAAGCGAGTTTGTTTGTAGCAGTGGATATTGAGTGATTACATGTAAAAAAATAACAACATAATAACAGTATAAGTACTGGTCGCCAGCTCTGTTATGTCATTTTATTAAATTACACGATACTACGAACATGTAAACAACATATTGTAATCTGATATCAGCATTCTGTGTAATTCAATGAAGGACCCAGGTTTTCTGGGGGATAACTGAATCACCAGCTGTATCTACAATGAAGATGAGACAGCCATCTTCTACAAAATGTCGCCTGATAAAACGCTTGAGTTCAAGAATATTTAATGTAATGGCGACAAACGGTCCAAGGAGAGATTGAATGTTCCCATCTGTTCTAACATGTCATGCCATTGTACGTCAAAGGCAAGAGTGCTAAGCCAAGGTGTTTCAATGGCGTTCAGTCGAGTTAATTTTGTTGATTATGTTCGCTTGATATGTTGAGATAAAAATAAACTAGAGCTTTCACTGAAGGCGATTAATACCCCCGCAAAATGATTTGATACAGGAGAAGCTAGACTTCAGGCGGAACATAGATAAGAACCTATACACATAGTGTATTGGTTATGATAGTAAGTAATAAGTAAGTAAAGTGTTATTTAAAGTGTATAGAGAGTCAGTTATGGTTGATTGGCACAGTAGTTTAAAAGTGTAGAGTTACACTTCTCCTAGTTGCCATCTGTTTACCTTTTAAGTTTCAAGAAAATTCTATGTATAATATTCAAGTTATGTCAGGGACAAAAAAAAGGGGGGGGGGGAGATAAAAAAAAAAATGGGACCAGGTAGCGTTACAGTTCTTGCACACAGCACTGTTCCTAATCGCCATCTGTTTAAATTTAAAGTTTCAAGTCATTACCTTGTATAAATTTTGAGTTATGTTCAAGAATTAAACAAAGGGGGGTAATTAATAGGGGAGAATTGAATCTAAGTTTGAAAAATTGTAACATATATTCTGTTTGTAAATTGTAAACTGTACCAATATTTTGTAACTGGCAATAAAATTTGTATAAATTATAGACTAAAGGGAGATAATTCAAAAATGGGACCAGGGCAATAACTCTATCACCCTTGAGACAACTCAAGTGAAATTTATGTTACGCACCTCTCAAACTGAAACTGATTATGAATGCACACACAAATTTGAATCGGTTAAGAAATGTAGAAAACGTTCGCGTCACAAGATATTTAGAGTCGAATCAGGGGGCATAAACTCTGTAATCCTTGAGCTAACTCAAGTAAAATTTATGTCAGGCACCTCTCCAGCTGACTATCAACGCACACACAAAATTTAACTGATTCGGTTAAGAAATGTAGAAGAAGATCGCGTCACAAAATATTTAGAGTCGAATCAGGGGCAATAACTCTGTAATCCTTGAGATAACTAACGTGAAATTTATGTCACGCACTATTCCACCTGATTATCAATGCACACACAAATTTTGAACCAAATCGGTTGAGAAATGTAGAAGTAGTTTGCGTCACAAGTTTTTGAGATGGACGGGCAGACCGACAGACTCCTATATACCCCATCCCAAACTTCGTTTACGGGGGTATAAATATATATAAAAGAAACAAAGCATTTTATTGTTTATTGTTTTACTAGAACAGTGTTTTATAAAAAGTCCAGTAAATTGCAGAACAACATATACATGTAAATACATGTACATATACGGACAAAATTACATTGACAAATTACGAACAATAAAATTTAACGAAATTTGTACATTTGGTATGCATGTATATACTAAATGGTATACTAAAGCATGACATAAATGGTCCTATATAACGTGCCAGTTACAGTCTACTTTCCTAAGTTGTAACTTGCAGATAGATTGTCAGGAAACCACCAATCATCCGCCCTCTCAGCATCTTCTCAACATTTCTTTCCCTCTAATTCATAGATAAATTTGGTAATAAAATATGTTCACACTATCGAGACGTCAACTATTACGGAATAACCAATCAATAAAAAAAAGTTTGAAATAGACCCAAGTTTATAAAATGTTATAATGCATGGTAAGGCTGGTTACTTTTTTTTTTTTTTACATAATCCTCTATATAAATGCCAATATAATCGTACAAATTGAATAAATACACAGCCGATATGGTTACATTATGAAAGCAAATTAATATAATCATATAATATTGTCTTAATAGCGATATAGACTGGCATGATTCATTTGATAGATTTCAAGATCTTTATTTCAATAAACCAGAAGGTCATTAGACCCATGTGGCTTTGAAACAAAGGTTAATGTGATCGTGTGCTCATGTATTAGATGAGAAAAAAAAAACATGAGAAAAAACACCAATTCAATTACATTTAAATGCGTTGTTTATTAAAATGTATTTTAAAACATATTTTCCCACATTATTTTTTTATTATTATTTTTATTTGAAGTCCTTTGGGTAGAAATTATTGTATAGTAATTGATCCTTATGTTATTAATGATAAGTATCTTCTTAGTTTGATTTATTTAATTATTTAATGACATTGTTAACATACTAAAGTTGTGAAATAGTACTGACTTTTTTTCCAAGTATAAAAAATTATTATAAAAATTAAAAAAGGATTGCATTCTATTACATAATTATTGACATGTGTTAAGTGTGGTCAACAAACACATCAGATAAGCAATTATTTATTAATACTGTAGATGAACTTTACAAAATCATGTGTATGTATATACATGTAATTTAAGAGAACATATAATAATACTCTTCACTATTAAACCTGATTTTAATCTATGCTATTTCATGGACTAAGTTAAAAATATGAAAAATATAAACGTTTTGTTTTTTTCAAAACAAAGGGCATGTTGTAATATGATACTGGTTGGTATTCTACCCTATAGGCATGTTTGTATACATTTATCTGTTACTGACCGCCGATCAGCAAAGAGTATTAACACGCTTTGCGCTCTATCTCTCTTACCACATTTATGCAAAGAGGTCTGGCACGAAAAGTGAGTCATATATCACTATATATAATACTATAATAGTATATAGAGAGGAATATGACCCAACTTTCGTGCCAGACCCCTTTGCATTTATGTGGACATTCAATCTGAGTTGTAAACCTTAACATATATATTAACAAAATACAACATTATCTTATTTTGATTAACAAATAGAGACAGAACATGACTTTATCAATTATCGCCATACAATGACTGAGGCTGCCTAAGGCCCCTGTCTGGTTTATGGAAGATAATGTCTTCTATAAGTCTGTGTGAAATACACATTGCATTTTTCAGTCCTGATTTCTCAGAATCAACAACAGGATCTCCTTTCTCGTTTGTAATCTGATTCCCATCTTCATCCTTCAAGTACACACAAGTCTCTCGCCTTGAGACCATTCCTGCAGTTTTTGTCAAGAAGGTTTGAAAGTTTATATTGCCTGTGTCAAAGTCATGTTTATACTTTTACAAATCTGTTTAGTTGGACCGAATTATAAATTGTCATGATTACAAGGCTGGAATTTTACTACTCAAATTTTGCTAAGCACCACCCGCTATTTTCCCATAGAGTCACATGAAAACACATGCTTAATGTAATGCTATGTACCTGAAAGGAAAGCGTTAGCTGACCATCATTTTTACGCATAGTTTTTGTCAAAATGATAGAAAAGAGACTCAAAAATGAGTTACAACGATTTAGCCAATTCCTGTCATTAGTTGGCAAATTCACAAAAGTGTGTTTTTTGCAAGAAATGGCATTTTATAAATTGAAGTTAAATCTTGTGATCAATACAGAAAAAAAATGACCATGAACAGGCCAACATCGTCACAAATATCCTTAAAAGTATTCCATTTAGAAAACAGGAATATTTGAAGATCAAAGTTCTGAATTTAGCTGACTTTAAATTTTAAGGTTGTTTTTTTTTTAAAAATTTCACACTTTCTAATTATGATTAATTCCCAGTATTGAGGATCCGAAAGGCTTATTTTTTTGTAACTGGTAGTAAGTTTGGTACATAAACAATACTTCTGTATAAAAGCAAGTATTGTAAAATTTAATGTAGCATGCCTTTAAAGTAGCTTGTCTAAGCATGAAACGTTACGGGAAAATAGCGGATGGTGCTTAGCAAACTTTGAGTAGTATATTTGATATACCTAGAATTAAAACAGCAGGCTCACAGTCTTTTGTATATGATGGTTGTTTGCTTTGGAATAAGCCACCTCCATCCGTTAGAATTTGTACCACTATGAGACAGTTTAAATTATCTGTCAAGGCATACATGATGGACAATATAAAGTCTTCTCTCTATGTCACATCACTAATACTAGGGACCACAATGGAAATAAGGGCTGGCCCTTTTTTGTGTTATCCCTGGTATCGATGTGCAGTGTCATGGCTCAACTTTTATACTTTTTTGTTTGTTTTTGTTTCACCACCACCATCATCATCATCATCATCATCATCATCATCATTTTATAAATGTTCTTATAAATGTAGTATTGTTTTATTGCCATGTCTGTGTATATCATTACTGAATAAAATCTATCTACAGTTTCATATATTTAATCATGTATGTTTTCCTCCTACACATCGAGTCAAAATTGATTGTTCTAAATAATCCAAGCAAAATGTATGTAAAGTTTATGTATGTAACTTTACATAGGTAGGTAATTTGTAGGTAATTTATTTGTTATCGTGACAATTGGTAATATATGTATGATGTGAACATACAATAAATATCATAGATAAAAGCACTACTCGTTTATGTAAACAAGATATTCATGTAAGATCTTTGGGCGCATAGCACTGGTTATCATTGAGGTAGTCATAGATACTCCGGATCTGGTTTTGGTTTTTATCCAGATGATTTAGTTTGCGACACAAATCACACATTGCATTCGGATTAGAGAATGATTTATTAAGACCTTCGTATTTGTCCTTTCTTTTGAGCATCTTAATATACTTATTTTCGTTGCCACCTAATTCTTTCAGGTATGCCACTAAATCAGAATTGTTTGAGAATTTTGATGTGTCTATATACGGAATCCCGGGAAGACGTTCAGCATAATCCGCACCACCTCTCACCACGAGAAGGAGGTCGTAATTGTATTTACGGAAGACCTTTTCCGTCATGTAATCATGACAAAACGAATTTTCAAATGAAAGGAAGAATTTGTAAGTGTTAATTTTACGTAAAAACTGTTCATTATCTTCTCTCTCCGTTCGGATGCCACAAGCACCTAACACATCCACTTCCAACCCGAGACGTCTCAGCTGCTGGACGTACGTTTCCCGTTTACCAACAGTTCTGCAGTGACTGGTCACCATTACCGCCATCTTGGATTTACGACTGAAAATCTCGCTGTAATTTCGCACTGGCGGAACAGCTTTGGATCTAATAATTCCATACGGAGCCGGGACATCTGAATCCAGCCTGTATGTCATCGACCAGTTCATAGTATTTATCCATGAGTTGCTCTTGTAGTCCCGGAAGTAATAATTCATTGGAGGTTCTTTGCTATAAAAAACCCATACCTGACGGGGGTTTCTTTGTTCGGGTTTCACGGGTGGCATTAAACCCATCCCTGGATGCGAAGGGCAGTAGATTACGGCTGAAGCATTGTCTATCTTTGACTTGTCTACCACCACTTCACAATTATTATATTCACAAGACAACATGAAATCGTGAGACTTAAACCAAGGGGGTTTGTTATACCATAAAATGGTATGCAGCCTAGCATTTTGTTCTCGTTTGTGACTGAAGTTAAAATTCAGTGGTATGTCTACCAATGAATACATCCGGGCTGTTTCAGTGTTAATTCTGTCTTGAAAGTGTTCGTATGACCCATTGACAAGCGAGCGTGACGCAAAGAAAGATATAGTGACTTCTTTTAGATGTTCAAGAGCGACCGTCGTTGTAACTGTTCTGTATGCTAGTAGGATGCATAATAAGATAAAAATAAGAACCATCAAATTTGCTCCATGCCTTTGTCTATTGGTCGTCATGGTCTTGTTTTAGTTCTTCAAAAAGGCTAGTGCTCTCCTTTCGTATCGAGTGCTGAATACCTGAAATGGAAAAAATAAACTGAGTGATACTTCGAATCAGTGGTTCATCACCACTATGAAAATATGTTAGGGTGAATGGGAACTTGTGTAACTTGTAACAGTAGAGTAGACCAGTGATAAATAAAGATTTGCTCAAATTTTAAACCACAAGATGATAATTATCTGTTAATAAATATTCATAAATGCGAGGAACAAAGAGTCATAACCCAATGAATATTCGTCCGAACATGACAGTACCAATCAGTCTTGTGAAGTTTCAATGAAATCCGACCAAGTGCAGTCGAGAAACAGTGGTATCAAAGTGTGTTACGCATGCGCGCGGTGTTTGAGAAAACAGTGTACCTTCTGGAAATAACAAAATGTCTACAGCGTGGTATTGCAGTGTAACCGCACTATATCTGTCTCAAGCAGACATTGTCTGTAAATGATTGAAATACTGACGGTGGGAAGTTAAACCAAACAAACAAACAGTTTTTATATCTTTCTTGTGCAAAATTGAAACAGTTCCATAAGTGATACATTCATTAATCATTTAATTCGTTATTATTTTTGTCGAAAAGTAAAGTTATTGGGTAATTCGGCTCTATATACCATAGGTCATTTACGAAACATACGAAAATAAGCAAGGCGTGTGAGTGTACACCTCCTTATACATATAATCCTCTGCACTACATCAAAAACGTTTGTACAGTCGCCCTATTGTAATTGTAGAAGCTAAAAAATCCTGTGTGTTTTTTAGAAAGGCAAGTTTTGCCAAAATATTGATAAAGAGTGAATTTAATTGTTTATTAAATTGAGACATTTTCGCAATTCTACTTCCATCAAATGTCATTTGAAGGTCACCCCAGAACCACTTGAGATGTAGCTCAGTTTGCGTCCAACTGGGTTTAGACTAACAACTTGCTTATAATCATCTTCTAATTGATCGTTGTATAAATTATATTGTAAAATCCAAAAGTTTTGAATAATTAAATATTTCTTTTATATGGCCACATCAAAATTTCATGTGCTACTCAAAACATGAAAGCGCAAGAATGTTACATTTATGTGAGATAGAGAGGGAATTATTGAGGTGCAATGGGATAAAAAAAAACAAAAAACAACAACAATGATTTACTATGTGTAGGGAATCTAGGCTATCCTCATTTTTAATATATCAACCTCGTTATAATTTTTGGTAGGGACCATAAAATGCTCATTTGTACCAAATTTGCTCTACTGTTGAAAATTGCAATCTTCAATTGTAATAAGATTTCCTCCTGTTATCAGTTGTAAAGCTTTAAAAAATAAATGAAGAATGGCTATTTTCCATACTTTTCAGCGAAAGCATGGAAGAAACAAGCAACAAAACCTTTAATACATGTACGGTCAGGAGAACAACCAGAGCCGCGACGGGAAAGGATAACGAGGTAATGGCTTTTCTTCGGGAAATGAAAGCGGATATCCGCACTGATTTTACTACTATTAACACTAAAGTTGATGACATAAGTTCAGTGGTAAACACATTGAAAGCCGAAAATGAGTCACTTAAAAAGGAGAACCAGGATATGAAAAGACAAATCAATAAGCTTGTTAATAAAGTAGACAATCTTGAAAGTCAATCAAGACGCAATAATCTGCGGTTCCATGGGATTGTGGGCCAGGTTGGTGAAAAATGGGAGGAATCTGAGCACAAAGTTAGGCAGTTTATTAAAGATGAGCTCGGTCTCCCGGAAATGGAAAATGCGTCGATCGAGCGGGCGCATCGTGTTGGAAATCGCCAAAATAATGGAAAATGTCCTATCATTGTGAAATTCTCAAATTATAAGGATAGAGAAGCTATCATTCGAGCAGCTAGGGAAAAGTTAAGTAGGGAATCTCCATTTACTGTGAGAGAAGATTACACTGATCGTGTACAATTTCACAGACGTGAGTTGGGTCAGAAATTAGTGCAAGCGAGAAATCGTGGGCAGTATGCTACACTTCGCTATGATAAACTTATTATTGACCAAGATGTGTACAAATACGATGACGTAAACGGACAGGTAGTAAGATTGGGGAGCATTTGAGCGAGACGTTCACCCGAGAGAAGACAGCAGGACCAAAGACGTAATAACTACGTCAGTGAGCGGGACCAATCAGGATCAGATAGAGAACTCGAAAGCGAGGCAGCAAACGGGACGGACTAGGACGCAGGTCAAGGCCTATTTGAATATATAAACATTATCACGTGGAACATTTGTGGGTTAAAAAAACATGTAGATGACAATAACTTTTTAAGTTATTTAAAGTGTTTTGACATTATTGGGTTATTAGAAACATGGAACGATGTTGAAAATGAATTTGGTAATATACTAGAAAATTACACAAACTTTGACAATATAAGAAATAAATCAAACAATTCTCTGCGTAATAGCGGGGGTGTTTCTGTTTATATTAAAAACACACTATTGAAGGACAATTTCATATTTAGAATATGTAATGATTTTAAAGATAGTATTGTTTTGTATATTAAGAGTTCATTATATAAATCTATGCAGGATATTATTTTATATATTGCATACGTATCTCCAGAAGGCTCATCAATATATGATAAAAGGCAATTGAAAAATGGAATAAAAATTATTGAGAACAACATTGAGCTCATAAGGAATATGCACCCTAACGCTTTTATATATTTAGCGGGAGATTTTAACGCACGTACTAAAGATTTGTTGGATTATATACCTAATGATAATCTAGAAAATATTTTTAGCAATGATGTTGAATATGATTGTGATTACTTTGATATCCAAAGAAATAGTAAAGATATAGATGGTTATAATTTATTTGGAAAGTCACTCCTCGAGATCTGTTGTATACACAATATGCACATATTAAATGGCAGATTGCACAATGATGTAGTTGGAAATTTTACATGTATAACTCATAATGGAGCCAGTGTGGTGGATTACCACGTGGCCTCTACAGATCTTTTTACACATGTTAGCTATTTTAATATTGATATACGTCATGAGTCTGATCATTTTCCTGTTTGTGCCCAGTTGTCATTTGAAAAAACTCAGCAACCCGATAATAACATGCAACATGTTTTCCAAAATTCTTCTGAAATCTATATTGATAAATTTAAATGGAATGAGGTACTTCAGGGGGATTTCATATCATCATTTATCACTAACCTCAATTTAATTAGGGATAGGCTCTCTGATGAGGTAGACATAGACATAAATATCGCTATTAAAAGTATTTTAGACCTTTACAAAAAATCAGCAGCAAAGATGCGTGTGAACAACCACGTGGGGAGAAGTGAGATAAATAATAACCAACCATGGTGGGATATTGAGTGCGAAAATGCCAAACAGTCTAAATATTCTGCTCTTAGACGTTTTCGATGGACAAACAATGCAATAGATTTACAACGATTTATTATCTTGCGCAAAGAATTCAAAAAGATGTGTTACATTAAAAAGCAAAAGTATCAAAAATCAAAACGCGATGAGCTTGTTTCGCTTCGCAAAAGTCCAAAATCTTTTTGGACTTTGTTGAAATCACGGAATAGTATTAAAAAAGAATCGCCGCGAATTGACACCGAAACTTGGTATAATTATTTTCATGATTTATTATTTAAATTTTATCAGCCTAATTTAGATAATGATTGGGATTTCGAGTTAATGTCTGAAGAAGAAAGTATTTATTTTAATCTTGAAATATCAACTGAGGAAGTTCTTAACAGCATTAAGAAGTTAAAATGTGGTAAATCCCAGGGTAGTGATGGTATAGGGGCAGAGTTTTATAAATCATCTGCAAGCCTTATTGCTCCTTTTTTGTGTAAGCTTTTCAATAAAATATTTAGTTGTGGTATTTTCCCTGACATCTGGCGAGACAGTATCATAGTACCTGTACACAAATCTGGTCCGAAAGATAATCCGTCTAATTATAGGGGTATATCTTTAATAAACATTATGTACAAGATATTTTCAAATATTATATATGATAGACTTTGTAAATGGTCTGAACATTTTGAGAAGATCGATGAAGCGCAAGCCGGGTTTCGAACCGGGTATTCAACAACTGACAATCTATTTACTCTGCAAAGCATGGTTCAAAAGTATATATGTAAACCGGGGGGTAGGTTTTATGTTTTATACATAGATTTTAAAAAAGCCTTTGATGGTCTTCCGCATAATAAACTGTTAAAAAGTATAAATAAAAGCGGGGTTCGGGGTAATTTATTTCGTGTTCTATTATCCATGTACTCTAAACTTCGTGGATCAGTAAGAATTAGTCAGAATAAAATCACAAATAATTTTGAATGTAATATAGGGACAAGGCAAGGGGACATAACTAGTACGATAGTTTTCAATGTATACATAAATGAATTAGTTCCCTTTCTACGTAATGAAGGTCATAGAGGAATTTTTATAACTAATCAAATCTCAGATATTATATGTATTCTCTTCGCGGATGACGTTGCTAATTGCGCGGACACAGCAGTTCAACTGCAGTTACAACTTAATTCTATTCATAAATTTTGTGAGCATACCGGGATGTCAATAAATGAAAATAAAACAGAAATAATTGTTTTTAGAAACGGAGGCCCTTTAAGGCCTTATGAAAAATGGTTCTTTAATGGTTCACCAGTTAATGTTACATCTATGTACAAATATATGGGTTTAATTTTTACACCTAAGTTGTCATGGACAAAAGCTAAAGAAAAACTTGCTGCACAAGCTAAAAAATCTATATATGCTATTAAATCATACCAACGGATGTTTGGAAAATTCTCTCATACAGATTATTTTAAATTATTCGATTCAATGGTTAAGCCTATTTTAACATATGGGGCGGAAATATATGGAACTGAAATCTCAGACATTCTTGAGCAGGTGCACACCCAATATTGTAAAGATTTTTTGGGAGTAAATAATTATGTAAATGATAATGTTGTATTGGGTGAATGTGGAAGAACTCCTCTATATATTGATCACTATGTCAAAGTTATAAAATACTGGTGTAAGCTTATTTGTATGCATGACCAAAGATACCCAAAAAATTGTTATTTAATGTTGAAAGGACATGATGATATTGGAAGAAAAAACTGGGTCTCATCAGTTAAACATTTACTTTTTGAATACGGTTTTGGCTATGCGTGGCTTTCTCAAACTATCGGTAATGTTAATTTATTTATTCTTAATTTTAAACAAAGGTTAATTGACTGTAACTTTCAAAATTGGCATGATAAGATTCAAACCTCATCACGATGTGATACATATAAATATTTTAAATCTATGTTAAATCCTGAAAAATATCTTAATATTGATATGCCTTTTTATGCAAAAAGATCTCTAGCTAGATTTAGATGTTCAAGCCACAAATTATCGATTGAAACGGGGCGACACTTAGGGGTTCCTAGAACAGAGCGATTATGCAGATTTTGTTTTCAAAATTTCAATATAAGATTTTTGGAAGATGAATTTCATGTATTTTTTGTTTGTCAAAGATTTAATGGGGAAAGACAAAAATATATTTTACAATGGTTTACTGGAGAATGTAATTTTCAAAATTTTTGTAATCTGATGAAATCTGAAAGTGTTGATAAAATTAAAAATATTGCTTTTTATATTCATGAAATATTGAAATGTAAGGAAAATGATAGATGAGAGACACAACCAGTTTTGTATATATGTATTCTCTGTTTGTATTTTGGGCCGGTGGCCTTTATGTACACAATTAATAAAATGTTATGTTATGTTATGTTATGTCTACATTAAAAGAATGAAATCAATACCAATCATTGTTTAAGAGTTAAGACACGTTTAATTTAAATAAAGTTCGCCTTACGGGAATGATATTTATGTTAGCTTAGGAGTATATAGTATTGACAGGTCCTGCCAATACTGCAACGGAGATACTTCCTCTTCCTGCAAGCGTCTCTTTCATTTCAGCAATTTCAGTGAGAGATCATCATGAACATTTCATATAGCTTCATGTTTATTATCTCTTCATGAGACTGTTAAACAGACCATGATGAACAGTGAATATTAAACAATAAAACAACAAAATTGAAACTTACGATTAAGTACATCCAGTATTCCATAAAAAACACTTAGGTTCTAACTTTAAAGTGTAAGATAGAAAAGGTATTACTTTTTTAAACTGACTCTCGCTAGAAGTCTACGAATCGGGTACAGTTGACTACCTTTGTGGATGTGTTAAATGGTGAATTGTTCTGCACAACTGGGCATGAAAGTTGATATATTTCAAAAATCTATTGATTGACACATCATGCTTATCGTTGAAATGTGTAACACACTTAAATTGTTGAAATAAAATGCTTCACTAACTCCTCCTCCCCTGAAAAATAGCCAAGGATTTCATCGGTGGATATGTAATCAGATATGATAGGTGTACGCTAAAAACCGTCAGTAACTGGCTTTGTTTCAACTTATTAATATATAAACGACGTTTTGGCGTGTTTATGAATGTATGTGTGTCACTGACAGATACTGTAAAGATTTCACGACAATCAACAGACGACACCTTGTAACTTCAAAGTTAACCATTCCTTCTTCGGTACATGTCAGACGCAGGCCCTAAAAAGAAATATACAATGTGACCTCTAGAGTGTTCACAAGGTTTTTCTAAAATTTGCCTTGGTGACCTACTTTCTGACCCCAAGTGACCCATTTTCGAACTTATGCAAGATTTCATGTAAACAAACATTCTGACAAAATTAAATGAAAATTGAGCCAAACACTTGGCCTCTGGAGTGTTCACAAGATTATTCTTAGATTTGCCGTTTTAAACTCATCTGAGATTTCATGTATACAAACATTCTGACGAAGTTACAGGAAGGTTAGACTTTAAAACGTGGCTTCGAGAGTGGTCACAAGGTTTTACTATGATTTGCCCATGTGACCTACTTTTTGAACCAATGTGACCCATTTTCGAACTCATCCGAGATTTCATGTAGATAAACATTCTGATTAAGTTCTATGAAGATTGGACCAAACATGGACCTCTAATGTGTTCACAAGGTTTTTTTTTAAAGTTTTTCTGATGATCTAGATTTTGACCCCTTATGACCCAATTTTGAACTCATCTGAGATATCATGTAGACAAACATTCTAACCCATTAAGGTTGTCTCTAAAATACACGTGTAGTTGTCTCTAATGTGTTCACAAGGTTTTTTAAGATTTGACCTGGTGGCCTAGTTTTTGAACCCAAATTACCCAATTTCATACTCATCCAAGATATCATGTAGACAAACATCCTGACCAAGTTTCATGAAGATTGCGCCAAAACTGTGTTCACAAGCAATTGTTGACGACGGACGACCGACAGAAGTCGGTCACAAAAGCTCATCCTGAGCACAAGTGCTTAGGTGAGCTAAAAAGTTTCGTTCTCCCGCACTGTACATTGAGACATGGTAAGGAACGAAATCTGATATCACTTGAATACGAAGGTCGTAACTTTGTACAAATGTATGCTACCATCCTATTTTATGCACGTGATATAACGAATCACTGTCAAATGGACACCTTAACGGAGTAATAACGCGAAATTTCATCATTTTCCTCATTTTTTAGTCTATTCCATTATCAACTTTCGTTTTTTTTTCTTTTCCTTTTTTTATCGACCATTATTTGTTATACCTCGTGTAAAACTAATATCTAGAAAAGGATAACAATTGATTATATTTAAGCTTTAAGAGCCTGCTCATGTAAAACCTTAACAGCATTACTATAAGTACCAGTATAGGCCAAATTTATAACCAAATAAACGAAATTATCAACACTATCTCAAATTTAGAATAATCATATTGTTGTCGCATGGATCAAACGGTTAAGTGTCATTAAATTTATCAGATTTCAAAACAACATAACAGTAAGATAAATACAACAACTCATGCTCTGTTATATTTGTGTGTGTGGGGAGGTTGGAGGTTGTCATTAAAGTATGGTTTATATGCAAAAAAAGCATTATCATTTTTAATGATTGTCTAATTATGGAAAGAAAAAGAAGATAAACATGAACATAAAATGTATATTATTTATTCAATAAACAATCACTTTAACGATAACATACCAACAATAAACTTACAAAGGTACTTATTTACAATCTTTTCCATTTGTTTTTCATGCTATAAAGACAATATTATAATGTTTAATGAAATTTTTACATCGCTTTTCTTTAATCTCTCTTATACCTTGCATGAAAGAAACAAAGGCATTAGCCCCACGTTAACGTATGTTATTTTTATTGATATTTGTTTGAAATTTCAAAATCTTTTTGTTCAGATTAATTTCCTCATAACCTAATCAGCAATATAACTATTCTAAAATATATAGAACATATAAAAGGACAATACTCAGAAAATAGTTCGTGTGTAAAAAAGATGTCAATTTATGATGTAATACAAAATTCAATCTTAGAAATTAGGCAAAGTTCTTGTTTTAATGTATATAGCAAACTTAAGATTCTAAGCATTGAGCTTTCTGCATATTGAGCGTATGTAAATTCCATTTTTTTCAGGAAGAAAAGACGCTCACACTGAGACAGTTTACAGATATTTAAGATGATGTAATTAAATTACTGGAATATATATGTAACAGAGTTCATATTTTACAGCAATGGCATAAATAATGATTCTAATGATACACATACAAGAACGTGTGGGATTAAGTCTATTACACACTTTATTCAAAATCTAACACAAACATACACACCCGCACGCATAACCATTTGCTTGCAAAGCCCTCATCATTCCAAAGTTCCTAAGATGAAGATAAAAAATACAGATACTTTTAATTTTAGAACAAACAAAAAGTGAAATAATACCACATATCTAATTTTCATTTAAACAAATCATTATATTACATGTGAAAGATAATAGTAATAGCGCCCTTTAAAAGCTCAGTAACGTAAAGTCAATCCCTTGTGTCCATATCAGACCATTTTTTACGTCCAAGCAAGGATTTCTATGATCAGGTTCATAATAATATATATGTATATATTTCCAAGCATCTATATATATCGTTAGTTATAATAATTTAGCGAGCAGTCCAGCTGCCTGCTTCTGAATTATGGGTACTTATTTTATTATGCCACATTGATATAGTTACTAATTATTGCCTTGATAATGCATATATGCAATGTTTTACATTAAAAAGCAAGCAATGAAAATAATTTTTAATGATAATATATCATAATTATCATCATCTTCATCATCATCATAAATTATATTTTTCATAATTATCTGTAATTGTATAAACAAATTAAACCGATTATATGTGTATATATTTAGTAGAATTAATTCATCAGTATGTCTATGCTATCTAGAAAAAAAGGATATAATAACAAGAGCACTGACTATCACAAATACGCAGGTCCTGCTTTTAAAGTTGTGTGTGTCTTCCTTATTTGATATCTGACTTGTTATCCTAACCGAAGGATAGTGCCAATGAATATTATGTCTAAGTTTGTTGTTGTTGTATTGAGGTTTACCGTCGCTGCGATAGTATTTCAATCATATAGCGACGTCCAGCTAATTACAGGTGGAGGAAGACCCCGAGTACACAGAGGTACCCGGGTAGAACCACCGACCTACCGCAAGTCAGCTGGAAGGCTTCCTCACATGAAAAATCCGAAGTCCCTACCGGGATTCGAACCCACAGCGGTGAGGGGCTGAGAGATTTGTAGTCCACGACTGTAATCGCTCGGCCACGGCGGCCCCTGTCTAAGTTTGATGGTGAACCTTTGCCGAAAATTTTAAGAGAGAGGATGCTTTTTTTCAACTTTAAACTCTTGGGTGACTTCAAGTCCCCAGCTAGATATCTAACATGGTAAGTATATTGTGCTAGTTGTCATTTCCAGCCATGTTTGCTGAGTATTGGTCAACATCTTCCAAAGTTTGGGAGCGGACACTGTTAATTACTTATTTTTATTGTTTAATGGGTCAAAACTCTGGAATGGTTGGGACTATAGTTGTCAACCTTGAACGAAATAGTGTACCACTAATAGATAATTAGAAATATGGACATAATTCCCCAACTTTGTGTCATTTTCACAAAGTCAGGAGCAATAACTCTGCTCTGACTCAATGAATTTCGAAACGAAACCCTAGGTGAACAGCATACAGTTCAGGTGAACATTCCATCACAGTATATTGGAGACTTTTTGTGACAGGCCTGATAAAGGCCAGGCGGACATCCTTACCATGTTGTGAGGTTGCTTACCTGTTTGATCATCCTTTCATCTTTAGTAATCTCCACAAAACAAAACAATCGACAGAATACAACAGAAATTCCAGAGCGATATTAACCCTAACCCCAACCCTGAATCCGTTCTGTGTTGTTTTTATTCTACTTAAAGCGGAAGGACGAACAAGGGCAAACCTTTATGCCCCCACACCATTCAAAGTGGGGGCATGCGAATCTATAAATATATGAATGGCAAACTGGTTCATAATTTCCCTTGGTCCATTTCACTCAACTCTGTTATAGCAAAACAGAGACGGATGGAGAATAGTTGCAAATATTAGATAAGAGTTCCATACATACCGGAACACAATATATTTGAAATCAACCCAAAAGTATATCACAAGAAGTTAAACTATATACAATGTATAAAAACACGGGATGTAATAACATACATCCAATAAACCTGATTAAGATTTTAAATCAAGAAATGATTTTCCTATATCAAAAATTGACGATAGTAAATTTTACAAAAAATATATGTTTGTTTTATTTATTTACGTTTACATTCAATACAAATAAATTCTTGTAACAAATTCAATAAGTAATTATGATTATAAAGTAGGCGGATGATTTGTTTTTAAGAAATAACCAAACGAAGGAAACACTGTATGAAAAGGTATGCATTGCAAAGTACAATATGCAATTTATAAGAGAAAAAGTTTCAAAATAATATTTTAAGAAAAAATATCAGGCAAGATGGCAAGACAAGAAATGTGTACATTTTCTAAGGTCCAACAAATAAGTTTTTTTTTCTGTCCATATTACTATATATTTATATATAAGATTAAGAAACAATAAAAATATTGGAATGGCAAATAATCAGTTAAATGCCATATAAATTAACAAGGTAAAATAATTACACAAGAACAGTTCATTTTATTTCGAAGTTTAGCAGTTTCGATCAAATACTTGTTAGAAGTATATAGAATAACACAATCACTGCTTAAATCACTTTGATCTACTAAATTTTAAAGCTATCAAATTAATACCAAACTAAATACTTTGGAGGTCTAATGATTAAAAAAACCAATATCACTTTTAGCGTTGTCATGTAAATTTATTTTCACATTTCATAAAGCATAAAGCACTTTAACCCTTTCCCTCATAGAGGAAACCACGAAAAGACCTATGCGAACAGCATAAAACCAGATCAGCCTGCGAGTCACTCGCAGGCTGATCAGGTTTTATGCTGTTCGCTGTTCCTCAGACATGAGGACATGAAATGAGGATTTTGTAATTAAATTTGGTAAGGTTTAACTGTGGTTTTCTGCAGATCAGGCTTTATGTGGTACCTATTGAGTGCGTCAAAATGAGTCTATATGAGGGAAAGGGTTAAAATATGGGTTTTCAAAATGCTGTATCGTAGAGTATGAGTGGTCAAAATGGTCGTAAAATTGAGGAGGTCTGATAATAACGTTGAACAGTGGACTCACCGATATTTGGTTTCAACTATTGAAACATATGATGTACTTTTTCGCTAGTTTGGATTTTATCCTTTGGGGTCATACGTATTTGCTGGTTATGTAATATATCTAAGAAGTGTTCAGAACTATATTAGCTGCTTCTTAACATTGTGTATTTACTATAGTATTTCACTCATTTCTCGATATATAATGACTGCAGTTGATGATAGACGTAGCGTTATAATATCGCCATTACCCAATAATGCTGAAAACTCGGGTTTCAAATATCTAAAAGAACTAAAAGTTATCCATTCAGCTTTATAGTGTGATCAATGCTTTAATGCAAAACTTTAAAAAAGAGCAGGTGCAAGTGACCTATAGTTATTGGCTTCTTTGCTCAAAGTAGATAAATGCTTGTATTTATTATAAAATCCCCATGATCACTTGATGGGCAATGGGTACAATATAATGATGGATGTATTTATTAAAATATAATCCATTTCCTGTTGTTGTTGTTTATGCGGTTGGTGATATTGTTTCTGGATCCAGGTACATTGTGTCTAATCTCCAGCGTTTATAGCAATCTGATTACATATGTGTACAAAATAACTGATGGAAAAAATATCTCCGGAATAACTTGTTTGTCTTCTATGTCCGTGGCAGACTAACGCTGAAGTATTTCCAATGAAGGTGGTCTGTTTTGCTTCCGCACGCTATTGACTAGGCCAGTGTTTCTGGTTTCCAGAATTTGATGACATTTTACAAGTCTGTCATTGGCGTGCCATCCTGTATGATAAACAAAAACCAAGAACTTGCAGTGTATTCTTTTTTCGTTTCAATAACCTTAATTATATCTACAACTTTATTTAACAACACGAACTGTATTATTCATTTATAAATAAAGTCCACCGTCAAAATATACATACCATTAAACACATATAACGCATATCAAAGAAGAGTGTAAGAAGAGCTATATAACATGTACCGGGGTTTTATCATATTCACTAGGATTGAACTAATAAATGTACCATTAATCATATTATCAACCTGACCCAATTATCCAACGATGCAAACTAACACGAACATTTCAAAATAAGCTTTTCGTGAATAGCCTTAGGGATATATCAAATACACCCCATTTACTTTTCAACAATTCAGCAATTTATCTATAATCAACTGATAAATCTTAGATGTGTGTAGCGAATGCAGTGTGGTTCAAACAACTGCAATAAACCATAGAGCGAAGATAAAACAGTCGGTAATGAAAACAGTTTTATCAACCTAAACAAACATTTCACGTAATTACATATATGTGCATCGAATAACAGGCAGTTGGCATCCAGTAAAAAAATTCTTGAGCATAAATTATGGCATAGGGATATGATACAAGAAACGACTCAAATAACACGAAACCAAGTTTTCAAGTGTCGCTCCAGGTAAGCAAAACTATTTTAGTAGCAGTTACCTTGATCCTATTGACCTGAAAAATCTATTCCAACCTTCCTCTTCCCATAAGTGACTATCTACTAAATCTGATCATCATACCTTATTATCAGGATTTGGGTTGAAACCCTGGTTAAAAACAATATAAATGCGAGAATAATTATTTGATAAAATATTTAAACAGTATGGATGTTTTTTTCCCCCCACTGGATTTGTTTCCCCACTGGATTTGTTTTAACTATCAAAGAAAGGAAAAAGTGAATTAATAATTTTAAATCATGACTTAATGTCTGATGTTACATTGAAACATGTTTTGTTTTTTGTTGCTGTTGTTTTTCACAAGTATACTTGTGGCTGTATGTATGCCAAACTCCACACAGTGATCTCCCTTGCAAGCAAAAAAAAACAAAACAAAAACACACACAAAAAAAAACTGCCGTCACAAATGTCACGTGATGATGGTAAACTAACAAAATGGCGTCTCCGTTTGCTGTCACAACAACAAAAATATTTTTAAAATGATTTATTTTTTTACCACGAGGCGATATTTGATGTTTATTAAAGAAAACATATTTAGGGAAATAACACTCGCTGTAAAATATTTTTTTTGGGGGAAAAAAGAAAAATTAGCTAAATTCTGTTATTTTTTACTTGTGGTGGCAGTGGTTATCTACAACTGTAAGGGGAGGTAACTACTGCTTGGAGTTTGTATGTTTGCTTTACTTACAATGCTCCTGTACGTTTTAGTGCCATCAAGATCGTCGTCCTCATAAGCACTATTGTCAAAGGCGGCGGCACTTTGTTCGCTGACATTTCCTACAATAGTAAACAGATACGCCTCAGACTCTCAAATATAATGGTCTAGACGTTACAATCACATCGAGGGGTGAGAGCGAAACTATGCCAAGTGCTTATATATTTATATACACTTAGCATAGTTTCGCTCTCACCCCTCGATATATACTATCTATATCATTTTTGCTTTGTCTTCATTATATACATGTATAAGACTTTATGAAAACAAACGACTGTGTGGCGTTGTATATATCAGAAAAAAACATGTTCCAATCTTATTAAACGAGTGGGTAGGTCTAACTTTGACTATTAAAGATAGTGGCTCAGGTTACAGACTCCTTAAAGTATTTTTACAACTCTTTTACAACCTTCTGTAAAATAAATATTGTATATACATGGAAATGACAAGTGCGAATATTACGATCTCTGATGCGAAACAGCTGTTGATAAAATAAAATGAACTCGTAAATAAAATAATATACAATATAGATATAATACATATTTAAAACGGGCAGCATCAGCAATGTTGTCAAGTAGTGTTTTATAGATATCTGTATCAATATATAATCTTCTTTTAAAGATATAGTTCAAAGAAAAATTTCAAGTCTGTTTATCACACAAATGTATATATTGAACAACCGGACTAGTCTTGTACGGAGACAAGGATTATGTGTATGTACATTCTACGCATGATGGCTATGTCAATGATAGGTATGTATTCTAGAAAACACACCATCAGGCCCAGTATTCTCAGACTCCAGCTATGTCAAATTGTTTCAACAGGGAGTATAATACTAAAATTTGAGCCCGATATCGTGATTTAGAATTTTCGATAAAACGTGACCAGGCCAAAGACAAACCGAACTCAGAAATAGTAAATGTTGACTTACTCCCCAACACAACTTCATCCTCTTCCTCCTCCTCCATACTCCTGGATATGGACGGCAGCTGTTTCTGATGGATGGTCTCCTCTATCTGAACACGCACTTCTTTTATCTCCATTGTCTGAGCTTCAGAATCACTATCATCAAACACAGCATTGTCACTCTTGTAACTCTTCTCATACTTAGCCTGGTCCTTGTCACCTCTAAAGGAATCCTTCACATCTATCCCAGAATCCTTCGCTTTACTACTAACATCAGAGTCATTTCTCTCTAGTTCACTATGGCCATCGCTGAATGCATCTTTAACGTCGTCTCTCGTAAACGTGGCAGACCTCCCTAGTGACGCATGTCCAGGAATCGCACCATTCCTGTGGTCAGCCGCACTGTCCTGGGTACGTTCGTGAAAGACTGCGTTGATTACTCCGCTGAAACCACGTTCCGGTGGACCCTTGCCGTTAGGGACTTTTTCTGAAAGTACATATGTAAGAAATTATCAG
>CM037782.1:72396597-72436597 GCA_021229015.1 Solen grandis
AACTGCTTCCGAAACCGAAATATTATTTAAAATAGGACTTTTCATTTTATGAAAGTTAAAATTTCGGAGTTAAAATAAATTTGTTTATATAACATGGTTATGATATGTACGGCAGTCAGCAGGATCGTTCCCCGACCTACTACTTCCTATTACGGAGAGCTGTTACGTGGAGAATAAAGAGTATATACTCCTAAAATGTATTTACTCAAAGAGCCACTGTAATATTTATGAGAGTATCTGAAATTGGTTATTGTGGATCTGTCATATTCCATAATTTCCATTTCAGCAATCTGACACAATATTAATGTTTCGTAACTTGATTGGACAGAGCAACCTTTAAGTACGTGGCCTACATTCAGTAGATATTTTCTAATTTTGCCTCACCATTACGCAATAGAATGGGGCTCTCTGCAAAATGTTGACGTGACCTCAATTTCAGCCTAGATCTGTCTGGGTCGCCCATTATCATTTCAACCAAGTGATATATAGGATACACTCTCCAAAATTGGACTGCTTCATAACACAACTTACACGAACTATACAAGAAATCTAAGCTTTTATGTCTATTCTTCAAAACAGATATAAACATGACTAGACACTGAGCCATTGCTTACTTGAAAATCTGTCATTGAGGAACCGCCTTCTGACGATAGGTAGAGTGATCAGAGAGAAGGGCACAATGAGGTCTTGTCTTGACATTAGACAGCCGTGATCATTTATGTCGTTTTATATTGTACATCAAAATGTATATCATATATATTGTGGCACATTTCATATCAGTTCACCATGTTTGTTTAATATTGTACATCAAAATGTATATCATATATATTGTGGCACATTTCATATCAGTTCACCATGTTTGTTTAATATTGTACATCAAAATGTATATCATATATATTGTGGCACATTTCATATCAGTTCACCATGTTTGTTTAATATTGTACATCAAAATGTATATCATATATATTGTGGCACATTTCATATCAGTTCACCATGTTTGTTCTAGTTTCAATTTTTGGAGAAAAAGGCCAGTGATTCATTTCAATAGCTTTGTGTTTTCAATATTTTCAATGATACAGTTTCCTGTGTAAAAACATAATTGAGTTGCTTGTTTCTCCCGTTTCACTAATTTTGTCACGTATTGTCTAATTCTTCGAATTTTAATTATGGCTATATTGCTGAGTAAATTACAAAAAAAACATATTCATCATGATCATATTTATATTTAATACATGAACATAATTACAGTTTAATAATTATTTATATTTAATACATGAACATAATTACAGTTTAATGATTGTAATTATATTTAATACATGAACATAATATATTTTCATATAGTTCATCTGAAGGACTGAATTCAAAAATCTTCACTTTGGAATGAATTGACGCAACATATAAGAAATGCTAGGAGTGTCCTCCAGGTCAAGTCCATTGTTAAGGCCCATTTGTTAGGTGGCGTTTGAGATGTATTTTAATTTCAAATTTAATTAGAATTTTTGTTAACTTGGTTATATATGTTAAAGATATTTTTGCATATTTTAATTAATTTTAATTCAAAATCAATCTCTATTTCTTACTTTCATACATTTAAGATATTTAATTGTTATTTATATATTTCATTTTTAATTTACTTAATTATTTACTTGTATGATTAATGAAACTACACATTTTAGTTTTTATACAATTTTCTTGCATACTACATTCTTAAATTTTAATAATGTTTATGTTCTTTATCCGAAGATTAATTTTAATTTTTTTTTTTTTAAAATTTGTCTTGATATATAAATGTGTGTGTGTGTGTGTGTTTAAATTATAGTATACCTTTAGCAATATGAAATTTATTTTCCTAACTTATCATATAGAGTACTATCTACATTTGTCTTTCATTGTCAATTTCATCTTTGATGAAATATTGGACATGTGATATAATTATGATGATAATATATAACTATGTCAGGTTACACTATATTAAAGGACCACAGTGGAAATAAGAGTTTTCAGAAACTGTTTCTGTGACATCCTTATCATATATTGTTTGCTGACATGGCTATATTTATGCATACAAAAGGGTCGATATCTCTAAACAATATTTTGACATGATTGCCTATCAAAACTTAGTGTTAAGTAATGTCATGTCAAGAGACCCTTAGTCTCTGTGAAATGATTTCTTTTTATTATCTGAAATGCTACACTGATAGATAGATATATTTTTTTTGTATTTTATACTACGTTTGTAATGCTTGTACTGCCAAGTAGTTTATCAGAGGTCTCATTTGGTAGAGCTGGCGCTCTGTAAGCCTAGGGCCAACTCCAAGAGAGGCCGTACTAGCTTGTAATGTTATGTTGCTAATTAAACGCTCGAAAGGCATATGTGTAGTTTATGTATGAATTTATTCTATTGTTTTACATATTAATTGTCATAAATAATATATATAATTACAATTGCAGGTATAGCATTTGTGAAGAGATGCTTCTGTATATATTTACAGGACGGTAATTAAATACATGTAGCCCGCTGTACTGCAATTAAAAGTGATAGTGCAACTTCGGTATAGTTGTACTTACTATTCACCCCCGCCATGTTTGCACTATTTTATCGATAATTTGGGAACAAAGTCATCATGAGCCCAACAGATAATGAGCGTATCGAACTGGGTTCCATGATAGAAAAATAACCCTACTCATGCATGCAAATCTTGATAAACATATTCATACAAATAATTTGATTTAAACCCGAATAAACTGTTACTTTGTAAATAATCTAACACATCTTTTTGAAACAATGTCACGCTCATATTCAAAGAGTCAGAGCAAATCTTCAGTACGATACGGAGAAATATATAAATATACTGCTTGGGATTATCCTCTCGCGGAAAGTATGATTCTATATGAGAAATGTATAGTACTGCCTCAGTGTGATATTACGCCGTAATCAAGTAGCATGATAGCGCCAAGATCACATTATCCAGGCCTTCCAGCTGGCTTGCGGTGGGCCGGTGGTTCTACCTGGATGCCTCAGTGCATTCGAGGTCTTCTTCCACCTGTAATTAGCTGGGCGTCCCTATATGACTCAAATACTGTCGCAGCGACGGTAAACTCAATCAATCAATAAATCAATCAACATCTAGACCCTTGGCAAAAAGCCTGGGAAATACCAATAATTATTGAACACAGGGAAGATAATTCCATTGCCATTTTAACAGCTCTTATATATCGCGGCCGGGCATCGAACCCAAGTCCCTGTTACGGCCTCCCTGTTACGGGACTGACCCTTCCTCATATCACTAGGCTACTGGACTGGTACCATAAACTATAGATTCATAAATGATGTTGAGTCATCTTTTATGATCAAATATGTACATATTTGATCAGCCAAGAACAAAAACTTACAATGTGCTGTTTTTCACAGTAAGAAATCTGCTACTTCAACAAATTTCCTTACAGCACATAGAACAGTAAAATTACATATCAATTTCGTAAGATAATCAAGAAAAACGTTTTGTAATAATATTTTGCCTCAATTTAAATTCAGTCTACATTTAAAACTTAAACAGATTACCGTAATCACTCTAACTTTTGGGACAGAAAAAAATATTTTGTCCCAAATCTAAACAAGTCGTAAACAATTTTTTTTTCAAAAAGTGTCCCAAAACTTAGATACATCATGTCAAGTGCATGATATCGTCAATATTCAATGTACCTTTATAAACATCATACACATACCTATTAACTCATATATATATATATATACGATTCGCAATAATAAAAACGACTATTTGTGTTTAAAAGTTTTAATTCTATTAATTTAACTTCGATTACAATGTTTGACACATAAAGTTTTATATTTTCGCTTTCTTCCGGCCAGCTGGAATAATGTATTTTCCGGGACAAGAATTGCTATTTTTAAAGTCAAAAACAACACATATTCAGTCTTAGAACCCTTATTCAACTGCTATTTATTGGACCATTGTGTCATTTCTTATCTTCTGCTTATTGTCCTTGATTGTCAATTGATGACAAATGTTAATTAAATTAATTGTGTGGTTCTGTCTCTATATACATGTATACACAATTTACAGTCCTTATTTCTCTAGCAATGCATAATAATTGTATAAATTTTGGACCCTTTTCATGCGAATTTTAATGACACTATTTGTCACTATTTATCTACCCAAAACATATATATAAGGGTATATACACATTCATTTATACCATATACCATCTTAATGACATTTGTATTACATGTATATAAAAAAAAAAAAAAAAATTAGTTACTGTTTTTACAGAACGTTACTAGAGTGTACTTGTATGAAAAGTAGTTCACGTTCATGAAAGAAGGTATTTTTAAAGAAAACTTTGATATAACTTGTCAATTTTTGCTTTAAACTTGTATAAAAAAACATACAACAGAGAGAGAGAGAGAGAAACTATCTTAAATAACTATCAATCAAACATGTGATGATAAAACATGTTATAGTTAAATTATTTTATACAGCTGCACAATGTTATATGATCTCTTTTACCATAATTTATACATCTATACCAAGTAAAATTTTAAATATCAATACGCCCGGTTTTTTTCGAAATTACTAGGGGTTGTGTTACAAAACTTTTCTCTAATTTTTAGTCATGATTTGTAGAGTTTAAAATAACCAAATTGTACTTTTCTTACGTATGGTTAAAATTCGTATTCAAATAAGTTAATTTGCATTTGTTGTCTTGAAATGTCATAAAACAGAAAACATTTATTCATTTTGAAACATAAATATTATTTTATGTACATGTTAAGGTTACTTATTAGGCCCGTTGGGCCCGGGTGTTCAATAAATTGTAAATTTTTTTAATTTTTATGTAATTTTGTATACACAAGCCCACTATAAAAAAAATTTTAATCTTGTACGCGAATATGCAGTACAAAACCCTCCAACCCGACCCCATTCCGTTCCCTAGGCGCGATGTTGATTTAACATGCGACAGACAATGGGGCCATGGGGGGGAAAGAGCAAAGAGGTTGTGAATTAAGTAAACAATTGAGTATCCGTCTGGTTTATTAATTAGATAAACGAATAATACTTCATCTGCTTTAAGTAATAATCACAACAATGTATATTTCTCCCCCGGGCTCCTAAAAAGCCATACGAATTTTGCGTAATGGTAAAGAAGAAATAGCATTGAATAAGGGGAAATTATGGAATAAAATTTTTTTTCCAAACCTTAGAGCCCAAAAAAATTTAAACAAATTTTAAGGTGTCCAAAAATTAAGAGCACATTTTTTTCTCAAAAATCAAGGGTGTCCCAAAACTTAGAGTGTCCCAAAACTTAGAGTGTTACGTAACATTGAAATAACAGATGTTTTAACAATTTACAGTAAGCACACTAATAAGTATATAAATCTACATATCTAATTTAAATAATTTACGTAATGTAATTTTTAACGCGTGTCTTTTGCTTCAAATTGTAGAAACAAGGTTTTAAAAAAAAGAATCACAAAAATAAAACAAAACGATCACGAGGCTATCTAATAGCTAATCCTTTACTAAATATTGGGGAAAATGAAAAATTATGGATGGGGGTTTATCCTTGTTTTAATCAAACAATTATATGTAACAGTCATAAGTAAAAAAGGTATGGGGCCGATGTTTTGGTCAAAAATCAATGAATTCAGGTCGAAAATTTTAAAAGAATATGTTCTAAAGTTTCTATACATAATAGCAAGTTGATCCCCGGATCTTTTTAAAGACAACCTTGTTACAGGGGTTTTGACCCCGGGTTTCAACAATTATTGTAACGGGCCTTAAGAGACCACTCAGCAAATTAGTACAAAATTCGGAATACTTTAAAGAATATAACCGACACCGATGGAGCCTAAGGGCCTTCTTGTTTAAGTTAATACCGTGGAGGGTTCCTTATGATAATCAATTTTTGGGAAACAAGGTGAAAACTGCTCAAAGAGAATACTTTTTAGTTTTTTTATTTAGAAAAAAATAAGGCAAAATATTCCAAACGTGTGAGACTAATACATCGTAATGTAAAATTTAATTGACCCCTTTTTTTAAACCATTAAAGGTAAGGCATTGAAACGATAAAACGTGAATAGGGACAGTTTTTACTTTGGCAATGTTTGCATCGAAGATAATAGCAAATTGCTTTTAGCCGAGAAAAAAAGGCTTATAGAAATATTACATAATTTTTAATTAAAAGAAAACAGAATAATTTTTCTTTGTACTTCTACAAATTACTAGAGGAACAAAAGGTCCTAGATTATTTACCAGCTTAAAGCAACCATATTCCCTTTCCGAGTGATTTTAAACGTTTCTCTAGAATCATTTGTTACCCCCAGTATTTAAACTCTGGCCAATAAATTTTGAATGAGAAAATTTTTTTTTTAAGTTTTCAGTTAAAAGTTTTTAAAACTGACACCG
This sequence comes from Solen grandis, assembly GCA_021229015.1. NCBI lineage: Eukaryota > Metazoa > Mollusca > Bivalvia > Adapedonta > Solenidae > Solen > Solen grandis. Next base: position 72,403,023 of record CM037782.1, read on the forward strand.
TCAATACCGGTCCAAATTTAAACAAAATTTTTGGGAGATATGCTCATGACTGGTAAATTCAGCGACACGATCTGACACATCTGGTCCCCCATATACGATCACTACTTTAGACAGGATTTATCGAGTCCACGATGGGGTCTCGATCCCTTTGCGAACAGCACGATCGGGGTTTTTTCCCATTTGGTAAAATGGCAAAGTTAAAAAACTTTTTTACACGGCAATCACGAACTGATGTGACAGGATACGATGGTGGTAAAGATGTTTTTTAAAAATCCCCGATCAAAGATAATCACGATTTGAGCTACGTTAGACCCCGAGGGTTGAACATGAATAACAGCCCGACAAACCATCGACTTCGTTGTTATGATTTTTTTCAAGATTTTCAGGATTATATTTTTTAAGTTTTTCTACAAAGTTAACACTAGAACTCCCCTTTGGGATAAGGGCAAGAGTTCAAGTTTATAAATTCATTTGCAATTTTAAACTGTAGCTTTATATCACCCATCTACCGAGCCGGAGAGCGCAGTCATGCAGTTTTAGGTGCGCCCGTGGTCACAGAATGGCAAGACTACGGCTTGGGTCAGTTCTCCAGCCTCCGATGCTGGAAATCTAGTCCCCTTCCAGAACTTACAAGGTAAACACAATAGGCCCTTTTGACGATCACCACAAATGCAAGAACGAAAGATGCGCAAATGTGGCGCTTTGTTTAACGAGCTTTACGACGGAGTCGATGTTACGACTGAAAATTATCGTTTTGATCGTGAAAAATTGGCCCGGGCCCAAAATAAATCTGCCCCAATGCGATGCTACACTAAACTCAAGATTTGTTATGACTTAAACGAGCCTCACATAAACCCCCAAAATAAACCGCGTTTTCAAAGTGGCGCAAATTTGCGATAGTGGAAACGTAGAATAACAAAAAGGGAAAAAGATTAATTTTAATTTTGGGAAGAGAGTTCCCCAAGAAAAAAATGTGCCGGAAAAATTTAAAGAAATCATTCCGTGGTAAGGGAGTTTAAAGGTTTTAAAAACGATTTATTTCAGCGCCATACCAACCAAATCAACGCCCCCAAAAAAACTTAAAAGCGCAACCATCCATTCAACCCTCAATTGGAGATGTATTTGAAGATTATTATTGACGGCGGCGGACAAGGTCACCAAGCAATGACAGATCACAACCTTGAGAATTTTTGGTCCCTCTTTTTCGCTAAAAAGTGTTCTTAACGGAAATTTGTTTTTCAATTATTCTGTTTCTGTTTTGAGTTTTAAAAGCTTATAAATTGTATACTATGAATAGTGTGTCCGCTTCCTAAAATAAAAATAATAATAAAAAAGTTTAGGGTTAAAAGGGCCCCTTATCTTTTAATATTTTAACACTTTCTTAGAGAAGGGTTCTATGTTAAGATAGTATGTAATTTAATTCTCTTTAAATTTAAAATTACTTCAACCTGTATGACATTTCTTGTCGTTGTCCCCCATATAAAACAACAAATTTGGGGTAATATAACTCTGTTATATAAAGCCAAAAGGTAAACTTTATTCACCAAATGATAATGTTCCCAAAAGGGTTTTGGTAACGCACTCGCCCCTCACAAGGTGCCCTCTTTTGCCCTTCGGTCATTGACGAGGAACGGCCATCGCCTGGGCCAGACACGTGCTTTTCTCCTCACAATAATGCCCCGCTACCCGCCCACATTGAGGAATCGCAATCAAGCTTTATCAACTTAAGACAAAAAAAAATTTCCATGGTTACATCTAAATACCGGATAAAAAATTGCTAGAATAAAAAGCAAAAAAAGACGTCTAAAAAAAGGCAACATGTTTGGAACACCGACGTGATACAAATCGGGTTTTTAAATATACTTATCGGGGGCATTCAATTTTGCGAATGCTTTATTTGTTGAAGCAATTATGACAACAACACCGGTTCAGAAAAATCTGTTTTCACTCCACTTAAAACAGACCCCCGATTTTAAATGTACTGTGGTTGCAAATGCCATCTCCCTCTATTGCTTCAATTTTTAAACCGGGCCTTTTAATTGTTGCAAATTTCCCCCTTTAGTGAAAAAAATAGCCCCGTTATTTTTTTTCGTGGAAGTGAAAATATATATAAAAAGGTCTTTAGATGCGACGTAAAGATTTAAAAAAAAGAATCGACAAACAGACGTTTTTGAAAACGTGGACCTGCCCACATTAATAAAATTTTTTCCTTTCCCAAAATTTAAATTTTATTTTGTATTTTTCTAAATTTAATGTCAGATAAAAAAAAAACAAAAAAAAAAAAAAACCCGGGAACATGTTTTTAAAAAAATTCATATGAGGTTGTGAAGTAACGCGTAGATCGTAGATCGTAAAACAACAACTAATTTTCTTTGTCGACCTGGGTCGTAGATCTAGCTCAACCCTTAAAAAAAACCAATATAAAAGGTTTTTAAAACTGGGTTAATCGTAAACTCCAAAAAAACCTTTAAATAAACCATTAAAAAAAGGGTTTAGCGGATCGTAGATCGTTTGCCGACCAATGTAAATTCAGAATGGTTGAGCTGGGTCGGAGCGTAGCTCAAACCCTTGAAAAACAATATAAATGGTTGAAAATGGATCGTAGATCGAACCATTGAAAATGTTTTATGGATGGTTGAGCTGGGTCAAATTGAAACTCAACCATTCAAAAAAACCCTATAAATGGTTTAGCTGGGTCGTAGTCGACTCAACCATTGAAAATGAACCCTGGTAAATGTTTGAGCTGGATGTAGATCGTAGCTCGACCATTGAAAAATTTCAGGGGAAGGGTTTTAGCTAGGTGTAAACGAACTCAACCATTGAAATAAACCAATATAAAAAGGTTTAGCTGGGTCGTAGATTTGAAAACTCAACCATTCAAATAAACCAAAATAAATGGTTTACTGGATCGAGAAATTTACTCAACCAATGAAAAAATTCATGGGAAAGTTGAGCTGGGTGTAGATTGTTTGCTCAAAACCCTTGAAATAAACATATAGTTTGGGTTTAGCCCGGATCTAGACGTAGCTCTACCATGGGAAAAAAATTTATGGAATGTCGACCCCTTTCGAGACGAATGCAATTTTTTCCGAGAGCACATAACTTTCCCACGAATGCAATTTTTCCCACGAGGACATACCCCCCGAGAAAAAGAAATTTTGCGACTTTTTTCCCATAAAAAACAAAATTCCGACGAGTACAATACCCGACGAAGATAAAAATATTAAAAATCAATTTTCACAACTAATCTAAATCCCGACAAATTTCCCGACGAACAGAAATTTAACCGCGGAAATTTTCCGAAAATGAGAAATCCCGGGGGGCCCAAGTACAAAGATTTTCGAAGAAACTCCTTTCCCGACAAAAGCATTTTTTCCGACAAATCCCACTTTCCCGACGAGTCAATAATCCCGACGAAGATAAAAATATTAACAAAATCCCATTTTCACAACTAATATAAATTCCCGCATAAAATTTTTCCCCCGACAAACAGAAAATTTCCCGACGGAAATTTTTTTCCGACTTATGAGATAATACCGCAAGTACAACGATTTTCGAAGGAAACTTTTTTTCCCGCAAAAGCTTTTTTTTTTCCGACAAATGAAATTTTTCCCCCGACGAGAATTTTTTTCCCCAAGAACAAAATTTCCCGAAAAATGTAATATTGGTTGATTATGGATTTTTTTTTTCCTACTAATGCAATTTTCCGAAAAGTACAATAACCCCGACAAAGAGACAAAACACTAGGTTTACGACTAATACTGAACAAAAGCGCAGATAATTTTTCCCGCAAGTTCATTTTCCAGACGGTAAAAAAATTACCGACGCCCAACTCAAATACGATCAAACGACCCAGACCAACCATTAATCTTGGTTTTTTCCCAATGGTAAGCACATCTACGCCCCCGGCTCAACCTTTCCCATGAAAAATTTTTCAATGTCGAGCTACAAACTACGACCCAAAACCCCATTCCCAACATTTTCAAGGGTTAAAAGCTACGATCTAGGACCAGGTCAAACCATTATTTGTTAATTTCAATGGTCGACTACATCTACAAACCGCTCAACCTTCCTTCAACATTTTCATGGTCGAGCTACGATCTACGATCCAGCCAACCAACTATATTGGTTTTTATTTCAAGGGTTTTGAGCTACAATTACGACCCCTCACCTTTCCCAAAGAACTTTTCAATGGTTGAGCTACGATATACATCCGCTCACCTTTTATTTTGGTTTACATTGTTTTTTAAAGGTTGAGCTACAAATTTAGCCCCAGCTCATAATTATAATGGTTTTTTAATTTGTTGAGCTACGATTACGCCCCCGCTCAACCTTTAAAAAGAAAGTTTTCAATGGTCGAGCTACGATTACGATCCGTCAAAACCAAACAACATTTTCAAGGGTTTTAGCACGATCTACGATCCACCAACTCTATTTGGTTTATTCAATGTGAGCTCGATCTACGACCCAGCAAAAAACCATTTATCTTGGTTTTTTCAATGGTTGAGCTACAAACTACGACCAGATCGACAAAAAAAAATTATTTTAAGTTCGATCTACGATTACGCGCTAACTTCACACACCTTATCAAAGAAAAACTCTATAAAGAGTCTCAAGTTTGAGTCTGTTACCTTGGTTTACTTTGCCCATTTTTTGACATTTGAAATTTACGAACAAAAAAAACTATATATTACTATTTTTAAGCTTTTTCCATCTTTGTAGCATTACTGTTGTTTTAAACCCTTTCCGCCGGTTGGTGTGTGCAAAACAGTATATCAGGATCAAGCTATTTTCGGAATTGGATATCAAAAAAAAATTTTTTTTGTATGTTTTGTACAAAAAAACATACAATGTTCTAGACATAACAAATACTAAAACGTGTTTCAAAAAAAATGTTCCCTTTAAAAAGAAAGAAAATCCAACCCGTGCACGTAATGGGATGAATTCCTTTTAAATTAAGTCCTTTATTTAAGATATAAAAAAAAACAATTATAAAAAAACAATTCTCATATCAATCATGTTAACTTCTTACAACGCTGTCAAGCCCAAAAACCCATAAATTAGGACAAAATTTTTCAGTACATGAAATAAAACCTTAACCTTTTAAAAAAATGAAAAAAACTTTTTTATTTTTAAGTAAGTCAAATTTCATTACAAACCCTTTCAATTCATCGTTGTTGTCCCAAAAAAATTATGTAATGTAATTTTACGTAATGCGAATGTGACATAATGCCATTTGTATTTGGGGCAAGTTTGATTAACAACAAAAATTGCAGTGGATTTATTATGCCGGTAACTCAAAATATGGCCCCTGTACCGTGAATTTACGTTTGTTTTTATATGGTATTTGTATTGCTTATTAAATCACTTTATGTATGTGGATTATAAGTGTCTTGTTTTAAATAAAAGTTTATTTTCAAAAATAAATTTAAGGAAGGAGGAACCCTGCGTTATATAATGATTGCATTATAATTTATGATATGGCCCCCGAAGCGTCATAGTTAAATTTAAAACTGCCGCGGACAGGATTTTTTCTGCTTTTTGAGATCGACGATAAAATGAATTTATCATCCATTGTGTAAATTACCAACAAAATAGCATAAATATCAAAAAAAATTTCATTCTATCTGCCCTGAAGTGCTAATGTCGCGACTTAATCATCACAATCGTAACCAAAAAGAAAGCTGGGGCTCAAGCCAGGGGAACGTAGGTTGATAAACTCCCTTTGGGGCGCGGATGTCCCCGGGGGGGGGGGGGGGGGGGATTATAGGGGACTGCTCGACTGGGCGTGGCCCCATCACTGCCTCTTATAGTCTAGGTCCCAATTATCATTAAAAATGATACACGCCCACGACTGAATTACTTCATCACAAAATTACCATAACAAGTCAAAATGATACGGGTAACCTTTTTCCCTTCGGCTGAAGCCCAAACCCAAAGATTTTTCTTTTTTTGGGACTTCTGATCACATAAACCCAAAACATTTGGGTCCCTCATTTGCGAGACCACCCCCGGTAAAACCATGAGTCACGATACCAACCTAGTTACATTATCGGAAAAGCGTCCCCCTGTCCTGAGAAAAACATGTGCGAGCACAAAACCCCAGGGAGATTATCAGTACCCGTTTGTCACGGACAGGACAGAAGCCATGTTGCCTTCCCATACGGGAGCAATAAATTTTAACTCACGTAGCTAGCAAAAGAAATTCCCTTAAGCAAGACTTATCTATATTAAAACCCTATGAAATCTATAAAAAAAATATCCATTCCTGTAAACAATCTCGTGATGAATAATAGGGTTCATAATCACCCAAAAAAAATTATTATCTCATCAAAATTATTCGTTTATCAAAAATTTTAAACATGTACGTAAAACAGAAATTACTTGTTTAAATTTTCACTTTTAAATATAAAAAAAATCATATTTCACTCTTTATGTTTACTCAATAAAATAAAATTTGAATCTTCCACAAAAAAAACCCTTTTTGAAATTTTTTTCGTGTAATCTTACTTTTTGAATCTATCACATCGATGCTGCTGTTAATTATTTACAAAATAAGATTTACGTAACAAATTCAAACTTTTATTATTCTTTTTAAATGAGAATAAGCCTAAATTACCGATTTGTGATTACTATATTTTTTATGAAATTATTCGTTTCTTGATATAAAAAATACCTGAAAATGTATTTCTTTTAATGTAGACGACCTTCATTTGATTTAATGATGCCAAGATACTGCCTTTATGGAAATACAAATATAGTTCTGAAAAAGAAAAAAGTATTTAAACAAAATTAAGATGGAAAAACATGTAAAAATTATTCACATATTCTACGTTTAATCAGAAAATTTAAAAAAAAAATTTGGCTATTTTTTAGTGGTTAATAATATTGTTTAATGTAATAATTGAGCAAACCAATATGTTTGATTCCCCGTTTTAGACTCATTATTTACAACATAGGTTAGTTGTTCAAAACAAATTAGGTCTCCGTGGCCAGAGGGTAAAATCGCTGCCCTTTTAAAACTCCTTTAGCCCCCCCGGGAGGGTCCCCTTCGGATTTTTTATGTGGGAAGCCCTTTCCCGCTGGCTTGGGAGTAGGTCGGTGGTTTACCCGAGCCTCGGGATTCGGGTCTTCCCCCACCTGAAAATTTGCTGGACGTCGCTATATGATGAAATTCTGTCGAGGCGACGGAAAACCAAATAGCGGGTCAAGTCTAACACAAGTTAAGGGTCGCTTGGAACCCCAAGTGGTGGGTGTGAAAACGTTTTTTTTTTACAGTAAGCATGTTGTTTTTTTTCTTCTTATTAATACTCGTATTAAATTCATTTTTTAAAGTGAATACAGTTTGCAAAGGGGTTCAGATTTGGCCCTCACACAAAGAAAATTTATGCACATCTTCATTCATGCACTCAATTTAACACTGTTGTGCTGTCTTGGGTGAAAACAACACACTGCTACATATTTCCCTTGTCCCTTTAATAATGTGTAAGAAATAATTTAAGATTCAAATGAAAATTTTAAAAAATCCCCAAAAAGTCAATAACATGTGAAAAAAAAAAGGAGGATGGTGACAAAAGTCCACAATCCCCGAAAATGGTTTAAATATTTGATTAAGCTCAACCTTTTTGTAATAATTACACAAAAAAAATTCTGCACTGAATAAAAATAAAAATGAAATAAATGTAACATAATATGGCTTGAAAATATAAACAAATGTGTTTTCCCCTTTAAAACACTATGTTTTATCGCATCAAAAGCATATTTAACCGGTTTTTACATAAAAATAAATAATGTGCTGGGTTCCCTTCGATATCAAAAACGTGAGTGAAAGAACCCAAATCAAAATTATCCTGGCACTGGGTCAAATAGCCCCGGGCCTCCATTAGAAAATATACGAGTAAACTTCATAACGCTTTTTTTTAAACCTCAGAATAAGGAGACATTTTGTTTTTTTTATTACAGTTTTTTTTCCCCAAAAAATGTCCCTATTATGTTTCATTAGCTCTTTTTAAAAGACATTTATTTCCCAAACATGAGAAAAAATTCACCATGTGAAATTGACCGCGCCCGATGATCAAGGGGTTAAAAGTCCCCTTTGAGGCGGGAGGTCATAGTTCAACCCCCGACTTCGTCGTAAGTATCAAATTTGTAAAAATGGAAATGGTATAGATCTCTTGTTGGCGCTCAGCATTTTTTTCCAGGACTGGTGACTGGATATCGGTTTAATGTATTTGCTGTATATCATAAAATATGTTTACGCTGTGGCACCTATATCTTTCAAAGTAGCAAAATCTCCATTTATTTGTTTATAGAAATTGTCTATTAATTTACAATACACTAGAAAGGCATCCATCCCCTTTTGATCGAAGATGACCATGATATGTCTTTTTTCCTTTAAAAATAAATTTTATGTCTTCACTTTCGAAAGACGCAATTGTTTAAAAATTCCTGAGAAATCACAAAAAGCCCACAATCTTGTTACTTGCGACAAAATTTTTTTTGTAAAAACTTTAAAAAAGCTGAACATAATGTTGGAAAGCAGCGCCCCAAATGATCAAAAAAAAAACATCGAACAAAGATTTTTTAACACCAAGGGCTCCAATAATGTAAACAAACAAAACAGTGTTTCTCTAAAAACAGAGTCTTTTCTCCATCGTGCTATTTTAGAAAAACGATAAAACAAAAAGTTCACACATTGCTTTTTTTCACAAACGTCCCGTCACAGAGAAAAATTGTAAGGTGTTCATGTAAAGTTAAACTCAGAGAAAAACAGAATTCTGAAGTTTTGAAATGTTCTCATTAAAGTCTCCCCAAAGGGGTTAAAAAGATATTACCCCAAATTTGCATCAAAAAAATAATCAGAAAAACTATTAAAAATCGAAGGTATCGAAACAAAATGTGATGATATGCCCAGCCTTTGCATTAAAATAAAAATTGAAATTTTGATACCAAAATTCAAAATTCTATAAAAAAGGGAAATTAGCTGAAATTGGAGCAACGCCAAGCTAAGCAACTGATCAAAGGGGTTTAGCAAAAATCCTGTGGTTAAAGCGTCCTAGAACACATAAACAAAAACCCAATTTTCCCTTCAATCTAAAACCCTATTAAACAAATGATTTTTTTGGGAATTTTCCCCATTGCGTTACACATGTTCTAAGAAAAGGGTAAAAAAAAAACAAATAAAGAATACCCTGATCAATCCCCGGAAACTTAAGATCTGCTGAATTCAATTTAAATCCAGTCCCTTTTTTATAAGAGACTCGCATTCCACATCAATTAATTTGCAATTACGATTTGAATATTAAAAAGTCGAAACAGCGTTTCACAGATAATCTATAAACCATCAGGAAATTGGCCCCAAAGAAAACGAAACGGTGTAGGCAAATCAATATTGAATTTGTTATATTTGCTTTAAAATACACAAATTTTTATAAAAATTTTTTGTCTTATGATTCCAGAAAGAGTGTTATACAACCTACCCAAACTCTGAAGTGCGGTAAAGGGTTGCTTGAACCTTTTTAAATTATTATTTTTTTATAGAAAAAAATTTTTTCTAATTCATTTTATAGAATCAATTTTCAAAATTTTTTTTTTCTTAGATACTTCAGGAATTTATTTTTTTCATCCCCCATATTATGAGAATACAAATTTTTAAATTCAGCAACATAAAAACATGAGTATATTATACAGATATAAATAGCAAATCCAGCAAACTACGTACTGTGCATGATGTCTACACTCGTTAAATATACATTACATACACAAATATACACAAACAACAAAATATCAAACATCTACACAATACACCCCTATACAATTGTTTGTGTTTAAAAAAGATTGGTTATAAGGGCAAACAACTTCCTTACGCGAACTAAATTTTTGGGAGATATTTAAAAGTGACTCCCTTGACGTCTATTCAAAAGGGCCCAAATCATTCTGATTAATGTTTAAAAAATCATGCTGCTGGATTATTGGCAACCCGTTTTAATTTTTAACCTCAAAAGGAAAAAAAATAATAAGAAGAAGAAGAAAGAGAAGAAGAAGAAGAAAAAAAAATAACAAACCCCAAAAGGAATTTCTGCTTAGGCAGAAAGCCTAAAATTAATTTTAGAATTAGTTTTTAATTGCTTAAAATGAAATTAATTATCTTGAAGTATAAATTTCTGGGAAATATATTCCTACGGGTTTCAATAAGGGTCCCAGTTGAGGAGGTCAATATTCGTTATCCGTAATGGGGAAAATTGTTGAAAAAATCCCCCGGGTGAAAAGTCGCTGAGTTTTAATGGTCCTTGTGCTCAGCGTGGCCAAAAAAAAATTCACATTTTCTTCCCTTTTAAAGATTTGGAAAATTTAAATTTGAATAAATGTTTGGTATCAATCTTTGCCTTTTTTTTGGCTTGCATTTTTATAGCAGTGCAACATTTTTTCGTAATTTATTCGGAATATGAACGGGGGGGGGGGGGTTTTCCATCGCACCAACACTCAAAAATTTCGCTTAGATTGGTTGATACAAAAATGGATTTCAGGTAATTTTGCACTTTTATAACAGAATTTAATAAAAAATATTAAATAAAGATCGATGAAAACTAATCAATCGGATTCAACAGCTATAAATCATTAAGATACTTTAAGTTGAACCTCGAAAAATATCAGAAAATGGGCAAAATTGGGTGGACAAATACTATAATACCAGGTTTTTCATTGAAAATGTTCGCAGAAGTGACTAAGCTGACTAAGGAGAAAGATTCAGGCTAGCCATAGTTTAAGCTTTATTTGCCGATAGATTATTTCTGCATATCTCACATTCAACAACTAAATAGAGCAGATATTAAATAATAAACTTAAAATGTATTTTTGGGGAGAAATTGTCATAAACGCGCAAAATAAAATACACAATTTAAAAATGAAAACTCAGGAAAAAACACTCGAATATCCAATAGTTATGATAACATAATCATTTAATTTTTCGCAAACCTTTTCCTCCTCTTGTTAATTTTTGAGAACATGAAATTTTAAAATATCAATTAACGAATATGAATGACGTATAAACAAGATTTCTAAAAATTTGTGTTTTGTAATAACGTCATAACTAACGTAGTTTAACAAAATATGTTACTTTATTAGGTATGCACATTGTTATCCGATATGCATTAATCATGAAAAGACGATATTGTCAAAGAAAAAAAAGATGCCCAAGTTTTGTGTTAGACAGCAGTAAGCAGATGTATAAGACATAAGGATCATTTTCCTGTCGTCTGCTTTCAGTCTGTCACACTTTTATGTCACGCTTTTTTTTTCATTCATCAATAAATCGCGCTTCCTCATGCAATTGAAATGAACTTTCATATGTGAAGGACGCATTTTCGATCAAAGTTCGATAAAAGAATTGGTCATGCATAAGTCAATCAATGGTCAGTCAACTCCTGACAACAATACATATTTAAGTATTTCCATTTTACTGTTTTGAGACACATTTTTCCGTTATTCTTCAGCAGATGACACATGTTGATTAAAGGAACAAGAAAACACTCGCTTGTTCAAGCCATCATTTCTTTTATGTGTGTTGAATAGAACGCAATATATATTACTGGACGTGGGTAATTAAATACCGACATCCAAATTCCATGCACTAGCGGACAAGCTAAACTTTCAACCTATGTCTTTTGTACGCATCATTTACAACAATAAATAGGCATACAAGTGACGAGCTCCAGCTTAGGCGTGTTTTACAATGTTTTACATATCTTACATATAACGTGCAGAACAATCTCTTTTTTGTGTTTACTGATGTTTTTATTATGAATTGTCACGGCACAAAGCAATCCATTATGCTTGTAATATTCCCTTGGTTATAATTATGTCGTTCATTAAAAAATGATATATTACTACACGACAATTTGGTTGGAAAATCATTTCCAAAGACAATTCACTTAACTCTCCTCATTACTTGTTCCAGCACAGAGAAACCTCTTGACTGTTAAAGAAAAATCCTACTGTCCACATAAATATCAACAAGGGTGGACAGACAAAGTTGGGGAAGCTCGCTATCAATCAACACGATTTTTACAAATCATACGAATAAAATCATTAAAATTTACATAATTAGGAATCCAAAAAATATACATTTTTTTTTTAAATATACCAAAATCTCCCTTGCATATGCAATCTGAATTACTCGCGAAAACGGCAAAAAGACAACAACCTGGACCAAAGTGATTCACTTCGAATGGTTTTGAATTTTACCTCCCGTTAATGATCACCAATGCGACTAATTTCCCGAAACTGTCAACTTATGAAGAAGAGAAAAATGGACCAAAAACGCTAACAATGCTCAGAACAGCGACAACCTTTATGTAACAGGTTATCCTGGTATTGGGAAAGTTATGTGAACTGTACGAAAGACATTTGCTTAAACATGGGAAAATTAATAACAGCAAAGCACGTAGAGTACGACTGTTAATTTACAAACCACGTACATGTATAGTAGAAATATTTGTATATAACATATTTCAAAAAATCCTTTTAAGTATAAGGTATAAAAACATAATTAAGTCTAAGTTGAATTATTACAAGACATTCAACATTTAATTCCAAAAACCTGAATCGCATATCGCTGACCATTACCGGAACGTTAACAAAAACCGAATCTTTCCAAAAGTGGAACTTTCACTTCAGGATCCAGGTTGTATGTCCTTATCGCCGATATGCTAGTAGTTGTCGAATGAAAAAGTAAGACATAGTAGATAAGTTTCACGATATATTGAGTATATTTCAAAAGAGAATTGTATATTTGTTGATTCCCATATTAAATTTTATTGATTTTAATCGAATATAAATAAAAACGAGTTAAAAAGCGAGTCGTTCCCCAATCTTTGTGTCCACCCTTGTTGATACAAATGTGGACAGTAGGATTTTTTTTTAAACATACAGAGATGAAATCCCTGTGATTCCAGTTAACGCCAAAGGCATATGATTGATTTCTCCAAAATTAAAGTACTTTGTCAGCGAATATTGATAACTTTTGTTTGATATTTGTATATAAAACCTTTACGATAGAGCTCAAACAATATCTTCAAGGCGCTCATCCAAGGTCCTTGTCGTGAGTAATCTCTCTCTGACCTCTGTCTCACTGGTACAGCTTAGATAATTGTGGATGTTGACAGAAATTTCATATCACCTTGTTTTATTATTTTTGTTCAAAATATGGTAAACATTGAAACCATATTCTTAAAAAGTTTCTATTCCAATGGAAAAGTTTAACATCAGAAATATTCTGTGCTGGTATAAATTAGAGTTGGCTTTATGAGGCAAGTAAGTCATCATCAAGGATGATTATCAGACAGTCAAGTTAACATAACTACAGTGTGTTGGGAATATTATATTTGAATTTAATATCATGTTTAACAGGTCCAAACGAACTTTGAGCTAAGTAAGTGGATTACATAGATACTGACTTGTTTTAACAATATTTTGTATGTTGAATACATTCTTGAACTTGAAACTTGTTTGAAAGACTAAAATTATATTATTTGTGAAGCTTGTAGGTGGCTTTCTTTTTGTTACAACCTAGTACGTAACAATCTGAATACCTGCAATAATTTAGGTAGACAAAATTTAAGATAGAAATATCAGACAATTTGTTGGCACATGTTAGTTGCACATTTAACTTTATACGTATATATTTCAAAGCCTATTTATTAGTTTTAAGTTTAAGTTTCAACAGTTAGTATCCATGGTGTGATAAGACTTGACTAATCCTTACAGTAATGCAACACTTCAGGTGTTATTTTTAGTGATATTCAACATTTATATTCAGTATAGCGCTCTACAACAGTTATTTTATACCGAATTTGAAGTTTCGATTACTTGTGTTGTGGTGATCGATTCCGACATCCCCATTGCACCCAGTAATTGTCCCCCACTGCACTATACAAACGAACAATCAGTGAACATGAATGACAAAACAGCCAACCCGCACTCTTTAATCTAGCACCACTATCCATAATTTACTTGAGTAATGTTCTAAATGAAGGAATCGCGGGCGTGTATGCTGTTTCATTAAATTCATAACAAAATGTAAAGAAGTAATGCAACTGCATTGTGTTAATCAATGAAACGCATGTTAATGAAAACAAAATGTGATTAAGATAAAATCTATACTAATCTGAAATTAATTCACCAGGGAAATAACGATTACAACCCTGATACACTATTAAATAAAAGTTAGTTCAATCAGGACTTTTCTTAATTCCTTCTCTCTCTGTACATTTCACTCTGAGTGTGATACAATATCACCAATTCGGTCTCTGTATTGTACCGACCAGACAATATGTTGCAAATATTAGTATTCGTCCGATAGAATAAAATCAGTACAAAATCACATTTCAAAAGATCATATCAAACTTTGGTTCCGTGTGACAAAAAAATAATCTAATCCACTATCGCTAATGTATCCACGCAGTAAATTTCCTAACTTGAGCTTGGTGATTTCACTGCAATTGTACATGGAGGCATATTGAAATTCAAACTCATAATGCCAATAAATACTATACACTGCAATGTACTAAACATTCCTGTTTTGGAATTGCTCGTTTTACAATGCAAATAACAATACATGTAAGGATTATGACATGGAAAGCTTATTTCAATAAAAAAATCAAATTTTATTAATTACCAAAATGATTCATGATAAAATATAATAGGCGAGCCTCTGGTGCGTGACGCGTAGTGATGTAATTCGGCTTAGAAAGTTATATTAAACATGTTAAATAAAGAACATATGTTGTGTTATATGAAACCTCAAGCAGCTTTTAGAGCATACGGTCCTATGATAGATATAAATATATAATCCTTTTTACAAATTTGACTAAGCTTAACTGCATCATATTTGTGTATTTATACATTCTAAAAAGTAACGACCTATACCTAAAGAATGAAGAAGACCCCGAACCCTTACGCCTGTTACAACAAAAACCTTGCTATGAATGCCAATAAAACAATAGAAGCAAATGATACAAGCATGTCACGTTCAGCTGTGCACAATATAATTTATCAGTTTTACATTTACAATGCCCCTGAAAGTCTTCAGACCTTCAGAAGAAATGATATTAAGAAAAAAAAGAAAGAAAAAAAGTATATTCATTCACAGTTATATATTTTTAAAATAAAAAAACTCGTACATCAATATGGTCAGAAATTATTATTCAAACATTTAAAATCAGTATATTATTACATATCGGAATACATTAAATTAACGAAATTTAGACGCGCATCACGTTTTTGAACTGAGTATAATATTCAAAGATAATACGTTCTTTTTCTGCAAAAAAAAAATTAATCACAAGAAAAAAAACAATTTTTTATGAATACAATGCCAGCCTAGCAACAAGTTTAGATCATGTGTTTTTATGACATAACCGAATGATGTTAATCAAAGAATTTTGATTCGGACCTCAATTGTATCATGGGACCTGGAAATCCCCATTAAAACCATGGCATGGAAGCTTTAATTGTTAAATAACTTTACCCACTAATTAATTAAACTTTAGTCCAACATATTTCATATATAATTAAAATGCATAAGTCACTATATAGTATACAGAAGACGAAGTTACCTTGTGAAACTAGAGACCATGTTTAAGTCCAGAATAAGAACATCCAACTGCCCAATAGAGCTTTACCAAATACACCTAAGGAAGATTTTCAATAACATAATGTAAACGAGTCGTCGCATTATGTCAATAATAATGGGAAAAAACACAAGACAACACAAGGTGCTATATAGACAGACTCACCCTCTTGTGAAAATAACGATGTCTGCGAACTCTTCATATATACAACTTTCCTACCTTATATAAACGGGCGATTTTTTATTCTTTTCGGAAGGGGGTTGGAAAGCCAAGTGTTTGATCGAAAGACCCCCAATGTCGAACGAAAAAAAACGTTAGCAATACAAATAAAGTTAATGTACTCATCAGAAATAACTATGCGACCAGACTGATCAATTTTGGATCTGTCATTGGTGAGGTATATTCAACAAAATTTTGTGCGGCAAAATACTAAGCCATATTTAATTTTCAAACACCTGGCAGAGAACCAAAATATGTTTATGTCCATTTAATCAAACACCATTCCATTAATGTAATTATTAGAAGAGATTTTATCCCTCAGATTAACTAATTTAAGTTTTAGTTAGGGCTAAGACACTGCATGAGAGACTTCTATACAGCTAGCGGAGAGATCATATTCTATTGATCTATTTTTGACAAATATGAATAGTATTTAAATACATGTTAATGAAAGGTGGACCAGACTATTGGTATTTTACAAATATACAATATGTTTACTTCTTATGACACTTATTTAAACAGCCAGTATGAAACCCTTCACAGGTTACAGGATGCCTGCACTGAGTTTTGAAACTGGGAATACAATTGATGTTTTTCCTTAACCCTTTCCCTTATAAAGGACACCATGAAAAGACCTATGCGAACAGCATAAAACCAGATCAGCCTGCGAGTAACTCGCAGCTGATCAGTTTTTATGCATGTTCGCTGCTCGCGCAGTTGGTCAGAAAGATTGATTTGGTAATTAAATATGGTAAGGTTTAAACTTAGGTTTTCCTGCAGATCAGGCTTTATGTGATACCTATTGAGGGCATCAAAATGAGTATATATGAGGGAAAGGGTTAACTCTGTACCCCTTCATATAGACAGTAATTACCATTTTGTGTACATGGTCAATCTTGAGGGTTTAAAGTCCTCAACAGGGAGAAGATGGGAATGCTGGATAATCAGTTGTACATCATGATCATGAACCATATTACATTGTCTTATACTTTAATCCCCATCAATGCTGAATATCTTTTCAAAGCTAAATGTCTTTAGTTTAAACTTTCGGCATAAGCAGCAGCTATAACAATAGAGTCAGAGTCAAAAAATGATTTCAATTGAAAAAGGAAAGATAGATTAAATACTAAAAGTTTCAAAAAGTGGGAATACAATTATATAGCTGTGATTGATGACAAACTAACTACACAAAGGTAAAATTAACACCACCAATATGTTCAAACTTTATTCAGGCCAAACAAATGGGATCTTAGAAAGAAAGATATTGATTTCTGTTAATAGAAACCGCATCAACTTAAATAAAAATGATGAAAACATTCAGGGCAACATAATATACACCATGAGCATAAAATGCTGACAATTTTGATAAGCTAGGAAAGGAGTCAAATATTTTTGGAGAGCATGACCAAAATCTGATTACTAATCATTTTTCAATAGCTTCCATGTGGTACAAATTAAGTGCAAACAAATGGGATTATTTTTCAAAAGAAAGAATAGTGAAAGTTACTTAATCTGTCTTGTTTATTACTAGGCTGACAAGAAGGATCCCACATCCCATTCACGGCTGAGTTTGAGAACACTGTCAAACAATGCTGGACACCAGGATGTCAAATATTTTGTCCCAGGTATGTGTTTACATTAAAATTATCAGCTCAACTGCAGTTTTATGCAATCTGTTACAATACATTTCGTTGATACATATTTACATCGCTTAATTGTGTAGCAATGGTTATAATACGTATTTAGCTGCTTTTTATACCCCGAAACGAAGTTTGGGGTATATATGAGTCCCCGGTGGTCGGTCGGTCGGATTCCAGCGGTCCGTTGCATTATTGGAATTCAATACAACTTCATGCAATGATCAAGCACAATGAGAGAAGTGCAGTGCACAAGAACCAAAACTCCATCTGACTATTACAGAGTTATTGCCCTTTGTTGCTTCCTTGTCCGGGTGCATAACTTGAAAAGTACAAGTTGGATTTCAAACAATTTCATACAATGGCAACCACAATATGAGGAAGAGCAGTGCACAAGAACCATAACTCTATCTAGAGTAATTACAGAGTTATTGCCTTTGTATTTTTTTTCCTTGTCTGGATTAACTTGTAACCTTGTCCGAGTGCAAGTTGTAAAGTACTGATTGGATTTCAAACAAATTCATACAATGGGTCAAGCACAATGAGATGAAGTGCAGTGCACAAGAACCATACTCAATCTATAGAATTACAGAGTTAATGCCCGTTGTTACTTTTCTTGGTCCAAGTATAACATTTAACCTACTGTTGGATTTGTCCAAACAATTTCATACAATGGTCAACCACAATATGAGGAAGTGCAGTGCACAAGAACGCATAACCTCATCTAAAGGAATTACAAGTATTTCCCTTTGGTTACTTTCCATTGTCCATAGCATAACTTGAAAAGAACTGTTGGAATTCAAAACAATTTCATACAAATGTCAACCACAATAAAGGAAGTGCAGTGCACAAGAACCATAACTCTATCAGTTGTAATTACAGAGTATTGCCCTTTGTTACTTTTCTTGACCGGAGCTAACTTTAAAACAACTAGTTGAATCAAAACAAATCAACAATGGTCAAGCACAACCTGTGTAACCCCGGCCAAAAATCTGGAAAAAATAACTAATGTAAAAATGTCCTTTTTCAACTCTTCATCTTAATCCAAATAACTTAATCATTGTCTAAAACAGTATTGAGGGGGTATTAATCACATTTAGCGATTGTCTAGTATTTTCTAAAGAATGTGAAAGGGTATTTTAGAGTTTACCTCTTTTAAATCCATCTACTATGGTTGTTTGTTTAAGATGAATAGTTTTCTTTCAGGCCTCAGCTTGATAAATTTATATACAAGGTCAAATTAGATGTTGGTTATTATCCCACTTAGTTTTACCGGAGTAATAACCCTTTGGTACATAAGATGCATCTAGTAGGGTTGTATATTAATTGCCTTTAACAGAGAGATAGGTGTTGGAGCTGTTTTCCCCCTATAAAATCAATCTTTGACTCTGTACAGCTTATTTTCAAAGTGTTTGTCAGATGAATGACTTGTTCAGCCTATGGGGAAACCGACGAAAGGAATTGGTTAGCTGAACAACAAAAACTCTGACAGACATAATTCAAGCTTTCATTACACAATGTGTTAACTGTATCCACTCTTGAACTCTCTATCTGCAATTATTTTCTTAGGAAATCAGGTAAAATCAAAGGTAAGTGATCTTCATAATTTAGGATTTTCATTTAATAACCGATTGCGCATTCAACATCATTGGTTAGAAATCGTATAAAATTGGTTTTTTTTACAAGCAATATTTGAAATTTTTACACAAGTATTAAATCTCCCTTGCCTTCCCAGGCCCAAATCTTTTGTTTAAAAATTCAAAAAAAAGATAACGTAATTGCATTTTAAATAATGAAATGAAAACCACTGTGATTAGTTATATAACATTGATTGCTGAGTTAATTTTGCATTTTCTATATATGAGACTGGTTTAACACTGTATATTATTTTGTGACAAAGTATTTCTAGATGCACGCAGCCATCCAGGCGACAGAACTCTCTGTACATACTGCTGTCAATATCCACGAAGACTTGTTTACCTGAAACCATTTCTCCAGCCGTCTTTGTACAGTATCCACCATTTTCCTTCGAATAGCCGGTAAAGCTGATCAAAGAAAAAAAAACCATGCGAGGAAAAGTGTCCCGATCGAATAAACTGTGGAGTGTACCAAGCCAATTCTCAGAGATCCTAAATGTGATTCAGGAGTTTATTCCCAGGGGATGCTTTTGATTGCCGCAGAAACAATTGTGATATGTATCCTAAGAGGAATGGAATTTTTGTTTGGACTGGCCTGTCAAATGACGCTGTGGAGTGTACTCGCTAGCAATATACCTGAGTAAATATGGCGATAATAAATATACACAGTTGGGATCTTAGCATGTAAGAAAAAGTAGATATGCCTGAATGAAATATTAGTAGTTAGCAAATTAAGCTGCAAAACCTTGCTTTACAGTGAGGAATACATAGATTTTAAAGTTGTAAACAATTTGTTGAAGCACTTTTTCAAGAAATTGAAAGTTAGAAAGTCGTTCTTGATTTTACCAGAATTACGGAGAAATCATATTCTATAGGGTATCCTCAAATAAAAATTTTAACACCCTGAATGTGGTCTTTTATATTTGCAGGGACAGCCTGGTGATTGTTCTTCTAAGGACGTGTAACAACCATGTTTCACGAGATGGCCACATGTTCGGGTATCAAACAAACACTGCAACTACTACAGCTGCCTGATGAACGCTCCAACCACCTGAAAGATCTGCTAGAAGCCGCTCGGTTTCCTGTGCCTTGTTTGTCTACGTAAGCTGCATATTCACATGTAAATTTGATATTGAAGCCAGGTACCAAGGATATGAGAGCATTTTGGGCCCAGCATGAGCGGACACAAAATGTTGCCTGGCTATATAGAGTTATCAGCTATCAAATTAGTTTATTATGCACCCCCCTTCTAAGAAGAGGTGACATTTTTTTTTGCAAAGTCGGGCACCGGTCCGATGTAGACAACTTTGTTTCTGATCAATAACTGATACACTTAGGGCAACATCTTCAAAACTTTTATAGGGTGATTGGTCATGACTAGTAGATGACCCTGTTATTTGGGGTACTTAGTCAAAGGTCAAGGTCACCGTTGACCTTGTATGTAAAATCATTTTCGAACAATAATTGGCGAACACTAAGACCCACATTCCTCAAATTCACAGAGTGATTGGTCATTACTAGTAGATGACCCCTATTGTTTTTGATCAAAGTCAAGGTCACATTAACTTTGAATGTAAAAAGCGTTTTCCGATAAATTACTGGATAACACTTGGGTTCACAATCCTCAAACTTTAGAGGGTGATTGGTCATAGATTAGTAGATACCCTAATTGATTTTGGGTCACTTGGTCAAAGGTCAAGGTTAAAGTGACCTGGGGAGCATTGGGGGGGGGGGGGGCATATGTGATTGATATCCTACAGCTCTTTTTTTTCATCTTTATTTTCTACTACAAATCCAAAGTAATTAATAAAGCAATAAAATGCTTAATGGCACGTATAATGTAAACAAAAATAACAATGTTTTATAAATTTATTCATTTTTCTCACTCCCATATATGGGGAATGAAGATAATATTTTTGACAGTGTTGTCTGTCACAAATCTTTTCGGCACATATCTTGGAATGTCTTACAAGCAAATAACAATACAGATTAATTTTACCAGGAATATACATTAGCAAGTAGAGGTTTTAAAAGTCTGCTTCATAACAGTTTATGGCAGAGGTTTAGGACAGGCACGAACCTAGAGTAATGCAATATTTTCCTCCAGGTGTTTATTTGGAAATGTGATAATTTTACAAGAAAATACGTATATCACATGTGGAGTCATATGGGAGGATCTTTGTTCGTAAGAGAAAAAAAATCTCTAAATATTTTTTACCATTACGATACTCATTCATTCCCACATTCAATATTAAGCTCAAGAAAAACCCACACACTCACATGCTAGGATGGAAAGTATCAGTTGTTTCTACATCAGTGTTAATGCTGAAACAAATTAACAATTAATCATTTACCACCTTTTTAATTGATGTCTTATCAGATGATCACAGTAGGTATTTTCATTACATATATTTACTGTGTAGTATAAAGAGAGTGTACACTGTCAAATGATCTATAAGAGGTAAAAGGTTATAATTATTTTATAGATGTTTTTTGTTTGCTTTTTAGTATGCATTGTCTCAGGAGATTTAACTAAGCTCAATATTTATAATTGTTTATATTGTTACTTAGAACATATTTGAAGAACCGTAAATGATAATTTTTATATGCCTGTTGAAAATGAGACGTATGTTTAGAAGCTGCAACAATTCTGGTACCCTATGGTTCACTTTGGAGTTGATCTAACCCTTTTGATATTGAATTTTTTAATTGAATATCAATATATTACTTGAATTAATATAAGAAATTTTCAAATTTGACTTTTCAGTCAGAACTATAAAACATTTCAATAAGTAAGTCATTTCGCTGTAACCAAAATCACTAGTATAATTATTTTTTGATTTCAATAATAACAAAATGACTTGTACGATAGACTAGTAGGAACTTGAACATCAAAACATTTATTTGAAATTGACTAGACATATAATCTCATAAGAGAGTATTGTCTTACCATAGTGCACACTCCTGATGAAAGTCTTTAAAGTATATTATTTTTTCAGTGACTTGAAAAAAAACAACCATTCATGACACACCCTTCTGGTTTGTGATTAGTTTGATGTTTATCAGAACTTTGGTTATATTTTGTCAATCTTTAAAAATGTCAGCAATTCCTATCTACCAATTTTGGCCCAATGTCTTTGTTTAGGCAACACAGAAGATTAAACAGGTAATACTAGACATTTTAGATTCAAACCAATATTATTTATTATTTTAGGAACCTGCACGTGCTATATCAACACACTCTCAGACCCTTTTTTTTTTTTGCGCTGCAAGACAGCTTACATACGCAAAACAACAAAAATAGATAAATAATATCTTTATATCTTTTCAATATCGTCCGGGAGGTCCGAACTGCGCCCCTGTCCAAACTCCACCACCTTCTGCTTTTTTATCTAGTCTCGCTAGATTTTATCACACGCGTAAGCGACAGTTAGATATTTTTTTACTAATGTTTCAGTAAATAAACTCAGATGGATTTATTATACGAAATTTTGATTCAAACTGAAAATATTGCAACTTTTATCTTCACACCACTCTTTTATGTTTATCCTTTAAAACAAAATAATACCTACGCAGCATGGCCCTTTAACTCAATATCTTAAAAATAAAAGTATCTCGGAAATTCCATCTTCAGTGTTTACACATTTATAAATGGAAGTCATATGTGTACAATTCGCACTGCTATGCGTCACCAAGGGCGGAGTTAGGACCACACAAAATGATGGCATAATATTTGACTTCGTATGTATTAAATGTTATTTTTTTGAGTGAATAAATTATTTATAAAAAGAATTATTTAGAGGGAACCAATGTGAATTTGATAAATTAATTGTTGTACGTAAACATTTTTAGTTATGCATTTCCTTTATTTTGCATTTCCTAATTAAATCATAGAGGTGCGCATTTGGTCACTCGAGGATATATTTTAATCAGAGAAAAGGATGAATAATAATAGGCCACAAGAAAAAGCATAACCTTTATGTTTTTGTCTAAAAATGGATTTAAGTTGGACCCTAACCCCCCGAAAATGTCATTATATACCATATTACAATGTTTGATGAGCTGCTACTTTATTAACTAGTGAGCAAACTTGCTCTTATAAAGACCTGCTTTGCAAGGAATTTTAACTGCTGTGCTCCCCCAAAAACCCATCACAGATGACAGACAAGTAATTTTCAGCATTTCTTGAGCAATTTGGAAATTCTAACAGCATAACTGATGAATAGATAAAAAAGCAATAGCCAGACTGTTCCAACTCCACTTATCATCATCATTATCATCATAATTTTATAGTCTGTTTATTGAATTTGTTTTAGCTTTTAATTCCTTTTCCTTTAACAAATAGTTCCCCCTTTGTAGAATTAGAAAGCTCATTAGAGCTTTTCAAAAGGGCTGCTAAATTTTATGAATTGACTGCATCAAGAAAATTGTTTCTCACTATCTTAATGTGGGAAGTAAATTTCATCCACCACACCTTAACATTTTTAATGTCCTTGAAGTCTCAAATTTCCCACATCTTATGAAATCCTTTTTCCAAAGATGGAATCAAATTAAAATCTCTTGTGGCATGGCTACCTTGCATTATCTTCTCCCTTCTCCTCTGATTAAATCAAGAATTTTCACTTCTTCAACTTCATTTTCCTCTGTTTTCTGTTGCTTCTTTACCAACTGATGAATTTTCTTTTTACTGGCTTCCACTTCCAGACATTATAAGGATGTTGAAAGATTTTAAAAATATTTCTTTTGCCTGTACAAAAAGCAGCTATCCCCCCCCTTGTTGAACGATGTTGTAGAAAAGAGATGCACAAGGAGATAACCTCTGACGTTTGACTTAATAAAAATGATTGCCATCATACATCCGAAAGTATGTGCCATGTGGTTTTCATGGTATTGTAATTAATCATTTATCTATTTTTATCAATATCTTATTATACCTGTTTAAATTCAGTCAGACATGGGTTTAGTTACATGGCAATGTAATTAATTATATAACAGTCATTACATTGCAAAAATGTAATTACAATTACCATTACAGCTATTTTTAAATGTAATTAATTAAATTACAGTTACATGGAAAATGTAATTAATTACCTTTACACTTACTTTCAAGTTATATACTTCATTGATATATAATACGTATGCATACATTCACAACGGCAACACAGAATACAATATATGAATACAATATATTAATAATATATATATATATAAGTTAGACCACACAAAAATGTAGTAAGACAGTGAAAATGTGAAATGAGGTTATACATTGATCAGTATAGAACAATTTGACATGATTTATAGTTTGAATTGCATTGATCATCATCAGTGTTTCAAATATACAGTCTGACAGCCCTTCATCTGTCAGGGCAAAATTTTTTCCAGCATTACTAAACAATCGGTCCACATGAGCATGTGTTGCTGGATTGACAGTTTCTTTAACTCACCTGAGCACTTGTGCTCAGGTAGCTTTTGTGACGCTTTTTGTAGGTCGTCTGCGTGCGTGCCTGTTGTCCATCGCAACAATTGCTTGTTGACACTCAAAGCCACAGTTTTGGCCCAATCTTTATGAAACTTGGTCAGATGTTTGTCTACATGATATCTTGGATGAGTTCGATATGGTTCCAAGTGGGGTCAAAAACTAGGTCACAGGTCAAAATCTAGAAAAAACCCCTGTGAACACTCTAGAGCCACAGTTTGGCCCAATCTTCATGAAAATGGATCAGGGTGTTTGTCTTCAGATATCTTGGATAGTTCCGAAATGGGTCATGTGGGGGTCAAAAACTAGACAACAGGTCAAATCTTAGAAAAAATCTTGTGAACACTCTAAGGCCCAGTTTTGGCCCAATCTCTGAAAATGGATCAGGTGATTGTCTTCATGAAATCTTGGATGATGTCTTCAGATATCTTGGATGAGTTCGAAATTGGGGTACATGTATGCAAAAACTATTCCCCAGGTCAAAACTTGAAAAACCATGTGAAACACTCTAGACGACCACAGAACAAGCCCAAACTTCATTAGATTTGGTCCAGGATGTTTTGTTTACATGATATCTTGGATGATTAGAAAATGGTTAACGGGAGTCAAAAACTATGTCAACCATCAATCTTAAAAATCCTTGTGAACAATCTAGAGCCACCATTTTCTGCCCAAATCCTTCATAGATTTGGTCAGGGGGTTTTTACATGATATTTTGGGGGGGGTTTTGGGAAAAGGGGGGGCCCAGGGGGGGTTAAAAAAAGGGGGGAAACCAGGTCATTTCTTAAAAAAAACCTTTGGGGTTAAAAAATCTAAACCCCCCAATTTTTCCCCCCAAAAATTTTTTTAAATTTGGGTAGGTTTTTTTTTTTTTCCTTTAAATTTTTTTTATTTTAAAAAAAAAAGGGTCGGGGGGTTAAAAAAAAGGCCCCGGGGAAAAAAATTTTAAAAAAAAAAATTTTTTAACCCCTTTTTTTTGGGGCCTTTTTTTTACCCCCAGTTTTTTTCTTAAAAATTTTTTCGGGAATTCGTCTTTATGCTATGACAGATTTTTTTTTAAAGGGGGGGAATTTTGGGGAAAAAAAAAGGGGGTCCCCAGGTCAAAAAAAAAAAAAAACCTTTGGGGGAACACTCTAGAGGCCATTTTTTTCCCAGAAAAACCCCAAAAGTAAACCTTTGGGTTTAAAAAACTTTTTTTTACATAAAATTTTTGGGAAAATATAAAAAAAAACTGGGCCAAAAGGGGAAAAAAAAAGAGGTCACCAAAAAAAATTTTTTTAAAAAAGGGTTTTTTTTAACACTCGGGGGCCCCCTTTTTCGACCATTTTTTATTTAACTTGATAAAATAAGACTTTTTTGGAAAATTTCCCAGTTGAGTACAATTCAAGGGGAAAAAAAAAAAAGGGTCACTTATAAAAATGGGGGGAAAAATTTTTTAATGCCGCATTTTTTTGGTATCATTTGAGCGACACAGGGCCTTTTTGGCCCTCTGTTTTTTTTTTAATTGAAAATAAGGAATTTAAAAAAATTTGCCTTCCAAAACTGGGGGCCCCCTCTGTTCTTTAAAAATTTTTTTTCCCCCGGCCCAAATTTTTGGTTTTAAATTTTTCACATGTATTTTTATTAAAAAAAATCAAATTTTTCCCCCTTTTAATTTTTATGGGGGGAGAACATGATAAAATAAAACTGGTCACCCCCCCCCTTTTTTTTAATTTTGTACATTCCCCCCATAAACCACTTTTTATGACACCCTTTTGCATTCTACTTTTTGAAAAAGGGGCCCAAAAATTTTTTAAAATCAAAACTTCTCCAAAAAAAAACCCCCTTTGATAAAAAAAGGGGGGTCTCTTAAATTTTTAAAACAAAATATTTAAATTTTTTCCCCAGCTGTTTCCCCTTTTTGGGGAAAAAAAATTTTTTGGCTAAAAAAAAAAAAAAAAAAAAATTTTAGTGTAAAAATTTTGCCCTGGCCTGAGGGGGGGGGGGAAAAGGGGGGGAGGAGGGGTTGTCAGCTAAGAAATTTTTGTGAAATTTTTTTTTTAAGGTGAAAGGAAGGGGGCGATACGGTTTTGTTTGGGGGGGGAAAGCGACATGGGGTTTTTTAAAAGGGGCAAAAAATTTTAAAGGGGGCCCTCTGATTATTTATGGCAAATGAATAATTATTTGGTTTTTTTTTTTTTTTTTTTGAAATTTGTTAATGTTTTTTGCCGGCTCCCTTAGAAAAAGGGGGGACATAAAAACCCCAAACAAGCCCATAAAAGATTTTATGTTGGCTTTTAAAAACCTTTAAAGGGGGCTATATCAAAAGGGGGGCATTTCTTTGTTATTTTTTACTGTTATGGAAATTTAAGGGGAAAAAAGCAATTTTTTATTTGCCCAAAAAAGGGGAAAATTTAAAAAAAGCTGATTTTTTAAAATTTTATAAAAAAAAAAAAAATACTTTTTTTTGAAAAAAAAATAATGTTGACATGCTGGAGGTTTTTCCCCGGGTTCAGGTAGTTTTTGGGGAAAGGTACACAACTCCATGATTTTTTGGGGCCCCAAGAAAAAAAACCCAAAGGGGGTTGGCCCCCACGGGGGGAAGTCATGTCCCACAGGAGGGGGGGGGGGGGGGGGGGCCCATGTCATGAGAGGGTTTCCCCCCGGGGTTGGGCCCCGGACCCCCGGGAAAAAGGGGTTTTGGGCCTTTTTCCCCTTTTGGGGGTCCTTCGTGCTACCCCCCCAAGTGGCCACTGACATAGCAGGGGTTTTCCCCTCCCCCCCTTTTTCCTTTTTCTTTTTTGGGGGGGGCCCAAGGGGGCCAAAAAAAAGGGGGTTTTTTTTTGCTTGGGGGAAAAAGGGGGAAGGTTTAGGCTTTTTTTTTTTGGGGGCTTTTTTTAAAAAGGGGGGGCCTCATAAAAAAATTTTTTTCCAAGGGGAAAAAAAATGCATTTTTTTAAAAAGGATGAAGTGGGGGGGGAAAAGGTAAAAGGCATAAAAAAAAAAAAAAAAGGAAAGGGGTTAAGCCTTAAGGCGGGGGCCCCTTAGGTTTCCCCCTGGGTTTTTGGGGGGAAATACTGAATACTAAACAAGCCATAAAAGTTTTTCTTTTTGGGGAAAAAAAATAAAAATTTAATTTTTTTTGAAACCATCCCCCACTGTTAAATTTTTTTGGGGAAATTTATTTCCCTTTTTTCCCTTTTGGGGCCTTTTTTTTTTGCCGAAATAGAGTTTTTATCAGCTAACAAAAAAATACCCCCAGCACAGAATAAAAAATTTTAAATTCCCCTTTTAAACATTAAGGCTTTTTTTAACAAATCTCCTACACCAGATTTTTTTTTTTTTTTGGGGGGTTTTTTAAAAAACCCCTTTCCCATCGCTAGTGCATCTGCCCTTTTCAAGTCGCCCGAAGGGGGAAAAAAAACCCTTCGGGGGAAAAAATGCCCCCCTTTTTTTGGAATTATCTGTGAACCCTTTTTATTTGATAAATTCTTTTACTTTCCCCCCCCTGCCGGGCTTTGGTCCCCCCAAAAAATCTCCCCCCACTCTCGTCTCCCCCCCAACCCCCCTTCCCTTAACCCCCTGTTCTCTGCCCAAATTTTTTTCTCCTGCCCCCCGGGGGCCTTCCTTTTTTCCTCGGGGCTTTCAACGGTTTTTTTTCACCCCCCCTTTTTTTTTTGTCCCTGGGCTTTTTTTTTCCCCCAATGTTGAAAAACAGTCGAAACCCCAGCTAAACCACCCAAAAAAAAATGACGCCCAAAAAAAAAAATTTTTTCCTTTAATTTTTCCGGGGACTAATGAAATACCAGTTTTTTTAAAAATTTAACACTGAATCCAGAAAAAATTTTTAAAATGTGAAAATGAAAAAATAAATTTTAAAAAATTTTTTAAAAAAATTTCATTTTGGGGGTTTGGGGGAAAAAGGGAAAGGAAAACAGGAAGTAAAAGTTTTTCCCAAAAAAAATCACATCTGGAAAATTTTTTAAAAATAAATTTTTATGAATATACACATTAAACTTTTTCCCCGGGGGTTGGCAAAATGGAAAAAAAATTTTTTAAAAATTTTTTCCAGAAAAAAAAAAGGAAAAAAATACACCAACATCATACCGAAAAAAATTAACGAGGGGGGAAAAATTAAATTTTTAAAAAAAAACTTGATAAAAGATCTATGTTTTACAATCACAACTTTTTGGGGAAAAAAAGGGGAAAAAAAAAAAATTTTAATTTTAGCATTTGGTACAAATTTTTTATTCAAAACAAACAAGTACTTCTCTCCTCAAAAATTTAAAAAAAACAGCCCATACATAAGGGGGTTTTCCTTTTACTTTTTTTAATAAAATTTTAAAAAATTTAAAAAAAAAAATTTTTTAAAAAAAAATTTTTCCAAATTTAAAATTAGAAGGGAAAAAGTCATAACTTTTAAAAAAAATTTTTAAAAACAATCAATTTTTTACTTTTTTTTTTTTTTTTTTTTTTTTTTTTTTTTTGGGGAACTTGAACAACAACAAAAAAAATTTTTTTTTTTTTCCCAAAAAAAAAATGCTTTTTTTTTTTTTTAAAATTAAAAAAAAAAACTCAGGACAGGGGTTTTTTTGGGTTCCCCCCCGGGCCCCCAAAAAAACCCCCAAATTTAAAAAAAAAAAATTGGAAACCTTTTTGTACTCCCTTTTTTGGGGGGCCCCCCCCCCAAACTTTTTTTAAAAAGGAAGTTCCAGGGGGGGGTTTTTTGGCCCCCGGTTTTTGGGGAAATGTGACTTTATTTTTTTCATGCCACATTTGGGGGGCATAAATACTGCAGTGGGCGCACTATTTTTTGTTTAAAGGGGGGGTTTTTGGGGTTTCAAAAAATAAAAAACCAAAAAAAAAATTTGCCCGGTGGGATCCCCCCTTTTTCAACAAACATAAAAAATAACTTAAACAATGTTTCTCCAGTCTGTCGGGGGGTTTTTTTTTTTTACCCCCTTGATATCTCTTTTTTGGGGGATTTTTCTAATTCAAGGGGGTTTCGTTTTTTTCATTTTGCTCTCATTTTTTTTTTTAAAAAAAGAAAAAAACACAAACATTTTTTTTTTTAAAAAATGTGATCAAAAAAAAAAAATTAAAAAACCAAAAATTCTTAAAATCTATTTCTATTTTTTTGTTATGAAACCCCCTTTTTTTTTTTACAACTAGGGGAGGGGGGCCCCCTTCCCCCTTTTGGGGGGGGGGGAAAAAGCGAAAAAAAACCCCCGTTTTGGGGTTTTTTTTTTTTTCTTGGGGGGAAATTTGGGGACAAATGAACTTTAAAAAGAGAAAACTGAAATACAAAAAAACCAATGTTTTATTTTTTTTAAAATTTTTATAAAAACAATTTTAAAAAATTTTCCTTTTTTAAAGGGCATGTCTCTCTCTTTTTTTTTTTGAACTTTCAGGCTGGTGGCTCCCTTTTTCCTTAAATTGGGGTCTTTTTGGGTTTTTTTTGCCCCCCCAATGTTTTTTTCCATTTTGGCAACTGTTTAAAAAAAAAAAAAAAAAAAAATTAAAAAAAAAAAAAAAAAGTCTAAATTTACTCATAAAAAGGGAAAATAAAAAAAAAATAAACTGCCCAATCTGAATTTTTAAACACAAAATTTTTTTTAAAAAAAATACCCCTAAAAAAACTTAGGAAACCCTAAATATTTCTGTAAATATAATTAATTTTTTAAAGTTATTTATTTTTAAAAAGGTAAAGCGGGGTTTAATACCCCACGACGTTTATCGGATTTAAAGAAAATTTAAAAAACAAATTTGGGTGGGGAGACCAAAAAAAAATTGCCAAAAAAATTTTAGCCCCCATCAAAAACCCTTATAGAATTAAAATTAAAATTTAAATTTTCCCCAAATTTTTTTTGGGGAAATTTCATTTAACATTTTGGCTGGAAAAAAAATTTAAAAATTTAAAGGGGTCGCCGACCGGGGGAGGCTTTTGGGCAGTTTTTTTTTTTTTTGTAGCTTTCCCATTTGGGTTTTTTGGGAACATTTTTCTGAAATTGTTTTAGTCCTTTTTGCCAAAAAAAAAAAAAAAAATTTTTTTCTCGACATTCCCCCGCTTTTAGTAGTTTTTTCCCCTGGAGCAAAAAATCGGGGGGGTTTCCGTGTTTTTGACGTTTCAGCGTTTCTTTTTGGGATCCGTTTTTTTAAAATATTACTTAGCGAAATTTTTGGGTTTTAAAAACCAAAAACTTTAAATTTTCTTTTGCTTATCAAACTATTAACATATGTTCAAATTTGGGAAAATAATAATGAAAAGTACAGTGGAAAAAAAAAGGGAAGAGATTGCACTTAAGAAAATCAACTTTATAGGGGTTAAAAATAATACAACGTTTGAAAAAAAAAAATAATGGCCCAAGGACCATTATTTCCCTATTTCCCAGAAAAAAAAGGCAATACAATATAGTTTTTTGGCCGGGGCCCCCAAGTTTTGAAAACTAAATTTAACTCAATAACACAGCCTCAAGAAAAAATATAAATGATGAACAAAATGTCTTCTCCAAACCCCTTTGGGTTTTTATGCTGTGTATCATTCCCACAGGTTTCAGGGGGGTAGTAAACATATGCATAAATTTTTGCACCTTTTCCCCTTTTTGTCATTTTTTAGTCCATATAATCCAAGTATACAAAAGATTTTGATGAAATGGCCCCCAAAGGGTTGCTTGAGAGGTTTTTTTAACTTTTTTGCTGGGGTAAAACAGAAGGGAAAAATTTTTTGACAATTTGTGTATTAGCGGCCCCCGACCTTTTTTTTAGGAAATTTTTTGTCCGCCCAATTTACCACATTTCCCCAGCCATTTTTAATTTTTCTTTTTATTGGGCTGAAAAAAAAAAGTAAAAAAAATGAAGAAAATTTGGGTTGAAAAATTTAAAAAATTTTTTTTTAAAATTTTAACAGGGCCAAATTTTATTGCAATAAAGCATTAACATGAAATTTTACAAAGGAAATAAACTTTTTTTCTAAATTTTCCTATAACACAAGACATGATGTTTGTTTAAATTAAAAAGGTTATTAAAAGACCAACAGCATTTGAAAATAAATGAGGGGCCAGAAAAGTGAGAGAGAATTGTCTTACATTTTTTTTGCGGGCCAATCCTTTTTTATTCAGTGAAAAAAAAAGCTTTTCATTCAAGAAGATAAAAATTTTAAATAAAAAAACCTGTTGGCATTAAAAATTTTAAAAAGGGAAAAAAAATCCCAAAATTTTTTTGCAGTTCTTTGCAGAAACTTTTGAAACCCTTTTCCCAATCAGAGTAAATAATAAAAAAAAATTTGTGAAAAAATCATTTTAAAAAGAAGAAGAAATCCAAAAATAAGCAACAAGAAATAAAAAAAAAATTAGGGGAAACCATTACAGGGACTTTCCCAAAAATTTTACGCCCTGTTGGAGTTATGAGCGGGCATTTAATTTTTTTGCAAGACTTTTTTCTTAAAAAAAAACAAAAAAAAAAAAAAAAAAAAAACCAAAAGCCAAAAAAATATAAATAATTTTAAAAAAATTATAATTTTTTGAAAAAGGGAAAATTTTTTTACAAAATTTAACTTATTTATTCTCCAAAATTGTTGCTGTTTTGGGGGGGCCCCTTAAATTTAAAAACATTTTTTCCTCCCCAATTTTCAATGTCCTTTGAGCAAATAAGGACATGTACTTCTTCCCATCCATATTCATGACCTTAAATTGGGTTTGGGTGTCGGCCCTTTTTTGGGCTTTTTTTGGAATCGGTTAACAAGCCCCCCCAACCCCTTGGTGAAAAAAAAGGCATTCAAAACGGGGAAAAAGTTTTAAACAAGCGTTCAAAAGGGGCCCGGGATTGCTCATTTTATTCCACACCTTTTTAAATATTTTTTGGGGGGAAAAAATTAAAAAAGGGAAAGTTTAAAATTGAAATTTTTTGGGGAATTTTGGGGGTAAGTTGTAACCCTACAAGCTAAAGTCCCACAAAATAGAAGCCGATTCTGGGTTTAAATTAAAAAAAACTTAACCTGGGAGGCAAAAAACCCCAAAAAAGGGCCATACTTCAACCCAAAATGCAATGCAAGTTATTTTTCCCTTGAAAAGGGGCCCGGGTTTTTAAGACAAACACACCACACAACACCATAATGAATAATAAAAACAAATTTTTTTTTTTCTTTGGGGTTTTAATGATATTCTAAAAATTACATAATAAACAAAAAAAATTCCAACATCCCCCAAAGTCTTGACATTGAAAGGGCCCCCACCTTTAAAACTCAATTCTATGTCTGCTACCCTGAAATTCGGAAAAAATTAAATAATGCCATCTATAATGTTTAAAAAAAATTGCTCACATCCCCGGGAAGCAAATAAATTTTTGACAAAAAATATAACCCAAAAAACCAAAGCAGATTCCCTATTATTTTATTTTTAATTAATTTTTCAAACCTTAAAACCCTAAATAATTTTCATATTTTTATTAATTTTCTAATCTATTCTTCAAACAAAATCATCATTCGGGTGACAGTTTCCATGTATCACACAATCACTGAAATTTAAAAAAGGGGGTTTTAAAAAGGTTTTTTAATTTTTTAAAAAATTCTTTATGCTATAAGGAAAAAAATATAAATTTTTTTTAAACCAAATAAAAACCCAAAATGAAAATTTTTTCAATTTTTTTTTCAAAAACAAAACCCCAAAAATATACCAACCCCAGTGGCCGGGGGGTTTTAAAGCTTTCGCCTCAGGGGGGCGGGAATTCCAGGGGGTTGGGAATCACACCCCCAAAAAGTCATAAAAAAAAGGACTTTTTTAATAGCCCCCTTTGCGGGGCCCCTCAGCTTTAAAAGGGTTTTTATAGTTGCGGGACGGGTTTTCCCCGGGGTTGTCAGGATTTTTGGTGACGGTGGGGTTTATCATTTTACATTGTCTATGGCATGATCCCTGCAGTGGTGGCGACTTTATCTGTTTGTCTCCAAAAAATGAAAAAACTTTGGGTTTTGGGGTTTTAAAAACCCCAACAAAAAACCCCAAAC
>CM037782.1:72441597-72446597 GCA_021229015.1 Solen grandis
CATTTCCCTTTTTTTTTTTTTCCCCCCTTTTAATTTTTTTGGGTTTTTTTTTTTAAAAATTTTTTTGGGGTTTTTTTTCTTTTTTTTTTTTTGGGTTTTTTTTAAAAAGGGGGGAAATTTTTTTTCCAAAAAATTTTTTTTTTTTTTTTTGTTTTTTTGGGGTTTTTTTTTTTTTTCCTTTTTTAAACCCCCGTTAATTTTTGGGAAAAGGGGTTTTTTTTTTTTTGGGGGTTTTTTTTTTTTTGAAAAAATTTAATTTTTTTTTCCCTTTTTTTTTTTCCCTTTTTTTAAATTTTTTTAAACCCTTTTTTTTGTTGGGGTTTTTTTTTTTTTTTTTTTGTATGCTATCTAGTTGTTTCTTTATTGTCAAATTGTCTTTTTGCATGTTTTCTAATTTATTAAGCACCTTTGTGATATCTGCACTGGTAGCAGGGGCATTGTCTTGGTCATCATTGCGCACATTTTCAAACGCCTCTTTAATTTTTGGTTGAGTCACTTCTGTCACACTTTTTGACCTCGTCTTTGGTACATTCAGTTTCTTTCAAAGCATGTTCCTCATTCACATTTGTATGTTTTGATTGTTTTGAAGAGTTTGTTTGGGAGTTTGTCTGATACTTTTTATTGACAGACATTGTCTCACACTTCTTCTTTTATGTTTATTTTATGTTTCTTTATTGGTGGGTGGGGTATTATTTTTCGTATTACCGAGCGATGCAATAGAGGAAGCGTTGAAAATCGATAGTTTATGACTGTCCCTATTTTTTTAATGTTCATTTGGTAGGTTAATGTATATTTGACATTTTTTCATTCATTCATTTTACCAATAAGATATGTTTTAGGTCTTAAGAAGTCTTCTTTTGGCTCATCCGTTTCACTTACAAAAATTACACGTCCGCCATCTTTAGCGTCAACCGGAACTTCTCCATTTTACTTTGTTACTGGTATAGCTCCCTTGCTTGGCGCTCAGCATATAAGTGTAGTTGCAGGACTGGTTGGCCCGGTTTTTAGGATAATGTGACTGGATGTGGTATCATACCACATGTCTACGGTGTGATACTGCAATGTGGCAGGACTATATCTGTCTCAAGTAGACATTGTCTCCAAATGACTGAAATACTGTCAGTGGGATGTTAAACCCAACAAACAAACATAAAATTGTATTTAAAACATAAAACAAAGATACCCCTTGTTTACATCACATTTATACTAGAGCTTGTATAAACCCAGTGTATTGTCCATATGGATGTGGGAACTTGTCTCTGATTCTCCACACTGCACAGGAGGGCCCTGGTATGCTGTTGCCAGCTCCATGGCACCCATGCGCCAACAGCATGTACTGGGTTTAGGCATAAAACCTAATGGCAGAATTTAGGTCATTGCCCTCCTCCCCAAGGTCTTCATCCGGGAACACCAGTATGTCCGTATGCAGCAGCCTGCCTCTGGCCAAAACACCCACGTCTATTATAACTGTCTCGAAGTGCTGAAGAATTATAGATCAGAATGAACATAATGTCTCATTAACAATTTAATCATTTGGAAAAGAAAAATTAAAATAAAACAAACATGTCCCCAACAGGGGTTCAAGACACGCAGTTCTGCTTGCTACCACACACCCTCTCTGGCAGTCTCTGCTGTGGTTGACATATTTCTGCAATAGCCACAGACACACCAGTCTGGGGAAGGCTTGTCAGGGTGGGGATGAAATCCCCTTCCTGGTCATCTGAAGGCCTCATCACATGGAAGAGTACCCCTCGCTCCACCTCAGCTACTCTCAATAAGATATTGTATTTATGCTGGAAACGACAATCATCTTATCTAGTTTAGTCTGATTTCTATAATATTAAGCTCATAATCTAAAAGGAATATTCAAATACATAAGTACAATCTTAAGGAAATTTATGTTAGCTTACACTTTATGAAAACCAGTTTTGCTTTTATTTACATGTACAATCAGAGAGTTTTGTCGAGCTTCCAATGCCTAGTATGGTTGGATCAATGGGCTCCTGGACCTTGCTCTCCCTGCAGGGCCACCAGCATGGCTCCTGGAGCATCTCCCTTGTCCTCCTGATGTCCTGGCTGTCTGAGGTTCATAGGCTGAAGTTACAGAAAGATCACTGCTACTCTGCAAATGTACATCTTGTGTTGTACAGATGCCTATATTTAAGCATTAATTTGGACTGATAAGAATACTCCAAGAAATACATGAAATACATTGTATGCATACAATGTGTGAATATCCAATCAATTTTGGTGGAAGAGTCATTGCAAAGTTCAGTTTAGTCATCTCTTAGAAATATTTTTTATGGCACATCAAATACTTTTTTTCAGTTGATTCAAAATCAGTATCCATTGTCAAAAGTGTGTCTTTTGTGAAAAGATAACATTTATCTCTGATGAACTGGATCACAAATGTTGCGGTTTTAAGAGAGGTTTCAAGTTTCACCATCTTGCAGTGCTCTATAGCAAACTGTTCAATTTTCTGTCTTCAAAATTAATGTAGTTTTTACTCTGGAAAAGTTTATCCCAATTTGTAGACATTCTTTCGTTAGTTCTTTCTCTTCCAAATCTTTAATTTTTCTTGCAAATTTGTGGTAAAATGTCATTTATGAATATGTCTTCATCCAATAATTTTTTTCTTTTTTTTTTTCTTTTGTTCCCAATTTCAAATTGAGGTAATCCAATCCTCTTTTAAAAGATTCTTTATGATCTTAAGGCATTTCTTTCAAAGCCACATCCAAGGCATCTTCAGAAAACTTTTTTTATGTCTTTTGCCATATTTATTCTTAAAAAAGGAGTGGTTTGCATTCTGAACTGGACGCATAGTCATTATATGAGGTAACAGATAACAGTAAGTAAGTATAGATCGCCCATAATAAAATGGTGTTATATACATAGATTGTGCTGCCTCAAGGTGGGGAACCGCAGCCAGAATAACCAGAAACAAACAAGGAGCTTTAACCTTTATTGTTGAAGTTGGTAAGAAACTGAAAAAGAAATAGAGAAAAGAAAGTAGGGAATGATATGACATAGTAAAGTAGAAAAAGATACATCATTTAGAGAAAGATATAAAACCTATGAGAATTATGACATGAATGGTCTTCCATACTTAGAAAATTGACCGTAGTTCTAAATAAAACTTTAAGATACAAAATGCAAAATAAACTTGTTTTCAATATTAAATGCACAAACATGATACCAAATTATTACTAAGTCAAGAGAAAATGTTATCAACCGTTACTATCATGTCAATAACAAATATCATGACTAGAGCACGTGGCGAAAAGGTCAGATGTGCATGTGCAAACTTATCGATTACACTCTAGACAAGGTCAGTTATGGTAGAAAACTACATTTATTTGGTATGAACAATGTCACCGTAAGTATAACTCACAATGTGGGCCAACCAATGCACCATGAACAGTCACTTAGAGCGATAAATAAGTTTCTTTATTGCAAGACATACTCCGCAAACGAAACCAGAAGTCGCAAAGGAAACAAAAGAGTACAAGTTACGGAAGCTTGGACGGAACACTCCACGCCTGATATCATAGATATCTCTTAACTATCACTGTCTGCAATTAAAACAACAAGCTGGTTCACAGTCCTGATGTACGTAGCTGCTCAACCCTCCTTTACGATGCACACCTCTGCTTTCCGAACCATTTCGTCAGATCCTGGAAATGTCTTAGTCACTATTCCCATTGGCCAGTAGATCCTATTCTGCTGCTCATCTCGTCCGTCGTCAACAATTTGATTTTGACATCAAAAAGAAAAAAAACAAGAGGCCCATGAGGCCCTAAATCGCTCACCTGAGATAAATAGGTTGACCAAAGGAACATCTGTACCAATTTATTTTAAAATCTGGCTAGTAATTTTTAAATTTTTCATATTTTTTTTCTTTTTGTTGCCATGGCAACCAGAGTTCTATATGGATCAAGTTTATTTTAGGAACTTTTGTGAAGGTTGACCCAAGGATCATTTCTGCCAAATTTAATCAAATTCTGTCCAGTGGTTTCAGAGGAAATGTTGATTAAAGTTTTCCCAATATACATATAAGGCAAATAAGCCCTGCCCCTGGCGGTCATGTTTTTTACGGATCGGAATTTTTTTTAGCAACTTTGGTAGAGGTTGACCCAAGGAACATCTGTACCAATTTATTTTAAAATCTGGCCAGTTGTTTTGAAGAAGATGAATTTTAAAGTTTTCATATTTTTTTTATGCTCACTGAAGGTGACGCATATAGTCGTCCGTCCGTCCGTCACTCTTTCCTTGTCCGGACTAATTCTCAGGAACTAACGGCTTGAATTCAACGAAACTTTAAGGGAAGCTTTATTACCAAGAGGAGATGCGCATATCGTCAGCATGACCCGATTCCTAAATTTTTCACAGAGTTATGGCCCATTGACTTTTCGGCCTATAGTACATATTGCATGATTCTTGTCCGGGCTATTTCTCAGGAACTAATGGCTTGAATTCAACGAAACTTTATGGGAAGCTTTATTTCCAAGAGGAGATGCGCATATCGTCAGCATGACCCGATTCCTAAATCTTTCAAAGAGTTAAGGCCCCTTGACTTTTTGGCCTATAGTACATATTGCATGATTCTTGTCCGGGCTATTTCTCAGGAATTAATGGCTTGAATTCAACAAAACTTTATGGGAAGCTTTATCACCAAGAGTAGATACGCATATCGTCGGCGTGACCTGGTTCCTCAATTTTTCACAGAGTTATGGCCCCTTGACTTTTTGGCCTATCCCAGCCAACATTCTAATATCGGTCCGATATCTATCCAATGTTTCTTTTTTATCGGCCCGATATCGTTTATGATATTGGGCCGTTATCGTTTTGCCCATCGGATTATAACGGTCCGATATCGTTTTATTATAGTTGTCGGTCCAATATCGGTCCGATATCGGCAATTTAATATAATATTTAATATAGTTTTTCAGTGTGAAAAATACTATTTACTGTGACAGCTTATTATTTGCCAACTTATTTTA
>CM037782.1:72446697-72496697 GCA_021229015.1 Solen grandis
ATAAACAAATTCTTTAGAGTCAAAAAACAACAACTGACCAATATCATTCAAAATTACATAGATAAATATCCAGGCATATTAAAACATAATTGCTCTAATCATTATCAGTTATTCAATACAGAAAGATAGCTAAAGAAAAATAAAAGTTTTACTTACCTTCATCATTATGTTTTTTTTTTAAACCTTGTTTGATTCTGTAAAAGTGGATCTACTTTCGATTTTGGTCCCATATTTTCAGTTGACAGACTAATCATACCTATTTGTTACAATCATCACACCTTTCATTTAAACCAACCAGCTGTAGTCAAAAAAAAAAAAACCTTAAATCTTTTCACACATCGTAAAAACGGGATCCAGCAACCTCTTGTACAGAAGCTAACAGTAGCACTGAGAGTACACGAAGATTGCTGACGCAATTCAGGAATTTGTAATTAGGTTGGTTACGCAGTCGGCGATTATACGAAGATTGCCGAAGCAATACGAGAATTTATTAGGCTAATTAGAGTAACTGACAGTGATAGCGAGTCAATGGGGGGGTCAGTAGCACTTACTGATCACGTAATCTGTTTGGGGCGGTACTTTTATGACCGACTGATCTGGTGGTACTGACGCACCAGCTGTTATTGCCCGGGGTCAAAATGAAGCTTGGTACAATTTTACCCCGGGTCAAATAAGCGTCATTGAGAAATCTCCCGGGTCAAAGGAGAGCCCTGCTATATAAAACTATCCAAAAAAATGCTAAAATCAGGATTTTAAGGTTTTTTTTTCTTTTTTAAATTTTCAACTTTTACCCATGAGTGAAGAAATTATCTGTAAGCTGTTTGAAAAACACTTTCTACTTTACATCTTTTTCATCCATCTAAGGAGCTGGAGGTCATGGATTTGATCCCCGGCTGGGGCATACCAAGAATGGTACTTGTATAGCGCCCTTGCATGGTGCTCAGCATATGATATAATGGTAGTTTCAGGACTGGTTTGCGCAGTGACAGCTGGATTTTAAATGTGATTTGGTGTGGTATCATGCCACATATCAATGCTGCAGGCTATGGCATGAAACTCAGTGTTGCATCACCTTATCTGTCTCAAGCAGGCATAGTCTCCAAATGACTGAAACACTGTAGTTGGATGTTAAGCCCCCAAAAATGTCCTTTTTAATTTTTGTAAAATTCAGGGTATTAAAGTGAGCATTCCATGCATATTATTGTCATCCTTACTAGTTATCATTCTCATCTTTACTATCGCTACCTTCATTGCTCATCATAAATTATTTTATGCATACCCATTTTCAGGGATTGAAAATTTCACTCATCTGCTCATATTCATGAGTAGAATTTATGGCTGTGTGAATAGAAAAATGTAGCCCGCTTGTCCGACTGGATGAGTGGAAAATCACCAAAGTAGAAGGCCGTTAGAATGATCATAGTCAATATGAATCAATATTTAACAAATAACAGACCTGAACGGAAAAAGATTGTATTGTTGTATTGGGGTTTACCGTCGCTGCGATAGTATTTCAGTCATATAGCGATGTCCAGCTAATTACAGGTGGAGGAAGACCCCGAGTTCACAGAGGTACCCGGGTAGAACCACCGACCTACCGCAAGCCAGCTGGAAGGCTTCCTCACATGAAAAATCCGAAGTCCCTACCGGGATTCGAAACCACAGCGGTGAGGGGCTGAGAGATTTGTAGTCCACGACTGTAACTGCTCGGCCATGGCGGCCCCAGGAAAAAGATTGATGCATACAGATATCAAGTCTATAATCATATACTTTACTGATGGTATGCTTTGTGACAGTTTGTTCAACCAAATGGTATGTAACTTACATCCTAGTACACTAACTCGTGAGAGAGTGGTGCGCTTTTCTGACACTCTTCATAAATGCATGACTAAAAAAGGTACGTATTTTAACTAACTGATTTTAACCAAAAACCCTGAATATTTAATGCTATCCTCTAAATCTTTAGGGTTACAGTTCTGTTTCATTACTGTTACACAGGACAACAGGCAACTCGAGGAATGGGAGCCGTTGCAACACAGTCCATGAAGGAGGTTTGTGAGGAGCACAAAAGACTTATGGATCTTCTGCCAACACCTCAGGGGGACTGGTCCTCAGAATATGCAAAGAAACAGTCCAAGTACAACATGAATATGCTCGTATCACTTGCAGTGTTAGGAGGATCTGTTGGATTTGTAAGTGTAAAGTATTTATTGTTGTAAATGAAATGAGTGATTATGATGACAAGACACCTGCCTCTGTCTTAAGCTTTTATCATGTGTTTCCTTTGTAAATGACCCCTGTTTTGTGGTCAGTAACCTAAGAATATCTGTTTTCAGAATAGTTTACAAACATTTTGTCTGAATGTCAATAGGAAAGTGTTGTTATATTCTATATTTCTTCCTTAATAATAATATCATTATCAACCGTGGCATTGTATGATGTGTGTGTACTGTGAATGGTGTTATTCTTCAATTTTTGATTGTTTAAAGATTGCATCAGTAAAAATATATATACAAAAGTCATGATCACACGGTTGAAACATAGGACCCATGTCTGAATTTGTCCAGTTTAATTGTTGTTCAGTTGCAATGAAGTTTCCACGTGGTCAAATATAAACCTCTATCAGGGTTTGAACCCAAAAAACATTCAGCCCTTTATCTTAGAATATACATGTACCTTAAATATTTATGCACAAATTTTCTGACTTGATAAACATAAATTGTAAGAATGAAAAAATGCATTTTTCTTTGCCATGCAGATTGTTTAGAATCTGAGCTGCAGTATTGTATGAACAAAGAGAGGAGTCCCTGATAAGACCGTGAAAGGAGCTGTCTCATTTGGGTCTGCTTTCTTAGCCAATTTATTTGCATATGAAGATATTGGGTTAATAATGGATTAGTGCAGGGATAAATTTTGTTGAAATTCTATCAGAATTTCATGCAGTAAGCAAAGATTGCACTCTGAAACTGATGATTTCATGTTAAGTCTTTTTTTTTTAAAATTCAGGCAGTTTCTCAGGGCATTTTTGATACCTTCGAACCAAGCTACAACACTCCTGTCAACATCTATGATGGCGAGGAAGCATACAGCTACGCTGAGGTTTGTATATATTCAGTTATTGCTTACAGTGGAATTTATGTTAAATAGAGATTTTTCTCTGTATGTATTAACCTGTGACATCAGCAGACCATAACAAGGATTAGCATTGGCTTTAACCCTTTCCCTCATAGACTCATTTTGACGCACTTAATAGGTACCACATAAAGACTGATCTGCAGAAAACCACAGTTAAACCGTACCAAATTTAATTACAAAATCCTCATTTCCAGACCACTGAGGAGCAGCGAACAGCATAAAACCTGATCAGCCTGTGAGTTACTCGCAGGCTGATCTGGTTTTATGCTGTTCGCATAGGTCTTTTCATGGTTTCCTCTATGAGGGAAAGGGTTATAGATGTACTGGTGGCATGGCTGTTTAGTCCCAAAATATAAAATATTCTTGCATAGGGTGCACTGCTACTTAACATGAAATTTTCTAATGTCTCTGCTCTCAAAAGGAAGATATTTTTTTTTTATTTCTGTTCAGTATTTTGATTGGTGTTTTTTTTTTTCATATATATTTTTATGTTAACCATGAATGACATAACTTAATGTTAACTGTTTTCTTTTAAACAGAAACGCAGTGAGGACTTCTACAAGCTTGCAGAGAAAATGGTAAGTTATCAGAACTTAACAAATGTCACATGTAGACACACTTGTAAGTTCATGTAAAAGTTGATGAATCTCATCAATATTTAAATTGAAAAGAAAATACATTGGTAACACATGCCTTACTCATTGGAGGAATGAGATTGCAAGTAGGAGAGCTGCAAGCAAAGAGGGTGAAGTTTTCATTTTCAGCATTTTACTTAAGTCATCAAAAAAATGTCTCCTGTTTTCTTGTAGCTCCTATAAATGATTATATGGGAGAACTTCAATTTACAGAATCCATTGAAAACCCTGCTTTATATGTATTTAAATCTCAAATTTGAATATGCAAGTCTGAATATATAAATAACAAATATATAAGAAACCCCTTAACTTTCTTGATATGCCCTGGCTTGCTTTAGACACAAGGTCCTGTGATAATATTGATTGTTGTTACATTTATACCAATAATTAATGATTTTGTGACTCACGTATGAAGTATGTTATTGACCAGATTCAAGCAGAAAAATCTGGTTGTTAATTTGGCAAAACTTATAGGTGGATGGGTGGTGAATGTCTACTTCCTTTTGACCACTTGCACAACTTTGTCATGCAAAAAATATATCTTAAAATAATTTGGTATAGTTGTTCTACACTTTGAGAGGTTATCCAGGCACATGGCACAAGTCTGTAGGTTAAAAGGTCAAGGTCACACTTAAAGGTTGAAGGTCAAAAATGGGTTCAGTATCAAAATATGCCTTGTCCTGGCTGTAACATTCTTTTGGCACAAACCCTCTGCAGTATTATTCATATTCTTTAAAATCTTTATAAAAGCATGGCTACATGGGCAGGGGCAAGTTTGTCTTGTGTATATATTAAAAAAAAAATCACTATCATCTCAAAAACTACTGGCCAGATTTCAAAATATTTCATCACATGTGTTCTTTTGCTCAAATTATTTTGATT
Source organism: Solen grandis (assembly GCA_021229015.1). Lineage (NCBI taxonomy): Eukaryota > Metazoa > Mollusca > Bivalvia > Adapedonta > Solenidae > Solen > Solen grandis. The sequence goes on from CM037782.1 coordinate 72,451,350, forward strand.
GGTTTAAAAAAAAGGCCACTAAGGGCAAAACCAAATTGCTTTCTATGTACCAGTATGTGGTGAAAAAAATCTTAAAAGCTAATGACCATTTCGAAATATTTTGGTGCATATGTTTTTTTGTAAATCTGTAACAAGATTTCTCAAATTATTCTGATCTGTCATAAAACATGGCTGTTAGGGATGGGAAAGATACTTAACATATAAATTATAGAGAAATAGGGTCTGTTACTGTTTAGTTCCCAATAGATTGATAGAAATAAGTTCAAATAACACAGTACCAGATGAATAGGTCACTTTAAAATGGATCATAGATTGTATTATAGAGATGTATACAGAGTGGGTTGGGTGGACTAGGCAAATACTGTTACATTGGAAGGAGTTATATACTTTTCCCAGTTTAGAGAAAGATGTGTTTTTCTCTACATGTTTAAAGTTAATAATTGTCCGTTTCGTGTTTCAGGGCCTGGGTGATGCTTACAGTGGCAAGAAGGTTTGAAAACATTCCTCTTAGTCAATACTAATACATGTATAGTTGAATCTTATGATGGCACTTTTTTCTGACCATGGGATCAAAATGATAGTACCAGTGTACTTAGAATATAAAAAAAATAAAAATAAATAAATAATGACGCAAATATTTTATTTGATGCAAATATTTCTTGTTCCAATTTCAAACATATTTATGATATTTTTATGATATGTTTTTATGCAGTCAGATCTTGGTTATTTGAAGTTGTTGGGATCGCCGTTTCACTTCAAATAAAGCATCTGTTTGAATAAGCCATTATGATCAAATGTAACTGCTTGTATGCATTCTTTCATGTTTGTATTAAATAGTACATTGTGAGTGTTTTATTCATATTTCAGTTATAACGAAATACAGATTATACCATTAAATCAATCTATATGAAATAATTCATGTTTGTAAATTATCAAATAGGTTTTTTAACACATACGCTTATGTTATTATTACAATTTCATGTCGGCTATTTTGTTCCCTGTGTTTCTGCATCAATAGCTGTGATTTAATTCCAGGTGAAACAAATGTGAAATGAAACATGTTATTCTTTATTTACATTTATTAAAAGCAAATCTTGTGGAAATCATTCTGGAAGTGATATGGCTGTGATAATTTTTTAATTTTTTTTATTTACCCATTCTCTTGTAAGTTTAGTTTATTGTGAACACAAGGTGAATACAATTAATTTGACTGTCAATCTGTTGTAATCAATTTATTGGGTCCTTTAATTGATGAAAATCATATTCAAAGTAATGTGCGCTGTACTGAAGACATTACAGTGATATCCCCTTCACAGTTAAACAGTAAAGGTGTGTAAAAAAACAATAGTATGACTCAATCAGCGCATGGCAGACAAGTTCGGATAAAAGGTGTAATAGGTGATAAAACTACTCTGGGGTTCCAATTTTACTTCGGATAAAGGGTTATGTTTAATTAAACCAAACAAATTAAGGTTGTATTTTATATTAACTTATTTAAGGAAAATTTTAGGTTCGGTTCAAGGGTAGGCTTCGGATAATGCATGTTTGAATAACCAAGATCCGACTGTATTTTATTTTTGAATTCCAGAAGGTCATAGACCTTAGTTAAAAGTAAAAAAGAAAAAGAGTATAAATAAAGGAATTAATTTTTTGTTAATTATATGTTGAAAAGGTCCCATATTTTGATCCCAGTATTTTCTCAATATAAGACTGTATAAATGACCAGGTTTCACTGAATTTTCTACTGACTATTTTTCCTCTTCTAAACAGGTTACCAAACCTGAATATCACCAATAAGTTATCTGATTTGCATTTGAATAATTATGCTTTTTCTTCACACAGTAAAGCAGGACTATCTAAAGGACTCAATCCCATTTTGTGACATCATGTAGCATTTACAAAAAGTCACGATTGAGTCAAGGCAGTTTGTAAGAATATTCATCACTTTGTGAAAGCTTGAGTTTTTAAGCATTATATTAATTTATCAGGGTTGTCTATATATTGTAATAAGGAAAGTTGTCTTGAAAATTGTAATCTTTATTTGCTGGAAGTTCAACTACATTACAAAGTTCCCGAGGAAATGAAGTGAAGCCAGGTCTGCTTTACAATGCTGTTTGATTCACGGTGGTGCTTCACTTGCTTCACTAGCAGCATGCTTTAGTGCCTGCACCATCTGTCATCTGCCTTGAGTGTTGTACTCTATAAAAGATTAAAGCTCTCCTTAAGATCACAATCATGTTTCATTATACAGGATCAGGGTGATAGACAAATTGCTGACATGGAAGATTTTAATTTTTTTATATCAAGTCTGTTAAGAATCCTTTTTTTTAAATTTTTATTCTTTATATGAGAGCTGGACAAGTGTTTGTTTGTAGTTTGTCCCCTTTCTTTAGACAGGCTAACACGTTTTACACACAAGCTTTGGTGTCTTGGCTTGGTCTACTTTTAAATTTGCTCTATAGTATAAGTATACTATCCATTGGTTTGTATAAATGAAGCTTCTGATTAACACAGCATAACAATGGCAGCCATAAGGTCCCCTTAATTACTTTATTATAGAAATCAGTATGTTTCTATGCTTAAAATGTAATGTCAAATTACAAGGGAATATACTTAAAATTAGAATTGTAGAACCAAAGTTATTTCTTTGTTGTATTTTTTTTTTGTAATATATATATTATCATTTGATCAGAAACTGTTCAGAAATATTATCTTGTCAATTTATTTGTCTTTTGGGTACACTTTTTTTGCATGCTTTTCAATCCATCATAACATCATGATGCCTATTTCAATACACTGAAAACAGACTAAATGTGTATTGATATCTTTGGCCATGATCTCATCTCAAATTTCATAGTACTTAAGATTCTTCACAAACAAGGTGTGGTTCTAACAAATTCCAGCCCATAACCTTCTACTAAATTTGAAAGCCTTCAGCACTGAATATTTCCTGTGCACCCAGTGTATAATTATATAATTTAAAGGTACACACTAGATCAGCCTACCAAGAGTTTAAGCTGATAAGGTTTTATATATGTTACTGCTAACCATTAACAAAGCAGCCACACATCAGTTAACAGTGTATATGATCAGTCCATGATGGCTTTAGACTTTTTATTTGGGTGAGAATGTGGCAAACCCATAATGGGTCAAGGCTATAAGCACAGTGTGATTGCAAAATGCAAGTCTTGCAAAAACTAAAATCAGCATTTTTAAAGTTTTCCAGATGGTCACAAAATGTTCTACACCTGTCATTATTCCAGCAGTTGGTTGTCTTAGTTCCTTGAAATTACGTTTGTGAAAATTTATTTTTTACTATTAGTTTACATTTTGTGAGATCTAAATTGTGCTATTCAACAGTGACAGTAAATAATCTAATCTGAAATGTTTTTGTCACTTTTGTTTAGGGATACATGTATACAAATTTTGGAATATATAAAAACATGATGGATTGAATCTTCTTTTTTGTTGCTTGGTTGATATTGTTGCTCATGTTTTGTTTAATTTTTTGTCCAGTCCCAATTTGTGGCCACACCTATAGAACCAGTTTCTGAGGAGAGTACTCCAACCGAGTCCACCGGTGGTGAACCAGACTTGTTAGCTATGATTGAAAAGGTTGGCCCCCAGGTTTATTTTTGTTTGTCCAAGAACCTGTGCTTTGTTATTGGAGGAATCACTTGAGGGAGTATCCTTGATTTGTTGCCAGTAGTCTGTCTGGGATGCTCCAAGGTTGTCTGGGTTGGGAACACTTTTTTGTGTCACCTGCTATAAGATGATCATCTTTTTTGTGTCACCTGCTATAAAAGTGACACATAGGGATCACTTTCCATGGTCTGTCTGTCCGTCACACTATTTCTAGCAGGTGACACATATTCCAAAGAACACACTGCAGATGTTAATTCTCTTGTACAGAGATCCCTTGAAGTCTTAAGATAATTTTTTTTTCTCCAAAATGTTTATTGGTCAGAAGAAAATTTCAATTCTAGCTTTACACAGAATGGAAATGGATCAAGGCATCCCTTTCAGTAGTAATGTGTCATCATTTGAGTGTGAGGTTTTTCTGGGCAGGCAAATATTCCTGAATATGCAGTGTTCATTGTGTTGTCTTAACTCTGAACACCCTGAGAACCTTAATAACTTTTTTTTTACCCCAAACTAAAATTCTAAAATGTTGAATGCCAGTCTTGTTGATGCATTTGGTAAGAAAGTGAGGATATACACCAGTCTTAAAACTGGCATCTGTATACTGTAAAAGGTTATCCAATTGTAGTTATTTCAGTCGTCAGAATAATTTACTGTAGTTCATTTGATTCAAGATATCCTTAAGTTCCCAATTTACGTAACATATTAGTTTGATTATGTATGTGAACTGGTTAGTATTTGGCCTTGATGGTCTTGATTCTGCATTAGTGAAGTTGCCCAGTATCTTTTTCATTATCTTATTTATCTGATTTTTTTTATGCATATTTATTGTATTTATTATTTATACATAGATGTTGTCTACATATATTATTTAGTAATTTGTACACTAACAAGCTGGGTATGGTGTATCATGCATGATTTTGTCATGTATAGGTGAATCTGAACATTCATTTTAGATTAGCTGTTGTAAGTAGGGTACATATCATTAATGTTAAGTATGTGTCTTATTTGCTTTTTCCATGTGATAACACAGGAGTAAGTAAAATCAAAGTTTCTGTTGTAAATCCTGCATGTTTTTTGCTTGTTCTTTGTTCTTGCAGTTCTTTGAGTTTCAAAATTGAGTTTTTTTATTTTATTTTCCAATGGGGAAACATTACAGTAACCTCTCCTTTCTTAAGTCTTTTTAAACACCAGAAGGCTTGTTGCTCCTTGACGATGATTGCATTCATTTATCTAGCTTAAAAATGCTTGCCAATCTCTAGCATCATGTCTCTACATATATGCAAGCTTGAACACTGCAGTACCCACGTTGTTAAATTCCCGTCTTTACTGATTGCCTATAATCAGGAGCCACTTTTGATATACAGATATTTTAAAAGAAAATCTGCTTTCTACTATGTTAAATGTAACCTTTTAGATATACATGTAAATGTATTTACTTTATTTACGTTGTCATAAATCAGTTATAAAAAAATAAAAACCCAATTATCTAAGTTTTGTTACGTCATCCTGAAATCTTGTTCTTCCTGCAGTTACCATAGTGATGTGTTTGTTTTATTTTTATTTCAGTGAGTAGAAGGGCTGTTGAAGGACAAGGGACAGAGTATTTATCATCGTGTTTGTGTAATCTATCCATCACATTTTTATAAACAATGGTTTTAGTTTAAATAATTGGACTGTGGTGATAAAAAAGGACAGCAGAAAAACTGGCAATTATTTTGACTGTTGCCGGATTAGAAATAAATGTTGATTTATGAATAAACTTGACATGTATGGCTTGTATTTTTCTCCCAGCTTCTTTAAGAGATATTTAATTATGTATAAACAGGTAGAAGCAAAACATTTTGTATTACCGATGCTGCACTCTTGTTGAAATGATCAGAACTATACATACTTTGCAAGCATTACATGTTTACTATCCCCTGCCGAAAACATAGGGATAAAACTATTTTAGTTTTATATGTAGTTATGAACTTAAAACTACATCTCATTGAGAAGAAGTGCATTGCATAGGCACTGTAACTCTTCACTTTATAATTTTAGTTATTCCCCTGTGCTATTTTTAGTCCCCTTACCGGTGTTCACACCGGAGGGGACTATAGGTTTGCCCTCCGTCTGTCTGTCTGTCCGTCCGTCTGCCCGCTCAAATCTGGATCCCGCGATAACTTAATAACTAAGCAAGCTAACTTGATGAAACTTGGTTTATGACTAGATGCCAATGTGTAGATTATGCACGTCGTTTTATTTTTGTTCTTTGACTAAAATTGTGGTTGCTATGGTAACGGAAATAGTGAAAATATGGCAAAAAATGGGATCCCGCGATAACTAAGCAAGCTTACTTGATGAAACTTGGTATATGAGTAGATGGCAATGTGTAGATTATGCACGTCATTTTATTTTTGTTCTTCGACTAAAATTGTGGTTGCTATAGTAATGGAAATAGTGAAAATATGGCAAAAATGGGATTGATTACCATATTGAGTCAAGGTGGAGCCGGTAGGGGACTTTATGTGTTGCATACAACACCAGTTACTTGTCCTATTTAATTTTTGTTTGGCCCTTACCTCTAAAAGTATTTGAGGTATCAATTTTAAACTTCATATCTCACAGAGTAAAAGTGCAGTGCATAGGAACTGTAACTCTTCACTTGATAACTTTTGAGTTATTGCCCTCTAACCTAATTAATCCCCCGCCGCGAAGCGGGAGGGGGGTTATAGGAATGCCCTTCGTCCGTCCGTCCGTCCGTCCGTCCGTCCGTCCGTCCGTCAGTGTGTCCGAAACATTTTCGTGTCCGCTCCATATCTCATGAACGCTTGGACACATTTTCTTCAAACTCGACTAAAGTGTTAACCTCATTGAGCTGATGTGCAGAAGGCATGAGGCGGTCACGCTGGCTCAAGGTCAAGGTCATACTTGAAGGTCAAATGTTATTTTCGTGTCCGCTCCATATCTCATGAACGCTTGGACACATTTTCTTCAAATTCGGCTAAAATGTTAACCTCATTGAGCTGATGTGCAGAAGGCATGAGGCGGTCATGCTGGCTCAAGGTCAAGGTCATACTTGAAGGAAATCCGCTCCATATCTCATGAACGCTTGGACACATTTTCTTCAAACTCGGCTAAAATGTTAACCTCATTGAGCTGATGTGCAGAAGGCATGAGGCGGTCACGCTGGCTCAAGGTCAAGGTCATACTTGCAGGTCAAATGTTATTTTCGTGTCAGCTCCATATCTCATGAACGCTTGGACACATTTTCGTCATGATATATAAAGTTTTTAATTGAGTTACACATGTATTTTGTGGTTACCTAACACATCCTAGACTTCATTGATGTTCCATTTTTGTACTGTTTCCCATGTAAAACTTGTCAGTAAACTTTTAATATATGTGCCTCCGAATTCTGAGATTCATACATAACTCCGGAAAGTTAAATTGTCTTAAACTGATCTTCTATGTCTGCTACAACCATGCCAGGTTAAGGTGAACATAATCCTATGACCAAACAAATTCTAATATTTGGCCAGCGGCGGGGGATATAGCTGTCCTTTGGACTGCCTTGTTTTTTAGCTCACATGAGCACAACGTGCTCAAGGTGAGCTTTTCTGATCGCCTTTTGTCCGGCGTCCGTCGTCCGTCGTCCGTGCGTGCGTCCGTGCGTCCGGCGTCAACAATTGCTTCAAACAACATCTCCTCCTAAACGGCTTGGCCAATTTGAAAAATATTTTGCAGGAATGTTCCTTGGATGAAGCTCTACTAAAGTTGTATAAATGGTTCTGGTCCATCGCATAATTAGGTCACAGGAGCTAAAAATAGGTTTTAAAAATGAAAATTTAAAAAATCTTCTTCTCTGAAACCACAAGGCCTAGCCTTTTGATTTTTGGTATGTAGCATGATCTTATGACTCTCTACCAGGATTGTACAAATTATGACCCTGGGGTCAAAATTGGCCCCGCCCCAGGGGTCACTTGATTTCACATAGGCTAATATAGGAAAAACTTGAAAAAATCTTCTTCTCCGAAACCACAAGGCCTAACCTTTTTTTTTGGGCATCATCTTATGGGCCACTACCAAGATTGTACAAATCATAGCCCTATGGTGATAAATGACCCCGCACCAGGGGTCACTTGTTTTACATAGAGTTATATAGAAAAATCTTAAAAAATCTTCTTCTATGAATCCATAAGGCCTAGAGCTTAGATATTTGGTTTGTAGCATTATCTTATGGGCCACTACCAAGATTGTACAAATCATAGCCCTATGGTGATAAATGACCCCGCACCAGGGGTCACTTGTTTTACATAGAGTTATATAGGAAAATCTTAAAAAATCTTCTTCCATGAATGCATAAGGCCTAGAGCTTAGATATTTGGTATGAAGCATCATCTTATGGGCCACTACCAAGATTGTACAAATCATAGCCCTATGGTGATAAATGACCCCGCACCAGGGGTCACTTGTTTTACATAGAGTTATATAGGAAAATCTTAAAAAATCTTCTTCTATGAATCCATAAGGCCTAGAGCTTAGATATTTGGTATGTAGCATCATCTTATGGGCCACAAACAAGATTGTACGAATCATAGCCCTATGGTGATAAATGACCCCGCACCAGGGGTCACTTGTTTTACATAGAGTTATATAGGAAAATCTTAAAAAATCTTCTTCCATGAATGCATAAGGCCTAGAGCTTAGATATTTGGTATGAAGCATCATCTTATGGGCCACTACCAAGATTGTACAAATCATAGCCCTATGGTGATAAATGACCCCGCACCAGGGGTCACTTGTTTTACAAAGAGTTAAATAGGAAAATCTTAAAAAATCTTCTTCTATGAATCAATAAGGCCTAGAGCTAAGATATTTGGTATGTAGTAGCATCTTATGGGCCACTACAAAGATTGTACAAATCATAGCCCAATTGTGATAAATGACCCCACACCAGGGGTCACTTGTTTTACATAGAGTTAAATAGGAAAATCTTAAAAAATCTTCTTCTATGAATCAATAAGGCCTAGAGCTAAGATTTTTGGTATGTAGTAGCATCTAATGGTTCATTACAAAGATTTTCAAAGTCTTGGCCCTACGGTGATAAATGACCCTGCGCCCAAGTCTTCTCTGAAACCATATGGCCCATTGCTTAGGTATTTGATGTGTAGTATTGTCAGGGGTAAAATGTTTTAGATTAAGTTATATCAGAATCCTTGTCTGTTTAAAAACCTTGACATCAGTTGAAGCAATGGTACTCAGGTGAGCGATTCAGGGCCATCATGGCCCTCTTGTTTTAGAATATATCTCAAAAAGTATTTAAGGTATCGATGTTAAACTTCATAGTGCATAGATATCATTGAGATGCATAAGAACATATACTGTCCACTATAACTTATGGAGATTTTAAGGGATTGCTTTGAAGATTTTATGAAGACATAATTTGCATTATTCACGGGGAGATAGGAACTCAACCAATTTGCCCTTGTTCACTTCATGAATTGGGTCAGAGTTTGTGGATATTCCTACACCATATATATATATATATATATATATATATATATATATATATATATATATATATATAAATATATATATATGATCTGACAGGAGTTGTCATGGATTGGGTTAAAGATTGTGGATTATTCCTACACCATATATATATTCTAACATGAGTTGTCATTTCATATCAACTTTTTCTAAAGGAGTTCAGGAAAATATTACATGTATCAAGCTTACCTGAGGCAAGCTTATTTACCGGTACATTTTCCTGAACAAATTTAGTAAAAGTTTACATGAAGTCAGATTATGCCAGATTCTTTTTATCATATGACATAAACTCAGTAAACTGCGATCGTAACAACAGTGACTGGCAGAGGGGGGACTGGACTGTGAATGACTCCGATTATTTGTGATCTTACACCAAGAAAATAGCTCTAAGACAATAGCTGAAAATAACAATTTAATGTGTGTATTCCTCAAGTTACATTTAAATTCCTCAAGTTACATTTAAAATATCCATAACAAAATATAGGGAAGAAAGCTATGGTAATAAATAAACGTATAAAACAGACATTTTGAAGTAAACCGTAAAATATGTCATATAAAGTACAATTAATAATGTCAAATGTATTTATTTGTTGCGTGGCAACATGCGCGACTAGGAGGAGTATTGTTGTTTGTAAGGTCTTAAAAGAAAATATGATCATACAAAACTAGAATCAGCTATTTTAGCATATTTTCATACGATTAATGTATTATTAGATACAATCATTTTCAGAACTACGATGTATACAAATTCCCTTTACTTATTCAGCTTCAGCACATTCACAACCATTTATATAGACACTATCATATTTGACATATATTAAAAAATGTACCCTTTATCATGACTTTTCATCTACTAATTAGGACTTGGAAAATATTTAGTGAAGTTAAAATGGGTAAAAGAGACAATGAACAATGGTCTTTTCTTTGCCAAGCAGACTGTATAGGATCTGTCTCTAGGCCTTGTTATGATTATCCGCTTGGAATCAAGAGGTCATAGGTTCTATCCCCAGCCACGATACTACTGTCGTAAAAAGAGGTCTAGCTCCATTGCTTGGTGCTCAGCATATATGGGTAGTTCCACTTCCAAGGCTGGTTGGCCTGAATTCAGAATAATGTGACTGGGTGTGGTATCATGCCACATGTCTACAGTGTGGTACTGCAGTGGTGCTGAAATAATGTTGACAGGAAACAGATTGTGTGAGCAAACAGGAGACCCTGATCAGACAGCTCATACAGTCTTCCGTTTACCATTGTGTCAAAACATGTATGTACGAGGTAAAAAGTTGATATGGACTATATAGAATTAACACAGAATAACAAACTCTGTATTTTCCTAGATTCATGTAGGCATATAGAAATGAATAAAGGTCTACAAAGAGTAATGATAGAATTACTGTTGTGATGCATGATCTTCAGCAACATTGCATGAACACCTTGATTGTACCTACATGGAAAACCCCATTCACCTGAGTTCCAGATATCGTCTATTACCGGTAGTCAATATATAGAGTTGGGGTCCATTGCTTGAGTATGTTTTATTGGCTAAATTGCTGAAAATGTCACATCATATAATTTCGGTGCTTAATGGAGAATTTTGAAGAATGAAGGAAAAGACAAAAGAAGAGATCTTATGATAAAATGTTTCATTTAGCTTTATACTATGTTACTTCCCTGTACCACACGACACTACTGCAAGGTTTTCTTAACTGTATATACCTAAACAGTCTGGAAGAAAGGTGGGTTATAAGTTACAATATATTATCCCACTTCTGATATATACTCCATATGATTATTTATTTTCACCTTTCAAATCTTCCAAGATTTATTTTATTTAGTTGTATCCTTCATTTGTCTGAGAGAAAAGAACTACAGAAAAATGTGAAAAAATAATGCTGCTTTTTTTAAGTGTCAACTGCTGTAAACAGAAGTGACACAGGGATTACTTTTCCGTCGTCTGTCAGTCTGTCGAACTTTTTCCACCCGGTCATGTTTCAGCAGGTGACATGTGTTCGAAAGGTTACCTACCCATTTGAAATGGGTTCCTTCTTTTGATAGTGAACAAGTATTCCAAGTTTGAAGTGAGCAGGTTTTTAGAGAGATGGACCTGAACAAAAACCTGGAGCCAGAAGAATGTAAAATAAAGTACTGATATGAGAAAAACAATAATATAAAAAAACAAAACAAGAGCTGTCAGAGGACAGCACGCTCGACTATTCAAAATGCTTGTTGGTAAATCAAATTAAATCTATTTAAATTCTTGCCCTTCATAGTAATAGAAAAAATGATATAACTTGATAGTCTGATACCCCTTAATATATTTATGATGTCTAAAATCAATCCCATGCCTAGTTACTGAGACATAAGCACAATAACACTGTGCATGCAAAACTTAAACCAAAAATCCAAGTTAGAAAAGGGCCATAATTTGCATCAGTCCAAACATTATCCTCCTGTTTTCTGATGCCCTTGAAGACACACCTTAACTTTCTAGTCAATTCCACAAGCAATTTCTGAGATTTAAGCTGGATAGTAGCTTGAATGCAACCATAATTCTAAGTTAAAAGGGGGTCATAATTTTTAATTTATTCCATCAAGTGTTATCTTCCTTTATAGTATGATACCCCTAAACATATTAAAGATGTTTCAAATGAATTCCATGCCTGGACTCTGAGATATAAGCATGAAAGTACCTTGCATGCAAAACTTTAACCAAAATTTCTAAGTTAAAAAAGGGGCAATAACTTGTAATATATTCCATAAAAAGTTATCTACCTTGATAGTATGATACTCCTAAACATATTAAAGATATTTCAAATCAATCCCATGCCTGGATACTGAGATATAAGCATGAACGTAACTTGCATGTAAACTTTAACCAAAATTTCTAAGTTAAAAAAGGGGCCATAACTTGTAATAAATTCCATCAAAAGTAATCTACCATGAACGTATGATACCCCTAAACGTATTAAAGATGTTTCAAATCAATCCCATGCCTGGATACTGAGATATTAGCATGAAAGTACCTTGCATGTAAAACTTTAACCATAATTTCTAAGTTAAAAAGGGGCAATAATTTGTAACAAATTCTATCAAGAGTTATCTACCATGGTTGTATGATGCCCCTAAACATATTCATAAACTTTCAAGTCAATACCATGAATGGTTATTGAGATACAAACTAGATAGTAGCTTGCACGCAAAACTTTAACCAAATTTTCTATTGCATGCAAAACTTTAACCAAAATTTCTAAGTTAAAAAGGGGCCATAATTCATATTTAATTCAGTCAAGAGTTATCTACCTTGGTTGTCTGATGCCCCTGAACATATTTATAAACTTTCAAGTCAATACCATAAATGGTTATTGAGATATAAGGTTGATAGTAACTTGCACGCAAAACTTTAACCAAAAGCTGCAACGCCAACGCCGACGCCGACGCCAGGGTGACTACAATAGCTCTCATATTCTACGAATAGTCGAGCTAAAAATAGAGTGCTATGATGGCCCTGGGTTGCTCACCTGAGAACCAGGTATAAGTGGGAGGAAAAGAAACAGCCAATATCTAATGATATTGTGGAAAATGGGCTCTGCCCTCTGCCAGCCATAAATCGAATATCAAATTTGTACTATATACATATAATGAAAATGGGCTTAGCCCCCTGGCAGCCATGATTTTCAACCGATCAAAATAATTTGAACAATCTTGGTAGAAAAAGACCTAAGGAACATCTGTGCCAAATAACTTTGAAATCCAACCAGGACTTTTGGAGGAGAAGATTTTTGAAGTTTTTACTATTTACATATAAGGAAAATGGGCTCCGCCCCATGGTGACCATGTTTTTCAATTGATCAAATAATTTGACTGATTTTGATAAAGAATGACCTAAGGAACATCTGTGCAAAATAACTTTGAAATCCAGCCAGTACTTTTGGAGAAGATTTTTGGAGTCTGTACTATATACATATAAGGAAAACAGGCTCCGCCCCCTGGCAGCCATGTTTTTCAACGGATCAAAATAATTTGAACAATCTTGGTAGAGAGTGACCTGAGGAACATCTGGGCCAAATAACTTTGAAATCCAACAAGTAGTTTTGAAGGGCAAGATTTTCAAAATTTTCCTATGTTTTTTCTTTCTATTGCCATGGCAACCAGAGTTCTGTATAGAATCAAATTCTTTGAACAACTATGAAAGAGCTTCACCAAGGAACATTCCTGTGAAGTTTCTTTAAAATTGGCCCTGTGGTTTAGGAGGAGATGTCGTTTTAAAGTTAAATGTTGACGCCAGATGCCGGACATTCATTGGTCACAATAGCTCACCTTGAGCACAATGTGCTCAGGTGAGCTAAAAACAGCTCATAAGTGTTAAAGTTTAACTTTTATAAATTTTATATTGATTATGAAACAAGTTAAAACAATTTATGTTAATTACTCCCGATGGCTTTGGTGGCAGCGTATGTGGTCGTTATTGTTAGGGGGAACAGAAGAAAACCAACGTCTCAGCTGTCAGTCACTGTACCCTCTCACAAATGTGACAAGGAATGGAACCTGGGACACACTGGTGCGAAGCGTTATCACTACGCTATCCTGGCACTGGAAGTTTCCTCTTTACATATGCAGGAAATCAACCAAAAAATCTTTGAAGATGCAAGGTGTAAAGGAAACTGAATGGAAAACAAAATCTGCTGTCATAATATATTTTATCTTCTCAAATTTCATATACACAAAAAACATACCGGAATATATCATATACACAAAAAAAACGTAAGATATATTTTCACTCCCCTCCTGTGATACATCTAGAAACAGTTAACTACATACACTGAAATGCACCCGTGTCAAAATTCATTTGATTTTACCACAGTGAGGCTTTATTATAAACATTATTACACAAGATTTAAGAACAATTCATTTGTTATTAAAAAAAAAAAAAAAAAAAAAAATTCAAAAGATAGGATGAAGGCCCAGCAAATAAATGTTTTAAACTCATCCAGGATCCAACCTACAAATATAGAGAATTGATGTTGACGTAGTGCTGATGTTTCAATCTACATTACAGAAAGGATTTGGTAATTGGAAATATGAATATGTACTTTGTGTTTAAAAACATACAATTATGTGTGTGTGTTTTTTTTTAAATCCACAATATAATAACCCAGTTTTCAATATACTCATAATTAGATAATTAAACAAAGTTAAACAACAATTTAAGAGCATACTTATTGCTAACAGTTATCTATAGGAAAAAAGAGAGGTATGTCTATCTTCCCTTTAATCATCAACTTCAGTGTCATTATATCGGGTAATGACTTGGATTTACAATTTACATAATATTCAATGCATGAATGATAGAATGAACAGTGAACACATAGAAAAAGGTTTGTATCCAGCATTTCTCACAAATACCAAGGATAAATTACTGTCCCAATTTTTATGTTGGATGCTTTTGCAGAGTAAAATGTCTGGTGCAAAAATTATGAAATTATCAATTATATATTGTCATTGGGGGTTTCACCAGTTACAAGACAGTTCTAGCAAATCAAATGGAAAACACTTTCAGAAACGTCATGCCATGCAGTAACACGAGGTAGACGAGAAATCAATGCTTACTGTGTGTTGCACGTAACATTTCACCATTGATGTTGTTTCAGAAACTTGAGAATTGTAATCTAGCAAATACATTTTTTGTACCATTAGAAATTACTCTTAGAAAAAACTATTCTCTTAACCAATGTGATCCATGAGACATGTGCTCAAGAAACACACAGTCACTAGATGTTCTATCCCATGACCTGTACAGTCAAGTCCCCAACATTCCATCACACCAGCACCTTCACGTTTTGTATTTGTACCCTTCTCATCAGTGCCTAAGTTTCTCGTGCTCTCATCTGGAGTAGATGTTGAAGAGTTTGGCAACCTCTGTTAGATCCTGGCCCCTAGCTCCATCTGCTATAACCTGCAATATAGGACACAGCTGAATCAGTCAAAGGTGAAGGTGAAACTGGGTCCAGTTCTCAGTTTTGACACCATGTGTTTGGTCCTGTTAAGATTAATTTTCCTCAATGATAATACTACCAGTAGATTTATCACTGAAGTCAATAAGTACCTGGCAACTGCTTTGTTCCAGATCATTAAAACGATTTCAAATCCCAAGTTAGAGTAAAGGTGACCGTGACCACATTCATTCCAACTTCATCCCAAAACTTCCATTTATGACAATGAACAAGTCTTGCAAGCTCACTACAGTGCCAGCACATGAACTATCAAAGGCAAGAGGTCTGCAACAGAACCACATATCATTTCTCACTTACACTAAGACCAAAAGAAGTGTGGGTATAACAAGAAGATATGTTAATGAGCAATAAATCAAACAACAACAAAAAAATCTTTTGTTTATCTTTTGATCAAATCCTAAGGTTTCTTCTTAAAAACAACAACCACAAAAAAAACCCTAAAAAAACTCATGCTAACAAGAAGACAAAAATTAAAGGTGATTAATACCCATTCCAAACTATAAAGACTTCACAACAGAAACAAGATGAGATGCAATACAATGTGAATGCTTCCCATATAGCTCTCTTAGAATTAAAGTTCTATGAGAGTATAGTCCACAGTGTAGGACCCTTGATACAATGTACCCACCTGTCTAGCTATCTCCATACGTGGGGGGTCCCCAGTGAAGCCATCTAGGTTCCATAGAACCACGCCAACCACCGCCCCATCCCGCAGGTAAAATATCAACCCTCGTGAATACTCATCCTGAACTGCTTCTGAAATCATGAAATAAATATTCTTAAATTACATGCTACATATTGAACACTTGATGATTAGTTTGTTTTATATACACTACTTACATTATAATATGAGACCCATTGAATGTAGGGGTTCCAGATCATGCAAAAAATTAGTTACTGATACCAGTGAAACATCTTTATCTCCTTGCATGTAATATATGTGCCTTCCATATGATGTGCAGTCAGACTAAGATTAGAATGCTTTACCCTATTTACTGGGTGAATACCAACTGAATTAGGTACTGGATTGCTCTCAGTGATGTTGGTCACTTTTAGACAATTACTCATTTATACACCACAAAATCAAGCTAATATTTTTCAACAGGAATTAGTTAAAATGTATTTGGTGGCATAATAAAATGCATATTGAAATTGCATTTTTCAAACCAGAGTGTTTCTTTGGAACATGTGTGTCACCTGCTGAAGCATGATGGAAAAAGTGTGATAGACAGATGGAAAGACAGACAACAGAAAAGTGATCCCTATGTGTCACCTCTGCTTACAGCAGATGACAGAAAAATATACATGTAGTAAAAGTCTTTGTTTGTTTGGTCGTTCATGAAGATATAGAAACTATGACAACAAAGAAATTCAAAACACGCTCATATAAACCTAATTCAATGAGAATACTTATAATATGGCCATTTATGGTAATGAAATGGACAAACTTCTGCTGATATCATCTGACATAATATGCAGTATGTGCGGTATGTAACAACATAAATGTTCATAGTCCTCACTCACCAGGTTCTGTACTGTCTGGAGACTGCTGGACAGGTGTGTTCTCTTCTTTTGATTCTGCCTTAGTTGTGTTGGTATCCTTCTTAACATTCTTTTGTTCAGCCTTTTTTGTCTTTTTATCCTCTTTTTCAGTTTTCTTTTCTTCTTTACTATCCTTAGATGACTTTTCTGACTGAATAACACAAAGAATTAAATGCTAACTGCAATTTGAATGAAAAGTATCACCAATGAGGAATTTTCAACAAAACTAATCACAATTCTATGCATTCCTATCCTTACAGCACTAATAGATCTGGAAATCCAAAAAAACAATTTAGTTTTTAATGCTGCAAGAAGATTTTGATCAGTTCTACTTAAGAATTCTTTTAGAGCTGCTGATTACAAATTTTCCATTTTATACATAATCCCTCCAAAGTTGCAGTTTAAACTTTAAATATGCCAAGTGATATTATCTACAATCATACAACAACATATACCATTACACTCTGTTATGCATATTAACTCTCACCTTTTTCTTCTTGTCTGTCTTTTTTCTAAAGACAGAGAATGTTTCTAGACTGGAGTCTATTAAGCCAACAGCCTCGTAACTGATTCCACCACCAAGAATACACCTGTAATATACATTGTCACGTGGTAAACATTCTTGTGCAAGATTGTATACATTTGCAAAAATGTCAATGTCAAACTAACATACATTTTTGCAAACTTAAAAACATAAGTAAGTAATTTCAACTATCAGATCATTATATGGTGATTCAGAAAGCAAATTCTTTTTTTACAACTTACAAAAAAAAACACATAAAGGTTTGAACTCTCTGGTCTGAGGTTAATATACACAGCCACTGCACTACAGAGCAATGTATGCATATGTACATACTCAATCCAGGCTAATGAACATAAACTTTCCAATTAAAAAAATGAGTGTTCAAAATAATTTAAGAAAACTCTTATTTTCTTCCGTATCTTACTTATTAGGTATTTGGGAAGGAGAGGGCACTGTGTTAATAAATTGAAAATGATATATTTTCATTTTGAAACAGGAAATATTTATTCATAAACAGAAAATATATTTAAACAAATTCATACAGAAATACATTATTCAATATATCATTCTAGGGTCAGAAGAATTACAAAGGAAATGTTCTCACCAGAAGGCAGACTGGTGTGTGTATGGTTGTGACTCTCCCGCCATGTTGAACCCTGCCAGTCTCCCTGTCAGCTCGGCGTGATCATAGTGTTCCACACGTCGCCGCCCCAACTTACTGTCATAAAAACATGCACAGTCACCTGCCTGGAAAGTACAAATTATTCTTCTGGAAAAATTGTTTGTGTATGAAAACAATTCTTATATATAAAATATTCTTAAAACACCATACAAATGCTGATTTCACACTCAAATTCTGAATGGAATAGAAGTTCCCCTGACAAATTTGCACATGTTGCTACTTGGGAAATGAAAACGTGTCACATGGGATGGATTATCCAATCAGAATATGAGAATAGCTCTTATATGTCCACATGCTGAAACTTGCATACTGATATAAAAGATTCAAAATGCTAAATATCTGAGTTAATAAAGATACTGAATCACATCACAGGCCTCTGTGAATCGGACAGTAACATTTTTGGTTCCAAACCAGACATGGCATCATCCTGTTAATGTCAAATCTCACCACGTTGAATGACATGAGAAATCTTGAGTCTCTTACAAGTCCCTATCTCAGATACTGTACTGGTTCATAGAAAGTAAAGTATGCTAAGTGAATGACTGATAATCAATAAATCAAAAGAATACACCATCTTTACAGATAACAATAAGTTTCTGAGAGATTTTGTTTTCTCTGCAAAATATTTTCAAACTGATCTCTGAATAAATCAAATTTATACCTAATACAACGATTGAACAATAAATTCGTGGACATATCTAATATACCTAATACAAGGGTTGATCAATAAATTTGTGGACATATCCAGACTTGACTATTTGAGTTTACCGTCGCTTCGGCAGTATTTCAGTCATATAGCAACATCTAGCTAATTACGGGTGGAGGAAGACCCCGAATGCACGGAGGCATCCGAGTAGAACCACCGACCTACCGCAAGCCAACAAGATTTAGTCAGCCAGACAAGGTTTATCCTGAGAATAGATATTGTTTCAATCATACACATCATAACATGTGTCAAACAAGTATACAAAATCCTTACCGCATAAATATCTGTACGAGCCTGCAGCTCTGTGTTAACTCGGAAGCCTCCAAACTTGTCGTCCAGTTCCAGGTGTCCAGATCTGGCCAGTTCAGTGTTGGGTTCAATCCCCACCGCCACCACCACACAGTCCACACTCAACTGGACACACAGACAAACAATATAATTATCATGTCTAAACACTACACTTTCCACAGACTGGAAGAGACTGTTATATGAAAGTGTATTTCATCTGAACAGAAGCTATAGATGTTGATGATGAATACAAATGTACCTTCCATATAGCGTTTGAACACAAGTATAAATTTCAAAGTGACATAATTGAAAAATTCAATGTAACAAACACATATATGACTACAGTACTGGGCCTCATACTTTCCCAGAACCCAATATAGTATGTACATTTCTACAAGTACTTACATATCACAAGTACTTACATATCCACAAGTACTTTTATATCTTCAAGTATTCTAAATTTTCTAGTACTTGCATGTCTACAAGTACTTGCATATCTACAAGAACTTACATATCCACAAGTACTTTTATATCTTCAAGTAATTCTAAATTTTCTAGTACTTGCATGTCTACAAGTACTTACATATCTACAAGTACTTATATATCTTCAAGTACTTACATGTCAAACAATGGGTCAATTTGACCCATTGCCTTTGGAAACTAGGGGCCAATTTTGAAACCAGTAAAATATGTCAATATCAGTGCAATTCATGAACTGCATAAATTTCACAAAGTCTCCATATTCTGATGAGGCATGGCCTCACTTAACCTCAAATTGGATACATTTCATAGCTGAAATTATGGCTTTCTCTTGTTAGACAACTGTTTCTGATCTCTTTAGTTAAAATTGCCAACCTGGTCATTGGAACAGACAGACAGCATGTGATCGTTTGAACTTACATATCTGTTAAGAGTACTTGTACGTAAGTTGTTTGTACCAACTATAAATGCGTTGCACTAGTTGCTATTTGACACAATTTAAAGAACATTACATGTACTTTTTTCTCTTCGTCATTCACAATCAAAGATGTATGCAACGAGAGCCATTTCTGTTGAAAATTGCATGAACTTTCGCTGGACTTAGACTTATCTTTGTCTCGGGAGTTTTGGATGCTTGGGCAGATTCAATAATACAGTCAGGTTTTCTCTTCATCGGTCCTTATTCTTGTCATCTGTGATGAGTTACAGATTGTAGCTCGTTTTTTGTTTTTTTTTAGCGTAAAGAAACCAGGCGTGTTTCAAGTTGTATGAGCCCTTTACCTATAAACATTATAGTTGATCATAAAGCGTCTGTTTGGTATACGCAAATCAACTGAGTTGTCATTCATTCCTAACTAAAAGCTGGTTCAATAGACTGCGATTACTTGTGTTGCTAGGTGATGGATGCGAGTACTCAACACAGCTTTTTTAAAAAATTTTTTTATATAAATTTGGGTTTCAAAGCCAGGTGTGATAACGAGAGACTTTATTTTTTTCTTCATTTCTTTCTCTTTTTTTTGGTACTATCTGATTTTTTTACCTGTGTCAAATTGAGAAATGTGCTACGACTGTGAGAATTCTTCGCCAATCCTGCAAAGGTGCGTCCTAGCCTAAACACTGAATACTTACATATCCACAAGACTTTATATCTCAAGTAATTCTAAATTTTCTAGTACTTGCTATCTACAAGTACTTACATATCTACAAGTACTTACATATCCACAAGTACTTACATATCTACAAGTACTTACATATCTACAAGTACTTACATATCCACAAGTACTTACATATTTGCCCTTGCTGAGTCCCAGTTTCACTTTGCCGTTCTCAAACACAGCTGACTCAATGGAGGTATTTGGAATGACTTTGATGCCTCCTGTCAATACACAGACACTCTCACTCTCTGGTATACTTGTCACCCATGAGTTCTAATTTTGGTAAGTGATGTAGTACAAGTGACACAAATTTAACCCTTTCCCTCATATAGACTCATTTTGATGCACTCAATAGGTACCACATAAAGCCTGATCTGCAGAAAGCTACAGTTAAACCTCACCAAATTTAACTGTAAAATCCTCATTACCAGACCACTGAGGAGCAGCGAACAGAATAAAACCTGATCAGCCTGATCTGGTTTTATGCTGTTCGCATAGGTCTTTTCATGGTACCCTCTATGAGGGAAAGGGTTAAGCTGAACATCAATATGGTTATGAGGTTATATTTTCATATGAATAACTTCCTGAATAAGATGGAAATAATGAGAAATCTTACATTTCTGAAAAATATTTTCAGTCATCAAAAATGGCTAAAAATTCATGAAGAAATAAAAAACATTTACAGGAAAAGACATTTATTTGTTGGTTAACACATCTTACTTTCTTCAACCTTTTTTCTTGTCCAATCACTCAGAAAGTCTGGAAGGACTCTTGCCATGTTCCCTGTAAAATGAATGGAATACAAATTGTATTATAACCAGGCATACTATCTATACAAAAGAATTTTGCTTTCTTTACAAGGACTCTATTCTTCTGTCATATAGTACCTGGCACCAATTCCTCCAAACTTACTAAGGGTTTAGTCATACTTAGCTACTTTTTTTCTAAAAAGGAAAAAAAATAATCTAAATATTTAATTTCTTAAAAAAATATTTTCACTTCTTCGTCTCCATGTCAACTTAACCAAGCATATCAGAATCTGTATATATTTCACAAGGTGCTTATTAAAATTAGTACCTTTTTCAGGGAAAACCTGGTACACTTCCATGCCGGAGGACTTTCCTGTAATGATAAAATGTATTTTTGAATTTTAAATGCAGCCAATATTTCAATTTTTTATCAATTAACGTTATCAACATTTTTGCTATAGAGACAAATGTTTCAATGAGTTTTTCCTCTGTTTATTTTTTTTCAAATGAAGGTCAAATGACCCCTGGATAAATGACGAGACAATTTATAAAATATTTTGTTGCCGGTTGAGGATCAAAATGCACCTTTTTGTGTGTCACAGAAAACCCTGTTTTATTGCCAATCATTTACACAAATCCATCCTACAAGAAGAGCCCAATATAGGTTATCTATGATAATGTCTATGACTCAATATTTCCTAGAATATGGCAATGAATAACACTTCCAACATATCACAGAAGCTCATGCAAACATAAAGAAGCTTCACAAGAGCAAGGATGCCTTCAAGTTCCTACCATAATTAGTAACTTCAATTGTGAATGATCAACAAAACACAACATTACCTCTATTTAAGTCACTACACACTGATAAGTTTTAACATGTAATAAAGGCAAACATGAAAACTTCATATCTAGAGTCCATTGCAGTCTCTGGTGCATTTGTAACCACCCCTACCTTTTGAACAAAAAAAAAACCCAGAGAATAAAACACTGTAAAAAAACAAGGTTCATGTATAATAATCAAGGTCCTTATGACATATCCCATCCTAAATCAAAGCCCCACCTCTGTTGCCAAGGCCAACAGCAAGCTCACTGCCGAGGAAACCCCCGCCTACCACCGCCACGGACTTGGCTACCTTGGTGACCTCACTGAGTTTGTACAGGTCACGTAGCTGGAAGAGAGAACATACTAATAAATAATGTACCAGTATATTAAAACACTTCCTCATTTTTATAATGTAAACAGTAAGAGTATTTGACTGTATGTGGATCAACAACCACCATTTAAAAACAAGAAATTGGACAAAATGCACTTCTTATAACTGTCTGAAAAATTTTGCTTCACAAGGTCAATTGTATTTGTATAAAGTCTTGTATTTGAACAATTTGAAATAAATACTGAATGCATACGCAATTTAACTCAAATACCTGCATCATAAAGCCTCATGGTTTAAATTAAGCTTTAAATGTAAACATGTAAATGGCAAACAATTTTTACCTTATCTGAAAGTGAACTTCTTTGCAAAAGGTTTAAGATAAACAATTCAGAAAAAGTATGATTAATTTCACAGTCATTAATTCTTTACCAAATTTAGATTAAAATGCTTACATTTCTGAACAATATGGTCCTCATTTTCACATCTTCACCTGCTCTTTCAAGGATAGGATGGTTCTTGGGTTTTCCCCCTGAAGTAAGTCAAATTTCAAACATACAAAAGAAGCCAATAATAATCATTTATTTGCATGACTTCTTTATTTAATCAACTAAGCTGTAAAATTTAATTCAACCAATTAAAAAGCCTTTACAGAATACAAGCAAAGAATAAAAACAATTATTACAATATAATTGAATGTATCGGAAAAAAAATGCCGAAGAATGCATACCATAATAAACGTGTAGTAAATCAATTTACAGGCCAGTTACAAAACTCACACTCTAAGTATATTTCTGGCATTTTTCTTTATATCTGAAATCGTGTAAAACTAGAACTGTAAGCCAAAGGCTAACAGATACCCCTACATAACCCCATTCCTCCACCACCCTAAACAACCAGAACCAATGCATGTGAGTACTGCTTGGTAATAGCTATTTCACATGAATATGGGAATGCACTGATTCAAATAAAAGGCATATAGATGTATGTATATGCATTTATATGTCATTATAAATATACAACAAGAGCTGTCAGAGGACAGCACGCTCGACTATTCAAAATGCTTGTTGGTAAATCAAATGAAATCTATTTAAATTCTTGCCCTTCATAGTAATAGTAAACAAGAGGCCCATGATGGCCCTAAATCGCTCACCTGAGATAAATAGGTTGACCCAAGGAACATCTGTACCAATTTAGTTTAAAATCTGGCCAGTAGTTTTGAAGAAGATGATTTTTAAAGTTTTCATATTTTTTTGTTCTTTTTATTGCCATGGCAACCAGAGTTCATCATGGATCAAGTTTATTTTAACAACTTTTGTGGAGGTTGACCAAAGGATCATCCCTGCCAAGTTTAATCAAATTCTGTCCAGTGGTTTCAGAGGAGATGTTGTTTAAAAATTTCCCTATATACAAATAAGGCAAATAAGCCCCGCCCCCGGCGGCCATATTTTTTTATGGATCAGAATAATTTTAGCAACTTTGGTAGAGGTTGACCCAAGGAACATCTGTACCAATTTATTTTAAAATCTGGCCAGTAGTTTTGAAGAAGATTTTTTTTTTCTTTTTGTTGCCATGGCAACCAGAGTTCATCATGGATCAAGTTTATTTTAGCAACTTTTGTGAAGGTTGACCCAAGGATCATCCCTGCCAAGTTTAATCAAATTCTGTCCAGTGGTTTCAGAGGAGATGTTGTTTAAAGGTTTCTCTATATACATATAAGGCAAATAAGCCCCGCCCCTGGCGGCCATGTTTTTTTACGGATCGGAATAATTTTAGCAACTTTGGTAGAGGTTGACCCAAGGAACATCTGTACCAATTTATTTTAAAATCTGGCCAGTAGTTTTGAAGAAGATGATTTTTAAAGTTTTCATTTTTTTTTCTTTTTGTTGCCATGGCAACCAGAGTTCTACATGGATCAAGTTTATTTTAGCAACTTTTGTGAAGGTTGACCCAAGGATCATCCCTGCCAAGTTTAATCAAATTCTGTCCAGTGGTTTCAGAGGAGATGTTGTTTAAAGGTTTCTCTATATACATATAAGGCAAATAAGCCCCGACCTGGCGGCCATGTTTTTTTATGGATCGGAATAATTTTAGCAACTTTGGTAGAGGTTGACCCAAGGAACATCTGTACCAATTTATTTTGAAATCTGGCCAGTAGTTTTGAAGGAGATGATTTTTAAAGTTTTCAAATTATTTTTCTTTTTGTTGCCATGGCAACCAGAGTTCTTCATGGATCAACTTTATTTTAGCAACTTTTGTAGAGCCTCACCCAAGGAACATTCCTGCCAAGTTTCATTAAATTCTATCCAGTGGTTTCAGAGAAGATGTCGTTTAAAGCAAATTGTTGACGACGGACGACGCACGACGGACGACGCACGACGCCGGACGCCGGACGAAGGGCGATCACAAAAGCTCACCTTGAGCACTTTGTGCTCAGGTGAGCTAAAAATGATATACCTTGATAGTCTGATACCCCTTAATATATTTATGATGTCTAAAATCAATCCCATGCCTAGTTACTGAGACATAAGCACAATAACACTGTGCATGCAAAACTTAAACCAAAAATCCAAGTCAGAAAAGGGCCATAATTTGCATCAGTCCAAAAGTTATCCTCCTGTTTTCTGATGCCCTTGAAGACACACCTTAACTTTCTAGTCAATTCCACAAGCAATTTCTGAGATATAAGCTGGATAGTAGCTTGAATGCAAAAATTTAACCATAATTCTAAGTTAAAAGGGGGTCATAATTTTTAATTTATTCCATCAAGTGTTATCTTCCTTTATAGTATGATACGCCTAAACATATTAAAGATGCTTCAAATCAATTCCATGCCTGGATACTGAGATATAAGCATGAAAGTAACTTGCATGCAAAACTTTAAAAGTTAAAAAGGGCAATAATTTGTAACATATTCCATCAAGAGTTATCTACCATGAAAGCATGATACCCCTGAATGTATTAAAGATGTCTCATATCAATCCCATACCTGGATACTGAGATATTAGCATGAAAGTACCTTGCATGCAAAACTTTAACCCAAATTTCTAAGTTAAACAAGGCTGTGTCACAGACACGAAATCCCCCGCCGAATATATTTAGTTCATGAATGGGAGCTGTTTTTACAGAACATAAATAAGGGGCCGTAACTCCATTGTAAAAGATCAAACTGGGTCATGCTGTCAATTTCATGGGTAGGAGACAAAAATCAAGTATGAAAAATAACAAAGGGCAATAACTCCAAAATTCGGATAAGGAGAGTTATGGTTCTTGTGCACTGCACTTCTCCTCAATGAGATCTGTCCACCTGTGAAGTTTCAAAGCAGTAGCTTGAATACTTTTGGAGGTATGCTCCGGACCAAAATCAAGTATGAAAAATAACAAAGGGCAATAACTCCAAAATTAGGCTAAGAAGAGTTATGGTTCTTGTGCACTGCACTTCTCTTTAATGAGATCTGTCCACCTGTGAAGTTTCAAAGCAATAGCTTGAATACTTTTGGAGTTATGCTCCGGACACAAATCAAGTATGAAAAATAACAAAGGGCAATAACTCCAAAATTGGCTAAGAGAGTTATGGTTCTTGTGCACTGCACTTCTCTCAATGAGATCTGTCCACCTGTGAAGTTTCAAAGCAATAGCTTGAATACTTTTGGAGTTATGCTCCGGACAAAAATCAAGTATGAAAAATAACAAAGGGCAATAACTCCAAAATTATGCTAAGAAGAGTTATGGTTCTTGTGCACTGCACTTCTCTCAATGAGATCTGTCCACCTGTGAAGTTTCAAAGCATAGCTTGAATACTTTTGGAGTATGCTCCGGACAAAAATCAAGTATGAAAAATAACAAAGGGCAATAACTCCAAAATTCGGCTAAGGAGAGTTATGGTTCTTGTGCACTGCACTTCTCCTCAATGAGATCTGTCCACCTGTGAAGTTTCAAAGCAGTAGCTTGAATACTTTTGGAGATATGCTCCGGACAAAAATCAAGTATGAAAAATAACAAAGGGCAATTACTCCAAAATTCGGATAAGGAGAGTTATGGTTCTTGTGCACTGCACTTCTCCTCAATGAGATCTGTCCACCTGTGAAGTTTCAAAGCAATAGCTTGAATACTTTTGGAGTTATGCTCCGGACAAAAATCAAGTATGAAAAATAACAAAGGGCAATAACTCCAAAATTAGGCTAAGGAGAGTTATGGTTCTTGTGCACTGCACTTCTCCTCAATGAGATCTGTCCACCTGTGAAGTTTCAAAGCAATAGCTTGAATACTTTTGGAGTAATGCTCCGGACAAAAATCAAGTATGAAAAATAACAAAGGGCAATAACTCCAAAATTAGGCTAATGAGAGTTATGGTTCTTGTGCACTGCACTTCTCCTCAATGAGATCTGTCCACCTGTGAAGTTTCAAAGCAATAGCTTGAATACTTTTGGAGTTATGCTCCGGACAAAATTCGGACGGACGGACGCACGGACGGACGCACGGACAACGCCAAAACAATATCCCCCTCCCGATTTCATCGGCGGGGGATAAAAAGGGGCCATAACTTGTAATATATTCCATCAAAAGTTATCTACCATGAAAGTATGATACCCCTAAACGTATTAAAGATGTTTCAAATCAATCCCATGCCTGGATACTGAGATATTAGCATGAAAGTACCTTGCATGCAAAACTTTAACCAAAATTTCTAAGTTAAAAAGGGGCAATAATTTGTAACAAATTCTATCAAGAGTTATCTACCTTGGTTGTATGATGCACCTAAACATATTCATAAACTTTCAAGTCAATACCATGAATGGTTATTGAGATACAAACTAGATAGTAGCTTGCACGCAAAACTTTAATCAAATTTTCTATTGCATGCAAAACTTTAACCAAAATTTCTAAGTTAAAAAGGGGCCATAATTCATATTAAATTCAGTCAAGAGTTATCTACCTTGGTTGTCTGATGCCCCTGAACATATCTATAAACTTTCAAGTCATTACCATAAATGGTTATTGAGATATAAGGTTGATAGTAACTTGCACGCAAAACTTTAACCAAAAGCTGCAACGCCAACGCCGACGCCGACGCCAGGGTGACTACAATAGCTCTCATATTCTACGAATAGTCGAGCTAAAAACCAAGTAAAACCAAGTTAAACTGTTTCATATGTAAAGGAAATCAACCAAGATTCAGGTTTCTGGCTATAAGAAGGCAGGAAATGTTCATATTTATCTATTTTTGCATAAAGCCTGAAGCAGTCTTAAAGGGGACATATTAGCATATCAAATAAAAAAAGAGTGCCAGTGCTGCCACAATATATGCCGCCACAAAATATAAAGATCAAGATTATAGAGGCTTCAAATATGAAAGTACAGTCAACATCGTACATGCGACCACCTGTATTAAACGACTTTTATATTAAACGACCGTTATAAATCCCGCCCGAACGTTTTTACTATATCAATTTATCCCATTAAGCGACTTTTTTATTATGCGACCAGCGACCACATAAACCAAGTCCCAGCACGTAAGATTATGCACAAAATCAACTTTATTGAGCGACCTTGTTTGATTCCGTTGCTAATTATCGTGTACGCTGGAGCATGTGTACATATTCATCTTTAACACATCCGAACAAACAAACAATTATCCCGATCATAAGTGCTCACCTTAAACCAATTTGTTTTGACCACGCATGACTGCACCATGTGCAACTAAATTCTAAATATAGTTCCTGGTTCCCGTTTCAAAAGTTACTATGCATAACATAGGTGAAACCATCCCTCCAAATGCCGAATGCTTCGGATTTTGGTAAAAGAAAATTTGGGAATAAGGTAAATTAATACTCCCGGATGCAATGCGTACCATCAATAATTCGTAACTATAAGTATATACTTTGCGTTTTATGATACTCGACGAGGGCGCACGGTTGAAATAAATTTATCGGGGGTTTCTGGATTTATGTTAGACAGAGACATAAAGAAAGCTCATTGCTAAATAATATTTTTCTTGAAATTGTCCGAATCAATACATGAATTCGATGTCAAATGTTGTGTTTTTCCACCGAATACCAAATGCAAACCTCAGCCAATGTTCCAAGGTATTATTCCAACATAACAGCTAAAAAATCGTAAGATATGACAAAAATAAACATGATGATGTTTATTGGTATAAAATAACAAAACATTGTGTAGTTTACATCGTATTTATGTTGTAATATAATCTAACGTTATGATACAATTTAGCTTACAGTTTATATATTTATGACTTGTTTGCCTGGATTTCCAAACAAAATCTATTATTAAGAGACCATTTCATTAAGCGACCACTTTTTGGCAGTCCCTTGAGCGGTCTCTTAATACAATGTCGACTGTAGATCAAATGGCAGTGTCAATATGTATCCTTTTTTCCTCCTGAGCATAACTTTTGCAAAAATCACTGAACCGGATAATCCTTGCTTTATTTACTTCTACCCGTTATAGTAATGACATTGATCAAGATCCATTCGGAAACTTAGAAGTTGCATTCTCAAGTTAATTTATTATAGAGACCAAGTTTCAAAAGGCATCACTATTGCAAAAATTGCTGAACTGTAAAATCTCTACCCATTATTAAAAAAAATTGGGCATTCCAGGCAATATCAATCAGCTACAGAGACAAGTTTCAAAGGACGTAACTCTTGCAAAAATCAATGAACCAGAAAATTCCTGCTTCATGCACATCTACCCATTATAGTAATGACATGAACCAAGTTTTGAAAAGATCTGGTCAGAAATGTAGAAGGAGTTGCGTTCACAAGGCTGCAATATCAATCAGTTATAGAGACTAAGTTTCAAGGGACATACCTCTTGCCAAAATCAAGGAACATGAAAATCGCTGCTTCATGCACATCTACCTAATATAGTCATGACATTGACCAAGTATTTAAAAGATACTGTCAGAAACGTAGGAGGAGTTGAGTTCACAAGAAATGTGGATGTATGGACGTACTAGCGTACATACATATACGGACGGAGAAGATGATGACAGTATACGTACGGACGTTCTGACGTACAGACAGATGAAGAAGATGACGACAGAATACAATTGCTTCAGGCAGCATATAAAAAGGCAATACAATTCAATAAAAAGGACATCAACTCCTGCATAAGTTGATTACTCAAAATGAAAAAAAACATTATAGTTGATTAATCATAATTAATAACAAGAAACAGACCAAATGATGCGAAACCAGGTTTTCAAGTGTCGCCAAAGGCAAGCAAAACTATTTTTAGTATCAGTGACCTTGACCCTACTGACCTGAAATCTATCCCAATCTTTCTCATTGCATAAGGAATCTGTATATGAAATCTGATCATCATACCCCACTCCCAACAGAAGTTATTTGACGGAAATGAAAATCTATTTTTAGCCAGTGACCTTGACCTATTGACCTTAGAATCTATCCCAACCTTCCTCTTCCTAGAAGGTATCTACCTACCAAATATGATAACCTTAATTCTAACAAGAAATATTCGCTGTTAACCACATGTTTGTTGCCCCAGACAAGAAAATTATTCTTAGTTACAGTGACTTTGACCTTAACCTTACTGACCTGAAAAAAAATCCCAATCTTCCTCTTCCGAAACTGTTGAATCAAACATCCTCAATCCAGGAATGTCCCATCTTTCTGTTTTGTATGTCTACACTAAAAGCTATATACAAAATGTGAGTGACCTGTACTTGGACAAGTTTACCTGTAGCAATGAGACATTTGTCGAAGGAGATCTGAGTCCCATCTTCCAGCTCCACCATCTTCCTGTCCGAGTCCAGTCTCACCACCTGTCAGTGTGTACAGATCATTGAAAACATATTCATATATACAGCTATTTGTATGTTATGAAAAACAAATTCAATGATGATCTACTGAGGTGCTTCTGATTAACATAATGGTTCAAACATGTCAACATTATGATGCATGTTGCGTTGCATGTCAGTGAGGAAGCGATGATATGTAACATACTGAAGAAATTATTATTATTTTTTTTTTGAGGTCCCTTTATGGATATCCCCGTTTATTTTCCCCATAATAGGTACAGCAGGGGTCGGGGAACCATCCCCAGCTGACCTTACAAAATAGATACATTTGAAATTACTATACACATACATATATATATATATTTAGTTAATACAGGGTTTTTCTTACTGTATACATATTACCATGTAGGGACATTTTTTAAGAAAATGCAATGTTGATTTAATTCAATTTTCTAAACAATGGCAAACAAAATAGTAATCAATTTAAAAAATCCCTCATTTAAAAAAGCATTTTCATTGTGAAGAAACTACGGGAACTAAAAGGAAAAAAAAAAAAAGAAGTCTCACTATTTTTAACTAAAAAAGAGACCTGTTTTTTACATACAGACTATATAACATTATTCCTTAAGAAAGATGTATTATGATATAAACAACCGGTACAACTGTCCAATTTTTCATTTCTTTATCTGATATATTTGATGACTTATACACCTCCCATGCTAATTTCAAAAAACTTTTAAACCCTATATCATATGGCATTATGTGTTTGTATTTGCATACATAAATAAATCTTTTAAATTCTAAAAATAATATGTCTAATGCGTTATCATATGTTCCTGATCCTAATATAACAAAGAAACTATCTATATTAACCATAGGATCAATTTCTTTTACCTTAT
Organism: Solen grandis; assembly: GCA_021229015.1. NCBI lineage: Eukaryota > Metazoa > Mollusca > Bivalvia > Adapedonta > Solenidae > Solen > Solen grandis. The sequence goes on from CM037782.1 coordinate 72,482,498, forward strand.
TTATCAGACTTTGTATTAAATAATTCACTTTAGAACAGTCCAAAAATAAATGGTTAATAGTTTCTTCTGTACAGTTACAAAAAGAACACAGTTTACTATCAGTAAGTTTCATTTTAAATAATAAAGTATTTGTTGCACTTATTTGATGCGTAATCCTTGTTTGCATCCATTGTATGTAAGAATCTCTAGTACATCTAAAAACATAGCTATAAATAACTTTCCAGTTGATATCAATTTTTTATATAAAATTTTGCTTTTTGAATCTTTTAATAACATTTATTAAACCATAATATTGTATAAAGTCTATATTTTTTCCAGTCACTAATTTCAGATAGTCAATAGTTACAAAACTGTCATTTGAAACTAATACATGTATATCTTTTACCATTCTTATTCCTCTTTCATATAGTGGTGGTATAAATACATATGAAGAAAAATATGCATAAAGTACCGCATTGGGACCAGGATTTTTACTTTGAAATAGCTGAAAAATCGAAAATAGGGAATTTGGATTCAATATTTTATTCTTAGTTGAAATAACAAGAGGGCCAAGATGGCCCTAGATCGCTCACCTGAGAAAAGTATCATTCATTGCCTGTACAAAACAGATTGCTGAAGAATAAAGATGATGAGGTGAAACAATGTTCAGGAATTTTCAGACCCCATCCACAAAAGATATCATCATGACAAACATTCTCCCAAAGTTTGAGGATGATTGGACCAAAAATGTGCCTCAGGTATAACAAGATTTTCTAAGATTTGACTACTGACCTACTTTTTGTCCACCTACCATTTTCGAAAGGGTTCAAGTATATCAAGACTAACATTCTGACCAAGTTTGAGGAAGATTGGATCAAAATTGTGGCCTCTAGTGTATAAACAAGATTGTTCTAAGATTTGACCTACTGACCTACTTTTTGATCCAACCTGACACATTTTCGAAAGGGTTCAAGCTATTATCAAGACAAACATTCTGACCAAGTTTGAGGAAGATTGGGTCAAAATTGTGGCCTCTAGTGTGTAAACAAGATTTTTCTAAAATTTGACCTACTGACCTACTTTTGGATCCAACCTGACCCATTTTCGAAAGGGTTCAAGATATTATCAAGACAAACATTCTGACCAAGTTTGAGGAAGATTGGATCAAAATTGTGGCCTCTAGTGTGTAAACATCAAAATTGTTGACGGACGACAGACAATCAAGTATCCCAAAAGCTTACCCTGAGCTATGCTCAGGTGAGCTAAAAAGGCAAGAAATAGGGATTGAAAGTAAACTTTGAAATGGCAAGGAATTCGGTTTAACTATGTTTGGCAAGATTATACTGTACATATGTTTTTAAATCAATCTATCTGAGCTGTATGATAAAATCAATTTATCATTAAAGTGACCTATTAAAACATCCTTGTCTTGTCTTTTTATAATGAAGCAAAACTAGACTTTTTCTATCACAGAAGTATCCCTTTCCCTCTCACCACTGAGCATCTGAGTCCCTGTTTGGTCATTAGGTTTTTTCATGCAAAGAAGCCATCCAGCTGGCTTACATTAGGTTAATGGTTCAACCTTGATCCCTCTGCAATCATGGTATTCCTCCACCATAACCCTTTCTCTCATAGAGGAAACCATGAAAAGACCTATGCGAACAGCATAGTAACTCGCAGGCTGATCAGGTTTTATGCTGTTCGCTGCTCCTCAGTGGTCTGGAAATGAGGATTTTGTAATTAAATTTGGTAAGGTTTAACTGTGGTTTTCTGCAGATCAGGCTTTATGTGATACCTATTGAGTGTGTCTATATGAGGGAAAGGGTTAATTAACTGGATGTTACTGTAAGGTAGAACTCAACCGTCACAGTGAAACCTACAAAACTACAATTGCAAACAAGCTATCTGTCTCACCTTTTTGTTCCTGAGCAAAGCTAGGCCTCCCCTGTCAGAGTAGGGCAGTTTCTTTGGTTCCATGTAAAGACCATCATATCTGAATACACTGAAATACAGACAGGCAATCAGGGAAGTAATCTATGTGATAATTCTAACATTCAAAATGGGAAAAATATATATTAATTGACACTGGGAATATAGCAATATGATGAAAATTTAACAGCTAAAAAAAAATCCCTCACGTGGGAAATGCCACTAAAAATATTATATACAACTTGTCAGCAGGCAGACCCTACCTCAGTTTCTTGCCTCTGGAGTTCGTGTAAGCAAACTGTTTGTAAGCATCCACATCCTCATCGTGCCAGAACTGTTTGGAGAGGGGCGGGCGGATGTAGGGCGGATAATCCTCATCTGTGATCATCAACACCTGGGATGTGATACATCCAATTAATACATGTAGAATTCTTTTTTTATATTGATATGATTGGTAAGATAATGAGAAAGTATAAATGTCAATAAATTGATTACCAGTTTCATGCAACAAATATTAAACTCACAAAAAATATCAAAACTGAACAGACTTTCTTTACATGAATAAACCTGCAGACTCCAGCACTAAAGTAAATTTGTGATAGAACTGCCAATCACATTATATTTCAGTATTGACGTATAGTCATTCTACAGCCAGATTGTAGTGGTAAAATAACATGTCATACAAAAGACTAAATTAATTTTGCCATATAATCTGATAAAAATGATATATTTTGTTGTCATTTAATTGCACCCTCTCAACAAAATAAGCATTTTTAAAACATTCCATACCAACATCAAAGACAGTCCATGTTCCACCATAAGCAGTACCTGTAACTGACACTAAATACCAATGTGTGAGAGATTTCACTAACCTTTGCATTGACATCTTTGGTCTTTATAGCAACAAATGCCTCAAGGGAAGCAACTCCCCCACCAATCAACAGGTAGGGGACATGGCTGGGGATGTCGGGGACTGTAGACCAGTCTGGTTCTGGAGATAAAATTAAAAATAGCAAGCCTCAGTGGTCAAAAACATTTCTTTTTCTTCATCATGATTCTTCTTTTTGTTGAAAATGTCCACACTTTCCTTAAAGTACTTTTTTTTTTTCATAAAATAAAACAAGAGAATTATTTCATAGAAAACTGATGTTTTTCCCACACCCTTTCCAGACAGACAGGCTATCACTAGTGACAGTAACTGTAGTTCAGGAGAAAGTGCTCAAGATTAAGATTTAGAAAATAGAAAACACTAGGACAAAAAGCATATCTTATTTAGACTTTATTCAAATTTTTAACAAAGATGTCCATGAATGAAGGGAAACATATCTGAAAGAAGAGAAAAAAAAGTACTGTACCATTATTTGTTTTTTCTATTTCCTCACTGCCTTCACCAAGATTCTCCTTCACAGATTCTAGTTTCTCATCATCTTCTTTGGCATACACTGACTGGGACTGTGTCCAATTCTGTAATAACAAGAAAGTCAGTAGAACTGACAGATGCTCCCCGAAGAACGTCATTGTTACAAATAAGGCCTTGGTCAATGGGTGGGAGGATATGTTGAAATCCCCATTCCTAAATCATATCTATTCTCCTCATCAGATGAGATGTTTTACCAACTCTAATTTGGAGACTTAGTAACAGTTTACTATTTAATATGATAATACGTGTTACTCATCAGATCTTTCATTGATTTTTTTTAAGTTTTTATACTACTAAAAATTAAGTCATACATTTCAATGTGTGCTCATATCAAAGAGGTTAACCAACACTCTTGACATATGACTGGATATTTGAAATAGTGTATAATGGCCTAAACAACAATTAGCTGACATGATTATGATTGACATTACTAGCATATTGAATTTTGTGGGGTTTTGTTTAAATGATATCTCCTGTTAAATTAGGCAAATGACATGAATATTAGTCAACAACATGGTAGTAGGGGCCATAACTCTCTTAAAAATTGAGGAACCAGGTCACGTCGACGAAATGCGTATCTACTCTTGGTAATAAAGCTTCCCATAAAGTTTCATTGAATTCAAGCCATTAGTTCCTGAGAAATAGCCCGGACAAGAATCATGCAAATGACTATAGGCCAAAAAGTCAATGGGCCTTAACTCTTTGAAAAATTTAGGAATCGGTCATGCGACGATATGCGCATCTCCTCTTGGTAATAAAGCTTCCCATAAAGTTTTGTTGAATTCAAGCCATTAGTTCCTGAGAAATAGCCCGGACAAGAATCATGCAATATGTACTATAGGCCAAAAAGTCAATGGGCCTTAACTCTTTGAAAAATTTAGGAACGGGTCAGCGACGATATGCATCTCCTCTTGGTAATAAAGCTTCCCATAAAGTTTTTGAATTCAAGCCATTAGTTCTGAGAAATACCCGGAAGAATCATGCAATATGTACTATAGGCCAAAAAGTCAAGGGGCCATAACTCTGTGAAAAATTGAGGAACCAGGTCACGCCGACGATATGCGTATCTACTCTTGGTGATAAAGCTTCCCATAAAGTTTTGTTGAATTCAAGCCATTAGTTCCTGAGAAATAGCCCGGACAAGAATCATGCAATATGTACTATAGGCCAAAAAGTCAAGGGGCCTTAACTCTTTGAAAAATGTAGGAATCTGGTCATGCTGACGATATGCGCATCTCCTCTTGGTAATAAAGCTTCCCATAAAGTTTTGTTGAATTCAAGCCATTAGTTCCTGAGAAATAGCCCGGACAAGAATCATGCAATATGTACTATAGGCCGAAAAGTCAATGGGCCATAACTCTATGAAAAATTGAGGAACCAGGTCACGCCGACGATATGCGTATCTACTCTTGGTGATAAAGCTTCCCATAAAGTTTTGTTGAATTCAAGCCACTAATTCCTGAGAAATAGCCCGGACAAGAATCATGCAATATGAACTATAGGCCAAAAAGTCAAGGGGCCTTAACTCTGTGAAAAATTTAGGAATCGGGTCATGCTGACGATATGCGCATCTCCTCTTGGTAATAAAGCTTCCCATAAAGTTTCGTTGAATTCAAGCCATTAGTTCCTGAGAAATAGCCCGGACAAGAATCATGCAATATGTACTATAGGCCAAAAAGTCAATGGGCCATAACTCTGTGTGAAAAATTGAGGAACCAGGTCATGCCGACGATATGCGTATCTACTCTTGGTGATAAAGCTTCCCATAAAGTTTCGTTGAATTCAAGCCATTAGTTCCTGAGAAATAGCCCGGACAAGAATCATGCAATATGTACTATAGGCCGAAAAGTCAATGGGCCATTACTCTGTGAAAAATTTAGGAATCGGGTCATGCTGACGATATGCGCATCTCCTCTTGGTAATAAAGCTTCCCATAAATTTCGTTGAATTCAAGCAATTAGTTCCTGAGAAATAGTCCGGACAAGGAAAGTGTGACGGACGAACGGACGGACGGACGAAGCGGCGACTATATGCGTCACCTTCGGTGAGCATAAAAATCAGTCTCACACAGGGCATTGGTTTATTGTATTAAAAATTATTTATATTAATGCATCCAGGTTCTCCATGAAATACAAACTTGTCCATTTTGATTCTCAAACTTTCTAAATGGCCCCCAAATATTTCAAAACTGCTCTCTTTGTCTAAATATCAAAAGGTCACCTGACCTTACTTGAAAAGCCAAAGGGAAAACCCTGATGCATAGAACAGAACATCACTGCTTCGTACCGTAACTGTACAATAACATTTAAGGATTAGCAGAAATTACATAAGCACAAGTTATTGAAATTGTATGACTAATTTCTAAAAACATAAACTGACACTGGACTTAGAAATATTAATTACACTACACAATAGTTCTCAGAGTACTATATATGAAGAGGCAGGCAACAGTATAATTAGCTGTAAAACCTTATGAAACTGGCATTATGCTTCTCACATTTAGGCATTCCCTTGAAAGCAATTAGGTGGTGCAGGCCCTAGAGGATTAATTATATTCTTCAGCTAATACTGAACATTTATTTTCAGGAATAGCTCCCACTGTCACCACTTTATGAAACACAAATCTCTACCATGTACGTTCCAAGAGAAATTCCCACTCCAGCCAGAATGGCAGCAACCTGTGACCTTGACCATCTCTGGTAAGTCTGACCATTGCTCTGTGACCTTGAGTGCTTCTGTCCACCTGTGTTGTCAGCCCCATTGTTTACAGTACTGGACAATCGTCTGGCACCCTGACATGGTCTGGAGCCTTAAATAACAATTACAAAGATCTGTGATATGTTTTGCTTGTGTCATGGAAAAAAACAAAAATTAAAATGAACCAAAAGGTTCAGATTAACGTTACTGATATAAAAAAAGGAATTTCTTAATCCTTCTTTATCAGGAGCTTCTTAAAGGTGTCATACCCCTTCAGAAGTTTCTTTAAAATTCATGCAATTTTATGCACATTTTTATATACTATTTATCCCAAGAATGTTTTCCCCAAATAAAAAAACAACAACAAACATTCTCCCTATCCTTTCCAGAAACTGTCCTCATTTTCCCAGGAATCAACTTTGTTTTTAGCAACTATGGTGGAGGACCATCTGGGGTAATCATTTGTTTGAAATGAAATTCTATTAGTTTCCAGCCTAAGACACTGACATTTTAGCCAGGAATCCCGACGGCATACCTGGTTCAAAATTCAGGAGTCCCTTCTGAAAATTAGGTGTCCCTGTCACATTACTTGGATATAGGATGGCTTTCTTTGCACCATTGCTTGAAAAGCAATTCATCAAAGAGAGTTACTAATAAGAATGTTTTATAAATGAGATTACATTGGTTTACAACAAACGTAACTCTTAAATTTACTTTTAATCGTAAAGTTAAGTGTCCTGACAGAACCCCTGGTATGTCAATTGTGGAGTCCCTTCCCAATTTGTGGTGTTCTCTGGATCCTGGGACACGTTTAGTGTCGACCGCTGGTTTCAGAGAAAAAAAATTAAACTTTCTATGCATACTGATTAAATTATAATCGAATACTAGCTCATCTCATGTGAGCTTGATTTTTGTGGGATCAGCATTTTTATTTAACAATTATAGTTATCATAATTGTGCGCCATATAAAATTAAGTTCTGATCACTGGTTTTAGGATTTTTAAGTCTTTAAAAATAAAAAGTCTTGGACTGAGTCTGGTCATATCCTGTTCAGTGGTTCAAAGATGATGTGACTGAAATTGTTGATAAGACAGATACAGGGTAATCACAGTAATTGATATAGAGTCACTGTGCTGGCTAGATGAGCTAAAAACTTGCCACAAGACAGATTGGATGATAGGACAAATATCAAAAAGATTGGTAAGTTCTAAATAAATTGATAATAATATACTTTATTACTATGTAGGAATAAAGTGTGCTCTCCTCCAGTGGTAATATTCCCAAACTGCAGATATGAAGATTCGGAATTCTGGTCTGAAATTCCCAAAACTCCATCTGCATGAAGGTGGATACCCCTGCTAAGGGTTTGTGGTCTTGTGCATGTGGTTACGTACACAAGCATGTAGTAAATATTCAAAAAGCAGCTCTCCCATTTATTTCCCTATGATGAAGATTATAAGGGGGATTTATTTTGACCAATGGACACTATAGTTTCCATATGGTGACATTTGTATTTTCAGTTAGCATTCAAAACAAATTGCTAGATTTTCAATGGTAGTCCTCAGATTTGAGTTCTTATATTTTAAAAATAAAATTTTACATTTTCCAACTAACGTCAAGTGTATCATTGTTCATATGGCCAAGTGGAGTTACTATCAGCAACAGAATGGAGATCAATATTCAGTTGTGTATACTGGGTTTTACTAATGCACCTTAGTATCAGCGATTGCCCAGGGGTGGGGATGGCAGGCATAAATGGGGCTTTTGACAGAGGACTGTTCCTGACATGGTGAAATTTGACAGACAGAATGGTAAAAGGTCATGGGAAATAGACTTTGGCAAGCAAATAATGTGGGAATTATTTACAAATTGCAATTGCCCTAGGGTGGGAAATTAGACTGCAAAAAATGTTGAATCATGTAGGTCTTCCCACCCATCCCCTGGGGCCAAATAATGATTGGTGCATAATAGCAATGTTGAACTAATGCATCAAAAAGCACAACATTATTTGATACCCCCAAAACATTATTCCCAGCTGACAGGAGCCGGCACTGTTCCTGATATGGGTTTTAATTGCTGAACAGCAATCTGTGCATTTCTCTGTGCCTGTCTTTATTTGGTGTAATTTTGTAAAGGAGAACAAATATTTATATATATATGTCACTCGTCTTTTCTTGCATTTGCCTATGCAGGGGTTTACTTAAGGATTTGACTTTCACTTGTCCAGGGTGCAAGTTACTTTAAACATCTACTAGCCTCCAGTGAAAACATGTTGCCCGATCTTGAAATTAGTTAGTGTTTGTTAATGTTTAAAACTAAATATTTGCAATATTAAGGTGGATTTTAGTTAATATGTATCAAACACAATTTGCAAGCATTTTACCCCTGATATACTGTAGAAAATAAAAAAAACCGGAAGATTTCATTTACATAAATAAACCTGCCTGCCGGACTACCTTCTTTGAAAATTATTTGCCCGCGGTGACTTTAGCCCGGCGCGGGCAAGTGGGCGTCCACTTAAGAAAAACCCTGCCTATGATTATCGTACGGTACTCTATTCCGACGCATCACTATTCCGACGCCTTTTTTGTTTTGACCATCGATTTTTATTAAATGGATTCTGTGTGACATCATTCTTACAAGTTTTGTTTGTCAACATCCCTTTTAGCGTTAGAAAGCCAATTTGTGGAGAGTTATTGATGCAGGGCTATTATTTGGTGTACTTTATACAACACACCTGCAAAACCTCCTTTTCAATAAGTACTTTTTCTCATCTGGCATATTTTCAGTGCAACAATGAAATAGAAAAAATATACGCAACAAACATTCCCTCGTACATTATTTTTGACACGAAAATTAAATTTTTAAAAGCATGCTACAATGATTAAATGAAAACCCAATCAGATGCGTCGTTTCATTGTACTCTCAAGTCAGCCTCACTGAATTATACAGACATGACCACTAGTAATTTTTCGTTGAAAAAACGATGCCAGCCACTTGAAAACAATGTAAGACTATGAATAAATTACTTAGTTTTACCATACAAAGGAAAATTATATTTTTTGTTTATGTTAAATTAAAAAAGACCACGATTTTTTTCTTAGGTGCGTCAGAACTGTGTACTCGAGGATAGTATTATGACAGATGTCATTTCGTCATCAGATATTCAAAATTTAGTTTAACATGCGGAGTGTTTTATTGTATTTACACAAAATCAAGTAATCAACTTATATACATACTTGCTGTTTTCGTACTTAATCTTTATCTGCTAACAATATTACCAACCTTTGATATGGGAACATGTGTTGTTAAACAGTTTACTCCATGTCATTATTTAAAATTTTGTATTACCAGTTTCCAACTAGAAATATCTTCGATTTAGTCCTACGCTGATATCAGCTTCACTGGCCAGAATGAACGAACGTCATTTTAGGAACCATCTCAAAATGCAGTTCACAATGTATTACTGTACTGCATTAACTTGAAGAAGCAAGTACTAGTAGTATAGCAGACAGATATTACATCATGTTCCCGCACGCCAACAACAATAGTCCTTCGACACGATTTCTTTGACGCTTACGTCAAACGTTTTCTAGTCAACTATACTATATAACAGTATGTAATGATTAACCAAACTTCACTTTCAAGAGACAAATGGCATCGCATGATGTAAGTTTACGAATATTTTCCGCTCGCCGGTGTTACTACAGTCTACAGTCACTGGTGCATATAAAAATGAATGTAAATTTGATCACGAATGAAACAAGTGTACAAACCTCTTGCTATTTTTGCAGTATTTTGAAACCCAAATGCAGAAGGAAATCGGCGTAGCTCCTTGCACCACATGTTTGTTTTCACCGGCACAGCAATGTCATTTGTGGAGAGTTAAGTCAAGGGGGGTAACTTGTGTGAAAATTGGCCTAAAACACGCACTGGAAATATTTAGGCACAATTATCACAAATAGTTTTAATAAAGGTTTCAATCTCATTAAAATCATATCCTAATTTGCACTCGTCTACTATCCGCGATTAGGATCTGACAACATCGCATTAGGGGTCACGTCATATTGACCTTTTAAGTAATTTATATGCATAAACAAGTGCTAGATGTTAGTTTAACATATTTATTCAACTCATTAAATGTGGCATACAAATATATAAACAAAAGATTACAGATAGGATTGGAACGATAGCTTAGCTAATATAGTTCAAATTCCTGGATCCGCGCATGTACAACATGCCCATTTATACCACCTGTAAATTGTTTTTACCCCTAAAATTGGCCATGTACCCCACAAATTGTATGGACTCTCTGTATGAAAGGATACAAAGTTAAGAAATAGCAATTCTACGTACCCCCAGTTACAAAAAAACTCGGAGGGCACCGTATAATAATGTGACAGGGTGAGAAAAATATGCAGCCCAACCGGGACACGAACCCGGGACCTTTCGCTTACAAAGAACATCCAAGAAAGAATCAACTTTGAAACCATCATGGAATTTAAACTAGAGACGACTAACTCGGCGGGCCGCGAGGAGGTCGAAAGTCATCAAAGGCCTAGACAAAATCAGGTTTGTTGTAAGTTAAAGAAGGGAAATAAAATAACTGGAAAAATCGACAGCCTGTCCGTTTCTTTGAAGGTGGACACAGGTTCAACCACTTCATTTATAACAAGTAAGACTTATAAGAGTATACCCTATAAAATGCGACCAGGGCTGAAACCTACCAGAAGGAAATTTGTAGCAGCTAATGCTGGGTCAAGATTTTATTCAACACTTTAACTGTGCTCTTGATTTTAGTGATAGGAAAATGTATATCAGGAAAGGTGGTACTTTGGAACTTCAGCCGAAGAACAAGACAAAGAAGTTTACGCGTTGTTGCTGCTGAAAGCGCAGTTATTCCTGCACATAGTGAATATCTTTTCTCAGGAAAATTTAAGGATAAACCTTTAGAGGGGGGTGGAATTTTGATTCAAGATAGCACGTTTCTAAAGAGGCACGAGCTTCTTCTTGCTCGCTCTTTAGTTTATTCTCATCAGTCCGTGCTCTATGTGAGACTATTGATCCAGGAGATAACGATATACAAATTCGAGACGGTACGGTGATCGCTTTGTTTGAACATCCAAGTAACAATGTACCTGAAAAAGTGTGTGACATTCAAATCACAAATGACGATTTCGCGGCACATCTTGGGTCTATGCTAGAACAAAATTCGGTTGGTTTGAACAAAGAGGAAGTTTTAGTGTTCAAAGATTTGCTGCAAAGGAAACAAGATGCGTTTGCTGCACCAGGGAATATTGGTCACTGTAATTTAGGGAAACATTATATAAATTTGACAGACGACACACCTATAAAAGATCCTCCAAGGCGAATCCAAATGTATAAGAGGGATGTGATACAAGAACAAGTTAAAAAGTTGGAGGAGCAGGGTTTGATAGAAAAGTCAGATAGCCCCTACTCCGCACAAAACAGTGCTAGTGAAAAAGAAAGATGGAACCTGGAGAATGTGCGTGGACTACCGAAAACTAAACGAGAAGACCATCAAAGATGCTTACCCACTTCCAAGGATTGAAGACAATCTAGATTCGTTGTCAGGGGCATGCTTGTTTTCTACTGTGGATTTCAATATGGCATATCACCAGATAGAAGTGGACGAGAAGGATAAAATGAAAACAGCTTTCGCTACTCCACTCGGTGGTCTCTATCATTATATAACAATGCCGTTTGGTTTGTGTAATGCACCTGCTACATTTCAGAGGGTAGCAGAGAAAGCACTTGAAAGTCTCCAGTGGAAGATTGCTGTGTTGTATTTGGATGACATAATAGTTTACAGTAAAGATTTCGAATCGCACATCAGAAATCTGGATATGGTACTTGATCGTATGTTAGATGCTGGGTTGAAATCAAAACAATCTAAGTGTATGTTCTTCAGGAAGGAGACAAATTTCCTTGGGCATGTCATTTCTAAGGACGGAGTAAAAACAGATCCTAATAAAATCAAGGTCATACAAAACTTGAATAGTCCAAAAGATTTGAAGGAGCTAAGAAGTTTCCTAGGTTTAACATCATACTATAGGAAGTTCATTCAAGATTACTCTGAAATTGCACAACCATTATATTCTTTGATAAGGAAGCATGAGCCATGGTTATGGACTCAAGATTGTGAAGAAGCTTTTGTTTTAAAGAAAAAGCTCGTTAGTGCTCCAATACTTGCATATCCTAAGGTAGATGGAGGTGAGTTTACCCTTGACTATGATGCTAGTTCAATATCCATTGGTGCAGTCCTTTCACAGCAGCAAGACGGGTCTGAAAGGGTTATTGCATATGCAAGCAGGACCCTAAACGAGGCGGAGCGAAATTATTGTGTGACAAAACTTGAAATGCTAGCTGTAGTTTTTTTCACAAGACATTTTAAGCATTACTTGCTTGGGAGGCACTTCAGAGTAAGGTCGGACCATGGATCTTTGAGATGGCTTAGCCGTTTCAAAGAACCAGATGGCCAAGTTCAGAGATGGCTGGAACAGTTCAGTCAGTTTGATTATGAAATTGTACATCGTCCTGGAATAAAACATCGCAATGCAGATTTCTTATCCAGGGTTGTTCACGGCGATCAAATTTAAATGTCGACAATGCAAAATGTTCTTGGAAAATACTCCTTCTGACAAAGGAGCAACAGGCGGAGCTGAATCAAATGTTTTTGTGAAGAATGAGGAGGATAGGTTACTCATAGGAGCATTGTTTGATGATGATGATTTTAAGGTGGAAGAATGTGATGAGATAGTCCAGAAGCTAACGATAATCATTCGCCGAATCAGAGTAAGCAGACAAAGAGGTCGAAAGGCAAATAGACCTACATCTGCAAAGCAAAAGCCAGAGCCTGTAAACGAACTGACAACAACAAAATTATGAAGACATCTGTTATGTGCGCAGATTAAAAATGGAAAATGCAAATAAGCCAGAGTGGACAGACATATCAGACAAGAGTAGTGCATTGAAGTTCTGGATTGCTAGATGGGATTTGTTTGAGGTACATAACGGCTTACTGTGCATAAAATGGGAATACTCTGAAGGAGATGTCAGATGGAGAGTGTGTATACCGAAGCCTTCGATACCTACAGTCATGTGGTACATTCATGATTCTCGTGTTTCAGGGCACATGGCAATCAAGAAATCATATGCCAAAGCTAAAAGATGTCCATATTTCTGGAGAGGCATGAGACAGAGTGTCGTGGACTATGTATGTTCGTGTGAGCTTTGTGGTGAAGCAAATAATCCGTCAAATTCCAGAAGACACCGCCTGAAAAGCTATGTTGTTGGACATCGTTTAGAAAGAATTGCCATGGATTTGGCTGGTCCATTTCCAAAGTCAGAAAATGGCCACAGTTACATTTTCGTTATTGGTGATTATTTTACCAAATTAGTGGAGATATTTCCTTTGCATGAAATAACTGCTGTAACTGTGGCGGAGTGCGTTGTTCGAGGATGGATTAAAAGGTATGGATGTCCAAGAGAGATACATTCAGATCAGGGTAGGCAGTTTGAAAGTGCGGTATTTAGAGAGATGTGTAAATTGCTGGAGATCAGTAAAACACGAACAAATTCATTGCATGCTAGATCGGATAGATTTATTGAACGAATGAACAGAACTATTCAGAATATTCTATCAAAATTAGTCGCATCTAACCAAAAGGATTGGGATACAAATTTGGATTATATTGTAATGGCGTATAACTCGACGCCACAGGAAAGTACTGGATACAGTCCTTACTTTTTGTTGTATGGAGAAGGAATAACACTTCCATTGGATATTTTGTCTCCGAATATCCCCGTTGAATCTGAGTACAGAGAAGAGTTAACAACTGAGTTTTCCTCAGGCTTGCAAGAAAGGCTTAAGGACACATACTCTTTTGTTCAAGAAAATTTACACAAAGCCTCTGTACGCCAAAAGAAACAGTATGATGCACGTGTAAAAGCATTTGAATTCATTGAAGGTGATTTAGTGTGGAGAAATCAAAAACAATGTTTACCAGGAAATAAAACCAAGATAAAGCGTCACTGGACAGGTCCAAGGAAAATAACTCAGAAACTTTGTGATGTTCTCTTTAGAATTCAGAACTCTAGAAATTCCCCTTCATGTGTTATTCACGGTGATAACTTGAAGAAATATTTTGTTGA
>CM037782.1:72496797-72520621 GCA_021229015.1 Solen grandis
AACAAAACTTTATGGGAAGTTTTTTTACCAAGAGGAGGGCATTTTGTCGTGCCCCGTTCCCTAAATTTTCAAAGGTTTAAAGGGCCCCCTTGACTTTTGGCCATGAAAATATTGATGTTTTGGGGTTTTTTCCGGAACTAATGGCTTGAATTAACAAAATTTTAGGGGAAGTTTATCCCCCAAGAGTAGATAGCATTCGTCGGCGGCCTGGTTCCTAAATTTTTAAAGGTTAGGCCCCCTTGATTTTTGGCCCTTTTGTCTTTGCTTATTTTGCCCGGGCTATTTTCGGACTAAGGGCTTGAATTAAAAAATTTTTGGGGGTTTTTTATTAAAGAGGGATGTGATATCGTAGATGACCCGATTCCAATTTTTTTAAAAGGTTTTGGCCCCTTTTTGATTTTTTTGGCCTATTACATTTGCATGATTTTGTGGAATATTTTCAGGAACAATGGTTGAATTAAAAAACTTTAGGAAAGTTTCTCCCAAGAGTTTCCCTACGTCGGCATATGGTTCCTAATTTTTCCAAGTTATGGCCCTTGATTTTGGGGCTATGTTCTTTGAAATTTTCTTGTGGGCTATTTTCAGGGAACTAAGGTTGATTCAATAAAAAAAAATTTTGGGGAAAGTTTTTTTCCCCAAGAGTGATACGATACGTCGAGTGGGGTTCCTAATTTTTAAAGAGTTGGGGCCCCCTCCCTGTTGTTGAAATATTATGTTTTTCCAAATTTAAAAAGGAGATATCATTTAAAAAAAACCCAAAAAAATTCAATATGTGAATGAACACATCTGGAATTTTTTGTTTTAGGCCATTTACACTTTTTAAATATCCCGTATTGTCAAGATGTTTTGGTTAATCTTTGAATGAGCCAAATTGAAAGTATGACTTAATTTTTAGTGTTAAAAACTTTAAAAAAACAAGAAAGTCTGTGGTAAACCCTATTTTCAATTTTAAAAAGTAAATGTTACTAAATCTCCAAATTAGAGTTGGAAAACTTCTCTGATGGGGAATAGAATGTTTAGGAAAAAGGGGTTTCAAAATCCTCCCACCCCCTTTACCAAAGGCCCCTTTTTGTAAAATGAGTTTTGGGGGCATTGTCGTTTATGACTTTTTGTTTTTAGAGCAATGGAATTTTCAAAACTAAGGGGGGTTTTTGGGACCTTTTTTCCTTCTGTCCGTTTTTTCCCTTTGTAGGGAAAGGTTTCTTCAAAATTTCATGTATAGCCTTTTTTAGCCCCCCCCCCCCCCCCCCCCCCCCCCCAAAACTTAATTTTTTTCATGTTTAATTATTTGGGGCTTTTCCCCCCCTATTTGCGCTGTTAAGCAGTTTTTTCTTGGCCCCAAAATTTTAAGTTTAAAAAAAAAGGGTTTTTATTTTAAAGAATTAAATCTTCGTAAAATCTTGTTGGCCCCCTTTTAAAAAAAATGTTTGTTTCCCCCTTTCCCCCAAAAAAAACCCCTTAAAAAATTTCCCCAACCCCCAAAAAAAAATTGGTAATTTTTTTTCGAATTTTTTTATTTTGAAAGAAAAAAAATTTTTGCCCCTTACACCCCCTTTTTCCGACTAGGGTTGGGGGGGGAAACAAAGTTTTTTTTTTTTAAGGGCCTTAGTAATAGTTTTATGCATTACTTGTGTTTTTTCAATCCATAATTTATTTTATTCATGAATATAATTAACCCCATATATATAATTTCATGTTAACCAAAATATACCGCATGTAAAAATTGATAACTTTTAACCTTATTTTAACTAAAAAAAACTTATCCCCTTTTTCCTCGTCATTGGAATTTTTTTAAAATTAGCCATTGACACTGTAATCAAGTAGGCAAATTATTGTTTAAAGAGGTCTCCAGCACCAATTTGATATATAAATAATGCAACAATGATAAATATGTTTGGTATGTTAATACCAGATGCCATTAAGTATGAGAACAGAGAATCTTGTTTTACGGCTGTATGCAAAATACAGGGAAGTACAGCTGTATGCTAAGTTCAGGGCCTGCTTAGGAACTGCAAAGTCAGATATCCATAGTTGCCCAGTTGTTTTAATTATCATGATCCTACCAAATTTGGTACTAAAGATAACTCAGAATTATTTCAAAGCCTTAAGAATGTAAAAGAAATCCATGATATATATAGAAGTTATCATATGATTATGTAACAACCAGTTCTGAAAGGATACATGGATATTTATGATAATTTGTTAAAATATATAAATATGTTAAAAATCACACCAGATCTACCTAGATTTATTCTATAGTGCATTGATATGATTTTTGTTTCAACCAGTAAAGTGGAAATCCACTAAATAACAACTGTTAGCATATGATGTTGAGTTTGGACATGGGACATATTTCAACATAACTTCTTCAGCTAAGCTTTACTTGAGTACAATCTGGTTTAGTTATGATTCTGCCTTATAACATTAAGTTCATTATTTAACCCTTTCCCTCATATAGATCATTTTGACGCACTCAATAGGTACCACATAAAGCCTGATCTGCAGAAAACCACAGTTAAACCTTACCAAATTTAATTACAAAATCCTCATTTCCAGCCCACTGAGGAGCAGTGAACAGCAATAAAACTGATCACCCTGCGAGTTACTCGCAGGCTGATCTGGTTTTATGCTGTTTGCATAGGTCTTTTCATGGTTTCTTCTATGAGGGAAAGGGTTTAAAATGAAAAATATCCCAGTCTGTTGTCAATGGATTTAAAAATTGCCCTTGTTTTGTAGCACTGTTCAGGAGTTGTTACTTTAATTGTAAAATTTTTTTTTTTGAATTTCATTCAGTTTATATTTTCAGTTTGTAGTGGTACACTAAGGATATAAGGCCATGCTTCCTTAAGAATACACAAAATTTAATTTGATGACCTCTAAGATGGCCTCTAAAAACCAAAATTATTGAGCTGATATTGATGTTGAAGGTTGTATTTCGATATAAAACTTACCATACTTGTAAGTAACATCTGATTGGTTAATATTTCAGTATACCCACCTCCAAAATTGAAGATCCCACCTTCCACACCAAAGTTTGCCTATGGAAAAGTTCAGCTGACATTTGTAAGTAATCAGTATAATGTCTTTTATTCTATCTCCTTAGTCATGTGAGCAGTAAACAGTGTGTAGAGCACCAATTGTCATTCTAAGTTTCAAGCATGTTGGACCATTGTAAAACCAGATCAGGCTGAAGTCAGTGTCATTCTGAATAGAATCTATGGTATTTTGGGGATGAGTAGAAATGAAGTGTTTAAATCAGGTCAGCCTGTGATTATGTGGCAAGTTTATCAGTTTTAAAACAGTTCCATGTAATTGCAAGTTTTAATAGGTAAATTCCTTTCCATGAAACACATTATGACACTTTGTAATATCACTCACAATATAGCAGAGGTGTGATTCTGTTACACAGGTGGAGGACACTGTTGGACTATGTGAAAAAAGATAAACCCATGTCGGCCAGGTACCTTGAACATGGAGGCCCTAAACCAGGTGAGAACACTGCACCCTTTCAACATTTTCTTTTAAAGACCATCTTTCATTACTTTGTTGAGGATGACAATTTCACAAATTTTCTTTTATAAACGCTATAAGGTAAAATATGCTTTGTTTCTCACACATAAGAGAGACCTTTAGACAACAGCCACTGGTGTTTGACCAGGCCAAATTGGCTGTTGTAGGAAGAGGACTGTTACTGGGAGGTTTGACCAGTTGTTTTGTCACCCGCTGTGACAGAGGTGACACATAGGGGTCACTTTTCCGTTTTCTGACTGTCCGTCCGTCACACTTTTTCCGTGAAGCTTCAGCAAGTGACACACGTGTTCCAGAAAACACTCTTGTATCATCAAATTAATCATCCCTTTGTGTGTCTGTATTTCAATAACACAGTTGTTGGAGGTTATAGAAACAATGAAAGTGTTACCAGTAGATTGGTTACTAGACACACATGCTTTTTGTGTAAATTTCTTTGTAACAAATCGTCATTTGAAGGTTGGTTTTGTTTTTTTTTAGCACAAAGTGCTCATGGTGAGCTATTGTGATCACCCGCGTCTGTCATCCGTCGTGGTGTCATGCGTCATCAACAATTTGCTTTAAACGACATCTCCTCTGAAATCGATGGACAGAATTTGATTAAACTTGGCAGAGATGGTCCTTGGGTGAACTTCACTAAAGTTGCTAAAAATAAACTTGATCAAAGTAGAACGCTGGTTGCCATGGCAACGGAAAGAAACAATTATTAAAACTTTAAAATCATCTCCTTCAAAACTATTGACTAGATTTCAAAAAAATATGGCCACCAGGGGCGGGGCAAATTTGCCTTATATGTACATAGTGAAAACTGTAAACAACATCTCCTCTGAAACCACTGGACAGAATTGAATAAACTTGGCATGGATGATCCATGGGTGAACCTTCACAAAAATTGCTAAAATAAACTTGATCCATGTAGAACTCTGGTTGCCATGGCAATGGAAAGACAACAGTTATGAAAACTTTAAAAATCCTCTCCTTCAAAACTACTGGCCAGATTTCAAAATGTTTTGGTACAGATGTTCCTTGGGTAACTATCACCAAGATTGCTAGAATTATTTCAATCCGTAAAAAAAACATTGCCATCAGGGGCGGGGCTAATATGCCTTATATGTATATAGTGAAAACTGTAAGCGAATCTCCTCTGAAACCATTAGACAGAATTTGATATGTCTCATACACATTTCATTATATATATCATTAGTACAAATTTGTACTATATTTTAGTACTACAGATTGTCTAATACATTTTGTATTTCAGTACTACAGGATTTTCCTATACGTCAGTGCTATGTTTTTTTTTATTTTTCAAGAGTTCTGGTATATTCTATATATCAATACAACAGGTTTATCCTATAAACACTCAGTTCGAAAAGAAAGTGTTCACTTTTTCTTTTAAAATATTTTAATATTAGCAAACATACCAGTTTCAATTTTTGCACACTATATCCTATTTTTCAGTACTATGGGTTTATCCTGTACAAGCATGTGCTGACCATGGATGTTGAGGATGCTGTGCTCAAGGTTCCAGGTATAAGAGACAGAGGCTACATCAGCGTGGGTCCAGATAATGCTCCGGTAGGCTGACCTTTGATGCATACAGAGTTTTTCATGAATTTATCAATGGTGTATAATCCTATAGCAGTAGAACCCCCTGAACAAATTCACATGCTATATCATCATATGGTTTTGAACTAATTAAACATGCTCATAGAAAATTATTATGCTAAAATAAATAAATAAATCATTTTTTTTAAAAATCAATCTAAATTTATAATATAAAAATGTTATACATTTATTGTGCTCCATTCCAAAAGATAATGATTTTAAAGAAATAAATTTTATCTTCAGAATTTAAAATGATATAAACTCTTCTCGAGCATTTTTAAAGTACAAAATATGCTAAAAAAAATAATCAATCATGTTGACTATTTTACAAATGTGACATCGTTGAAATTAGCCACTGGATTTTTCCTTCATCCCAACCCAGGTACCAGTGGGTGTGGTCCAGAGAGATGCCACTGAACAAGTTACATTGACCGGTTCCCATGGTGACAGCCTTTATATTCTGGTCGAGAACCAGGGAAGGGTGAACTACGGCTCACATATGAATGACAATCGTAAGGTAAAGAACTCTTAACATTTTGTCCAAGCCTTTTTTTTTCATCACTATTATGGACACCATAATATGTTTAAATCATAGTTAAAAATTTACAGACAGGAAATGCAACAGAAACTGGAAAGACATATAAACATGAAGGTCAATAGAATCATATCAGTATGACACAGCACATGTAAGTAGGGCTAAATATTCATACAATGGTATCAACTAGGACATCAACAAGGACTGCTTTACTTCTGTAACTATACTTTGTTTACCCCTAGGGTTTGATATCTAACGTGACTTTGGACGGGACAAACCTCACTGACTGGCTCCACATCCCCGTCCAGGCCAGCGACAACTTTAAACCTAGGGGTCTGCCTGGTGGTGTACGGTCCTACCATATGGCCCCAGCTGCAAGTTCTGGGTACGAGCTCCCGGCACTGTATCAAGGCAGCTGGTCCATAGACCAAGAACCCAAGGATACATATATAGACATGTCTCTGTGGACCAAGGTATACCAACTCCCTGATATCACTCTTCTCCCATCTTAGGGATAACAGCAAAACTGTTTCATCTGCTATTGTTTCTTTTTGCATTTAGAACAGCTTTGCTGTCAGCATTTTAACTGCATACACATCCTTAAATAAAATCACACTATCAAGTCAGATTTAAATCTTAGAAAAATGTTGCTGTTCCATTCTAACTGTTTTTTAATGAGTCAGAAATAGTTTAAGTTCTGGTCATCTCTTGTTGCTAGATAATCAATATTAATAGTTCTCACATTTAGTTTAGATGATGTAAGGATGGAAATACTATGGTCTTAAATCAAAGCCATAAATTTAGATGTGAAATAATAATATTTGTGTCTTATGCTTTTAGTTTTTACATTGCAACATTTCTAAGCGATGACCCCATTTTTCTTCTTTATATTTCAAGGGCCAGATATTTATAAACGGCCAGAATCTAGGTCGATACTGGCCCCATGTTGGGCCACAAGTGCGTCTGTACGTGCCCAAGTTCTGGCTACAGAAAGGGGCCAACACAGTCATCCTGCTGGAACTAGAGAAGTCCCCATGCTCCAACATATCAAGTTGTTACGTGGATTTCAAGGACCAACCCCTTATCAACTCCACTGTAACTCCTGTTGGTGACAAAACCAAAGAAACAGATTATGACATCTGTAAGGGTTCAGAGAGATTCCGACATGGCCAGATACGCAATGACGACCAAAAATCTTGCGGAGATGAAAGTTCCTTCTTGAAATCATTTTTTAGATTTCTGTATAGTTTTGTGGAGAAATTGTGGAACCTTGTTGTTTTGTGAGGCTATAGTTTTTCAGAAGAATGATAAATGTACCATAGTAATATATCTTATAATCGTTGTTAAAGTCAATATAAGAAACATTTAGTCACATTTACTTGAATTGTTTTTGTTGAAATTACCTATCACCAATACCAATTGTATTAGTTTTTGTTATTTATTTACATCATGCAGTTATTTTGATAGGACAAGTAATGTTATTCTTTTTGCCTTAAATGTATTTCTTCATGAAGTGATACTGCAAATAGCAACAGTTTGAAAAAAAAGATTGAACTTGGGAACTGAGAATACCATGATAAATTTAAACAAAAGAGAAACATTATTATTTCTGTAAAATTACTTGATTTTTATTTAGAAAAGGTATCAAATCATATTGTACTACAAAAAAATCTCAGAAAACTATTTATCATGCAATGAATCATAAATGACCACATTTACTACAGTTAGGTCACAATAAATGATAACATCATATTATGTAACTATGAAAATAAAATTTTACATCTACACAATCTGCAGGTTGCACAGTAAGTCAGAACTTAAGGAGGAATGTGATCAAGTGAATGACTTTAAATGGATTTTCCAGTTTGACCAGTGTTTTCAAGATTGCTGGAATGTATCAAAAAAATGGATGCATCATAAAATTACAATTCTTATAGGAAGCAAAAAATGGAAGGCTCGCCAGAGGCTTCCTCGGGGAGCATTTGTGAATGATAAAATTAAATGAAGCAGAACTATAAGGTGAAGTTTGAACGAGATAACATGCATCTATACTGTACATGTTTATCAGAGATAACATGCATCTATACTGTACATGTTTATCATTCTTTTGTAATTTCAGCCGTGTTTTCAAAACTGTGGTATGTGCAATATTTCATATCTGTAAGAAATCCTTAATCTGTTACCGTTTAACAGTATTTGTGATTTTGTTTTTGAATAGCTGCAGATGCAGTACTGTAAAATATTGACATTCCTGGATACTGTGATAATTATTTGTAAGACTAGTATATTGTTTTGTAACTCAACTTTTCCATTTTGTGTATTCATATCAGAATACATTTACTTTCATATATTTTTGTATAAAATTGTCAAGTTTATTTGTCAGGAAACAGACTTCACCAATATGAACAAGGAAATTGAATTTTTTTTTTTTTAATTCTACTGATAGCTGTCATCAAGCTGCTTTAAACATAATATCCCCCAAAATCGAAAGTCGCAAGATTTGCCATTCTCACATTTTAATGAGTTAATGGGACGGAATACATGTATAAAAGTCATTGCTTTTGAGCCCTGTGTGGTCACATTTTATTGTATCTCAGACTTAAATGTTTTATTTTTTAACCCTTTCCCTCATAGAGGAAACCATGAAAAGACTTATGCGAACAGCATAAAACCAGATCAGCCTGTGAGTAACTCGCAGGCTGATCAGGTTTTATGCTGTTCGCTGCTCCTCAGTGGTCTGGAAATAAGGACTTTATAATTAAATTTGGTAAGGTTTAACTGTGGTTTTCTGCAGATCAGGCTTTTTGTGATACCTATTGAGTGCATCAAAATGAGTCTATATTAGGGAAAGGGTTAATTGACTTAATACCTGATAAAGTGACATTAATTGTAATTTTACTTGTAACATTTTATGAAAACAATATAGAGATGAAATAACATATTAGAATATTGGTTTTTAACATGTGAAATGTTATGTACATTTTTTTTAACTTACGATTTAAGAGTAATATACATTTCACATGTGATAAATGGTTATTTATTTAACAACAAAATTATAATGTCTTAGTTCACTAGCGGTGAAATACAACATTATATGGATCTGTATAGACCAACAAAATGTTAGAAGTTCCACCTTTACTTACTGTAAAGGGGTTTAAGGTGAAGTCCCTGTAATGGTTCCGTTTTGTCTTGGACCACTTTACCTCACCAAGGTACCCTAATGAAATATTAGGAAACACTGGTTATCTCCCTGAAAGGCTATGAGGTCTGAAATGTAGGGGATCTATTACATGAACTCTGCCTTAACCCTTTCCCTCATAGAGGAAACCATGAAAAGACCTATGCGAACAGCATAAAACCAGATCAGCCTGCGAGTAACTCGCAGGCTGATCTGGTTTTATGCTGTTCGCTGCTCCTCAGTGGTCTGGAAATGAGGAGTTTATAATTAAATTTGGTAAAGTTTAACTGTGGTTTTCGGTAGTTCAAGCTTTATGTGGTACCTATTGAGTGCATCAAAATGAGTCTATATGAGGGAAAGGGTTAATGCCATTCATGCTTACAAACAACTCAACAAATGTGAATTGGGTCACATGATCACCCAGTGCCACTGTTGGATAATGTAGCCAATAAATTTAATTATACACTGTACATTTTTATAAATACCAGTGAGGAAAAGTTCTTTCTTCCTTCTTGTTTTGTCTACATTCTTTGTGTTTGTGTTTGGAATTAATATATTTATATGCTTGGAATTAGAAATAATTGGCCTGGAAGTGTACTTGTGCCAAAGATTGTAAATACCTTTATGTATAAGCTGTACATAAAACATAAAAATAACAAGAGGGAAGAAGTATTTTTAGTGCAGTGTAATTTAATCATTAGATTTAGTTATACAGCTTACTGATTAAATCAATATACAGTGTATATATGGGCAACATATAAATAGTATAGATGAGCAGTTGTTGTTTTTTTTATTAGGTAAAGCAATAAACAATTGAAAAGGTCAAGAGTTTTTGCGGTTATTACACTTTCCATAGCTTCGGTTTCATCACAACCCATTTTACACAGTTCACTTATCTGTTTATAGTTAAAAGTCATAGTTTGGCAAGGTTTCTCTAAACATCCTATGATGTCTGTAATGGATGTATAACATTAAAGTATGAGGCTTAGTCTGATGGAAAATATGATCAAATCTCATGATAGATTACGCTGTCAGGTATTTTTTCTTGAAATGAAAAGTACTTTTTTTTTTTCTTTTTACAAATAATGCACTGATCAGGTTTTATAATATATCCATGTTTTACAGAGAAAAGTTACCTATTTTTAAACAGGTTTTCAAAGGAAAAAGCTGGTCATTAGTTTTGTGAAGTCAGCAACCAGATGGGCATGCTAGCAAGCATCAATCTTCGTTGTCTGGACCACAAAGTTGTCAAAGATTGAGATATTTTAAAACAACTTTGTATAATTGTTCAACATGATGAGATTGACCTAGGTCCTTAGCCTACAGGTCAGGGTCAATTAAGGTTTTCAATGTCAAAGTAGGCTTTGTCTGAGCTGTAACTTCCTCATTTATTGTCGGATTTTTGAATAATTTTAGCAGAGATGTTCCATGGAAATCCCTCTACTATGATTATTCAAATTATTACAATCCTTGAAAAAAAAACATGGACACATTGTTCACCTTATACATGTATGCATTTAACTTAAACAAAATCGACTGGCCAAATTTCATAATTTTTTGGCATATAATTACACTCCTTGGGTACCTCTCTACCAATATTGCTCAAATTGTTTTGATCTTTAAAATAAATGAATGCAAAGGTTGGGGCTAGTCTTCTGAAAAGCATTGACTGAATACATACTTTAACAAACTTTCTGCTAAGATTGCTCAAAATATTTTAATCAGTTAAAACGGTACAGCTAATTTTGCCATATATGAAAAACCCAAAAATCTTAGAGCTAGGATATGTTATGTATAGCATTGTCTCATGGTCCTCAACAAAGATTTGTCAAATTAAGCTTCTGGTATTGATCATTAGACATTACATCTATGGGAAAACCTGCTGTTTTTTTTTCATGGAATTTCCACACTTCTTATTTCATATTGTGTCAAGACAATATAAAGGGGTAATTAGTATGCTGCTCCCTAGTACCAACTGACATCAGACTGGTAACAATGTAACACCTTGTCAGATAGACTGTGCTTCATATTGGTTTCTAGTCTTTCCACAATTGTACAAAATCAGCCAGTCATCTGAACAGGTAGATGCACATGCTCTAGCTTATAGAAAAATTCACAGCTTCAGTTGCCTGTCCAAAACATAGAGAGCAGTTAATTTGCCAAAACTTGCCAATCACCCTGACGGAGTGGAGGGTTTTTTCTGATCCCAAAAAGTCTGCTGAACTTGCACATTTTTGTAATACATGTACTGTGGTAAGAGATGTACACCAGTCTTGGTACTAGATTAAGCTTACACTACAGATAATCAACTCCTTGCATGTGATACAGATGTGGTCTTCCCTACATATTGTTTAACAGTATTTAGTGAATTCAATTGTGCAAGATTTATAGAATCTTAACATTGGATTGGAACTAAGATTTGGTGGTCAAACCCAAAGGTATCTGTTCATGTCAAAATTGAACCATAGCCAGTCTCTGACCTGAATAGGACCCTATAGAGGCAATGGCAAACAGCAGAACTTGCAAGGAGCTGTGCTCAGCTGTCTTAACAGGTTTTTTTCCGTTTGCTTATACATTTGTATAATATTGTAGCTCATGCAGATTTTACACAGCGTGTCAAAGACATTCATTATTTAATCATTTAATCATCAAGAGTCATTAGTTTATACATGATATATGGGGTAGGGTTAATAGGGCACCAGACTATCACATTGCCACATAAGCTTGCTACATGGCAAAAAATTACATGTACTATTTATCACCCTTTCTACATACAACCAGCCCCTCCCTTCAAGAATCTGTCTATAGATTCCTGGATATAGGAATGTCTGGGAATTTCGAAGCATTTCATTGAGGTATTAAATGTAACCAGATAAAATACTACAGCCCTGAGTTGGAATCGAACATGCAAGTCTGACAGCCTATCACATCTGACATATCACGGTTATCATATAATTTGGGAATCTGTGATTAAGTCAATTTCGCTGATACATATATTCATGAATTCATGGTCATGTAAGGTTTATTTAACAGTTTTCATGGGATTACTTCTCATGGATAAAACTGTCCACAAATCAACAAAAAGTAATCATCACAAAAATTAATGATTCTACAGAATTTTAAAGAACGGTTTAGGTTAAAACCAAGCAAGCAAACAAACAAAACATGATCATTTTTTACATTTATTAAACTGTTCCACATCAAAATTTTAAGTCAAACCTTACAAAATATATACACAGTTACAAAAATAAGTTTTCAGTCTGATTTCTATTTAAATACAGTAACTGTTGTACATTATTCATACATTATATTAAATTTCTCTCTAATGATAGTTGTGCCTAGCATTCCACATACAAGGGTAGTTTCAGGACAGGTTATACCAGTGTCAGAATAATGTGACTAGGTGTGGTATCATGCCTCTTGTCAATAGAATGATATCACAGGAAGACACCACTTCATGCAGACAAAATCCTCAAAATTATTGAAATACTGTTGATGGGTTGTTAAACCTCAGTAAACAAACAAAAATGATTTAGTTGAGGACATCTCCTGCAACTAAAAAGAACCATCATTGAAGGTGTTGATACCCCAGATAACAGCTTTGACATGAAAGAAAGGGTATTCATGAGTTATCTGCACTTGTCTGCAGATTTAATCATTCATTATTCCAAATGAGTAGGTATTATCAACATCAGTAACCATATTTCTTTTAATGTGAGACTAAGCCAGGACAGGACGTGACATAACAAGCATGATTCCTATAAAGTAGGGCTGAAAAGAGTACCCGGGTATCTGCGTGTCGGGTAGAAAATTACCAGTATACCAGTAAAAAATTATCACCCGCTACAAGATTTCAACCTTTTCTATTATGATACCTCATGTTTTTCTTTTCTTTATAACACAAGTATATATACTGGTGTATGTCAAATATACCAATACACTAACTACCTCACTATTCCACTATACATATTATTTATATCTAAAATTAAAGTATAATAAAGGACACCTGGAATGGGCCCAACTAATCCTTTACCTAATATAGACATGTTCTTGGCTGCATTTGCAAACAGTACACCCAGATCAGAAAGCTCTTTGAATGAGCTGCTTGATCATGGTCTCCTTTGTTTGCTCAGTCATACAATATTGTCGCCCAATTTCTACACAATCTGCATGGCAAAGAATAATCCAGGTTTTGTATACCAGTTAAACACCAAGCCACAAATATGTACACAAATATTCATGATTTAAAGAGTCAAACAATAAATGGCAGAATCAATAGTAAACAGAGATAGTAAATACAAAAAAAAGTGTGATGGCTCCTTCATCAGTGTAAACCAACATTAATTTATACCGGTATTACATTGTTATTTTAATTCAATCAATCCTTTTTGGCATGGTTAACTTATGGAAAACAAACAGACTGAAAATATAGGGAACTGAAATCCTGGTAGATTAAAGGTCAATATAAAATCCCTACTTACAAATTTTAAATCATAGGTTGACAAATTTCCAATTTTCTCATACACATTCCCCATATTCTTTTTTTTATTCAAATACATATCCTGGTAAATCAGCAAGTCCAAACATGTTTTCATGTATGTGTCTTTCAAATTTAAGTGCAAACAATTCCTTGTTTGGTTTTGTACAGCCCTGACATGTTTCAGGACAGCCCTGACATGTTTCAGGACAACCCTGACATGTTTCAAGTCCCCCCCCCTCCCACTTAACCTAAACAGTCCTAACAGTCACAAACAATGGGCAAAGTTCCTAATTTTCAAATACAATTTTCCTCAACAAGAAAATAATTGATAAGGACTGGTGTTTTTCCAATTTGAAAATTGAAAAAACTTAAATATGAAGTTAACCCTTTACTTCTTATTGACTCACTTTGACACACTGATGGAGGCTCAGCAGACCCAGATCAGACAGCGCCTACCAGGAGCAGTCTGATTAGGGTCTCCTCTGTTTGCTCATACAATATTGAGGCTTAAAATCAAATTCTACACAAAATGCACAATAAAGAAAAATCCATTGTGTCACATATTAAATCTGGAATATCTAAATGATCATGCTATTTGGCAGAAATAGCTAAAACATACTTTGTAAGAAGTCAAAGGTCAAGGTCATGGAGCTTTGAAAATGGCATGCAATGAAGAGGCTACCCAGAGCGCTTCATTCTAGGAGACATAAACCATGAGATATGCTTCAAATGTGTACAAACATGTTCGATAGGTAAATACTGAATGACAGGGAAAGGCCCCTGGCAAAGAAGGAAAAGAAGCAGGCAAAGGGGGGCTATGATTGGGGGCAATGAATGGCCCCTGGCAAAATTGGAAAAACAAGCAGGGAAAGGGGGGCTATGAATGGCCACTGGCAAAGAAGGAAAAAGAAGCAGGGAAATGGGGCTATGAATGGCCCCTAGCAAAGAAGAAAGAAAAGCCCTGCAAAGCAAAGACATATTCTACATTGTTTAGTGGTCAATTTCACAGGGTTTTAGCACATCAATCAATCAATTAATTTATGTTATATACAGTTGAAGCTGTATTAGCAACCTGGCACCTGCATGAAATGGTTAATCTATATTTAACAGTCAAATATTACTCAACCAGCATTTTGTTAATGTTTGGTGGCCACCTTCTCTTATTCCTTTGATTCACTGCTTAAGACAGGTTTGACTGTATATATGTGGAGCATAAAGCAACTTATTCAAAAGTATTATGTGCCAAACCTCTGTGGTCAGTCTACACCTACAGTAATCTTGAAGACACAACTGCCTATTTCAATGCATACAAGAACAGACTCTGCCTATTACCCTTTCCAATGACAGCAACATCTTCCCCATTGCAACTGAAGATTATAAGAGCAGGAATGCTACATCCTGGGGGTACAAACACTTTCAAGCCATTCAGCTCATCATCCACCATGTGTATGTTGTGAGAGATGATGCCACAGATATACAGGTTTCCATCACAATCAAATTCCATGTGTCCTGGACAAACAAGGCGATGATGTTTGTATACAAAGTTTGAATCTCCGTCCCTGTCAAAACAATACACAGCATTACTTTCCTGACAGGGCTGGTAGATCAGGTCATCACTGACTGCAATGTACCAAAAAGACTTAAATTTCCGTTGCGCGTCATCCTCCTCTATAACAGAACTTTCTTTTCCTTCTCTGTCAATAAATGCTAGTGACCAACTGTCAACATCACAAAATGTCACTGCAATGTCTTTTCTATCAGTTTCTACAAATGCATAGCATGGGCATCTTGTTTTTATTACTAATTTTTCTGTAAAATTGTTTACTACATCAAAAATGATTATTTTTTTGTCATGTGGAAATGATGCAGCTATTTCAGACTCATCACCAAACATAGCTACTTGCCATGGTTTAGACCTTAATTTTATCTCTTTCAAATTCTTGCTTTCAGTTGTCAAAACCAGAAGGATGTTACTTTGTTGATCAGCCAGAATAAGTCTGTCATCAGGCAAGTAACATCCATAAGTAATGTGTTTCTTCTTCCAGGCTGTACCACTAATGGGTATTTCTTTCACTAACTCAAATGAACTGTCATAAGTTGACTTTTTCTCAGGAAGAGTAGGAAATTCTATGTTGGTTTCTCTCTCATCTACAGAACTGAAGATATCATCATTCTTTAACATGTCTTTTAACAACTGTGTTTTGCTGAGAGAGACTGTTTTTACAGTCTCATGTCCAGCAGAGAAGAGGTCAAGCTGATTCTCAAAATCCTGCAGTTGCTGATTAATTCTCCTGCACACAATGGCATATTCTGATTGCTTCTCTTTTTTAGAAGCAATTTCAGCATTATGTATGGACACATCCAACTTTTCAAGGATTTCATTGCAAGCTTCAATTTTTCTGTCATTTTCTTCACTAAACTCCAATTGCAATGCTTCACCTTTCTGTCTAATTTTTTCCCCAATTCTTTTTTCATTTACTTGCTTCTTTTTCTTTTTGTATTCTTGCCTCTGTGTTACAACATTTTTCAAAACCTTTTTCATATTTTTCATTCGTTTTATCATTCTAAATGGTCTATCATCTAAATATTCAAGTTGCTCACTGCCTGATTTTATTTCAGCAACTTCTTCACACCTCCTGTGGTCAAGAAAAGCACAAACAGAGCAAAATACCTGGTCATGATCTTTGCAGTGAAATTCTATTTCTTTATCGGGATGGACGTCACACTTCAAACACTTCATATATTCGATTAGTGCTTGGCCACCATTTGCAAGTTCTTCAACAATAATAAGGTTATGACTTTTGGCCAGTTTCAGCTTTTTGTGACAATTACCGCACGACTCGCATAAATTATCATCACATTCAATGCAATACCATACAGCGTTTTTCTCCTGTCTCTCCGTAAGGCAAGGTCCACACTTTTTACGTCGTTGACCCGGGACAAAATCCACTTTGCTCCCTTCAGTTTCATCCATGTTTCCCACTGCTGACTGATTTCTAATCAGTACGTTTGAATTATCCGGGAGAAATTTAGCCCATTCTGATATGCCATTTGCCTTAGCAGGCGGCGGAGTAATGGAACGACATAGTGGACACTCTATTCCGTTCGGTTTCCGTCTGTGGTCCTTGTTAAGTCTCTCAATCCAACAATTTAAGCATAATTCACAGAATGTATGAGAACATGACAATATTTTCGGCTTTCGGTATGTATCGGCACAAATTACGCACTCAGTACATTCAGATATACAAGCAGTTGCCATTACATTTTTCCAGAAAATGAAACTAGCAAAACCGAAAGTTGACAGAATATCATTTCCGCTTCCGGTGTCATAGGCTATTACTGTGGTTTTCAACACGTGACTATATAGGCGGTATATTCAAATTTTCCACGCACTCAAACGCATTTAGTATCACTTATTTTGCGACAAAAAAAAACAAAAAAAACTGATTTTTTTTTATTTTGGGGTCAAATTGATTTGAACTGATTTATAACATAGATTGCAACCGATAAAGAAATTGATATAACTCATACGCATGTAGACAAAACCTTTATAGAATATCTCCTGATATTAGATTATCTCCGGGTACAGATCTAAGTAACCTGGAGTATCCAGTTCTCGACAACATAAGAAGATATTGCGAGAAAAAATTAACACAACAATCCCTCACTTATTATTAAATATATCATCAAATGCATCAATATATTCCCTTCAAATGTAATAAATTGCCAATGGTAATTGAATACAAATTTTAAAAAATAACTCTCAAAATCCAACAACAGTCAAAAATATTATTTCCAAAATGGCGTCTTGAGTTCTCGACAATGAACTGAAAATCTGTCTGCCATGTGTATGGCACACATATAGAGACAAAAATCTTTAAACAACAGCTGCAGTGATGTTCTGTGTTATTTTTCACAGCACAGATTGGCTTGTAAAACATAAGGTGATCCAAAAACACTATCACACTTAAAGTGTCCATGTTATTATAGGGTGCCCCTCTGAGTTTTGAAACTGGAAACTGGGGGTACAGTGACAATTTTCCATTACTTTGTGTCCTTTCAAATAGAGATTTCCTATATGTACATTTTTTAGGTATATGGCCAATTTGGGGGTAAAAACTCTCTACAGGGTATAAATGGACATGTTTTATGTTCTAAATGACTTCCATACATAGGGTTGTAGAGAAGTGTATTCATAATCAAACATAAACTTTTTTAAGAACAGATGCTGATTTACATGAATAAGTCACCATCTGCTTGCTGAGTGTGATAGGTAGATTAACTGGTGGTTTAAGAAATGATAAAAAGAAGTATTAGCGAAATGGCATAAACTCGTTACTTCTTTATATTGAGTGAATGTTTTTATCTGTTTCCCAAACATTTTCAATGAGAAAAAAAAGTTTGAAAACAAGGATCAATCATTTTTGCCAATTGTCGATGGATTCCCTTTAAAATTGCGTCACACATGAGGTGAAATATTGCATTACTGAACATAGCCCGAGCATACCATATGGCGAGATCTGAATACTTGAGGATAACTAGTCTTCCGGCAGGTAACGTACGTATCGTTTAGCGAATCAAGATTCTTATGTTAATACAAATCAAAATATTATGATCGCGATGATCTATATAAACAAAGAGAAAAAATGGAGAAGTGATTGGTCAAAAGTTTATCTCTCTTTAATAACCGAGATATTAATTTGCAGTATTTACTCCTTATTACTGAGAAGATTCGCCAATATGAGAACATTTCTACAAATATATTAGATATGGAAAGACTAGCCCTCCGTATATAAGCGGACTGAGATTTCCATCCAGGCTCAGACTTCCATCCTGAAGTATACTAGTAATATCCTAGATGTATATGGTAGATATACCAAGACTGGTCTATTACTGGTATAGTTCAGGTTAGAAATTTGAGTCCATGTAGGGTCTCAGTCCGCTCAGCCCTTTGAAGGCCCGCAATTTATAAATTAAAACCGTCATTTTTATCTCCAAATAAAAGCAAATAAAATATATAACCCACATATATAAAATAAATAACCTTTAACAATGGTTTGTATAGTATCAGTACAGTGGCTGCAGTAAGGGGTATATTAGAGTGTTTGATCAATGCAGACGAGTTTTAGGACCTAACAGATCTACGTAATACAAGACTGGTAAAATGTGTTCCTACCTTAGGGCTAAGTACTGTAGGTGGAACACGAGTTAGATTCCCAGAAATTCATGGAATTCGAAATTTTCAAGTTAGAATTTACCGCGGCGTTGAAATAATATTTATCCAATCAGAGAAGTGGTTTATCTGTCTGAGTCGGAGAACTTCCGGGTCCAGTTTCAATTTTCTGAATTCAAACTCCAGCGCAGTGGATTGGCTCAACGTTGGTCAGAATTACGTTATACGAGGGATGTACGAAGAGTATCTGGAACAGTTCCATAACTTATTATTGATATGGTTATTAGAATAAGTGTTTCAAAAGTGATACTTTAATATGTTTTAAACTTAATCCTAATGAATATGGCAACGCCGGGTAACGTTGAGCGGGGCAGATTTCGCAAATAATCACATTTTTATTTGCTTTTAAAGATCACATAAAGACATATTCCCAACGTTAGAAACTGTCCAAAATATACCTCAAGGCCTACGTAATGTCATGGACTGAAATCTGACGTCATTTCTGTTAACATCGGAAGTAGAGAAAACATTCGTTTTGCAAAAAAAACAACAAAAAAACATCCCCATGATCATGGACTCTTACGGCAAAAGTTAAGCGAAGAAAGCCAGCATATTTGAATGGTTCATCGTTTTCAAGAATGTTCCTTTCGTTCCACGATGTTTACGACCGCACAAGATACGACGTTAAGAAAGAAGACAAAATTACCGAGTTGCCCGGAAAACAATCCGTAAAATTCCACAGGATCATTCATGCTTTGACAAGTGGGAGAAGGATGTATCGCGCAAAGGAAAATATGTCAAAAAGATATAACTTTTAGATGTGTCAGATAGCTTGGCAGATGATATATTCCTTTTATGAGTGAGTTGCGCCTCAATGACTGTGGATTTTGCATCAGTGCAATAAGTATCAGTTTTTCTTTCCGGGATTAAAGTATCACTTTTGAAAACTTTCATTCAAAGAACCATACCAACAAATAAGATATGGAACTTTTCCGGATACTTTTCGAACACCCCTCATATGCCTATTTTCATTACGACCTGTACACTATATAAAATATATAACCGTCTTTCAGTCATATCTGGGCTGGTCATACGGAGACTGTGAAGCATATGATATGTCGCATATTTATATCTAAAACAGGTGGACTAAGACCACAATTAATTTTACTATATGTTCTATATAAGCATATATGCAAATGACAATTTCTGTAAGGGAAATTGACATCCAAACTTACCCTCATTAGATAGATCTATTCAAGAGAAATAATTCTGTACATTTTAAACATGGGGTCACCCGACTACTTTTTGACCTATTTAAGCTTAAATAACATACGTATGAATTTAGTGCACCGGTCGGCCATTTCACACCAATTTTCTCAAAAATTCCCCTCTCAGTAATGCTCAAATTTTAAGGTTGTGGTGCAATAAGGCCTCTAAATTGGGCATTTTATGACTATTTTAACTGTGTTCTATAGAATTTGATCCTTTATTGCATGTCTTTCAGTCAAAAACTCACCTTAATTCAGCATTAAATAGGGTCACTATTTTCTGTGTAGGCACATCCGGATACAGGGTAACCAAGGGCAGGTAATTGTGGTCTTAGTCCTATTTAGTACAAAAAAATTCAAAAAGTGTCTAAAGTGATGCACAATGTATACTGAGCCATTGTATGAATTTGTAGCAAAATATTCCTTCATTTTATCAAAATACAGCATTTTATGTAAGATAGGTGTATACCCAAAACAACTGCAGTTACAAATGCAGTCTAGCTTACATGGTCAACACTAAATTTTAATAACTTCTTTATTTATGGGTATTTTTCAATGAAATAAAAAAAATTGTGTTCCATAAACTAATCTGCATTAGAAAATGTAAAACAACTGAAAATAAAAACTTATTCTTTACTCAATAAACTTGTTACTAATTTTAGTAACATTTTTGGATTTTTTAAATTGTTGAAAAAACAACAACAACAACAATATAAAAAAAATTAAAAGTCTCACCCTGTCAAATTTTAGTTCATCTGAAAGAGTGCACTTTTGTCTTTAAAATGAGACATAGTTGACCATTCTACTATAAAAGACTGTGGAGATATCTTGTTATGAAACAGGCCATTGCAGGCACTTCAGGGGGTCTGAATGGCCAAATGCCAGATGGCCCCATCTCACCGGGGTAATACAAAACTTCAAAGGGTGACATGCAGTTGTCATTGTATCTTTCATGTGCCATTGTCAGCATCCCTGGAAGATGTCTGCATTCTCTGGAGACCATTCTCAGTATATATAGGGCTGATTTTCACCAAAATCCTAATAAAAATATCAACATTTAAGCAAAAAAACTTTCATCAACACAATGAGAGGTGACATGGCTGCACATTTAAAAACTGGCCATATTCCACAGAGCAAAGGCTTGAAACTGACTGACTCTTCATCTATGGACACCTACATGATACATACTGACTGCAGCAGAGAGGCCTTTGAGACTGAGGGTCAATCCGTAAGGCCAAGAAAGTCCACTCCTAAAACAGCACAGGCGCCTTTGGCTAACATGAGCCCACATCTAGGCCTCTCATCAGAAACAGCAGAATGCAGCATTAACTTTGGGCATAAGACTTGTGGAGGGTGAGATGACTTCCATGGGCTATGATGATGTATGTTAAGGTCATAATCAAGAGTCAATCAGCTGTGATCAGCCTAATTTATGGGTGGGAAGGAGAAAAAAGCATCTCTGCCTTGAAATGCACTAACTGCAACTACATTTCACATTAATCACACCCAAAACAAGCTGTATCATAAGGTTCAAACTCCTTACTATGTGTCAAACACCCAGCATGATCATGGACTGACAGAAGGGTCAAATGATGCATAAATGGGTGACTGGCGATGCTGGTACATATTAGCTAAAATGGAAAAATTTGACCTCCAGCTAAGAGCAGCAAGCAGAAAGCAGCTGATAGAATAGACATGGCTATCCAGGACCTGAATGAGAAACGGCTGCCAATCCAATGCACAGAGTATCATAAAATATAAATCATTAAAGGAGACAACAAATAAAAAGCAAACTAGATCAAAAATCATCAATAAGGGGAGATAACCATTCCTATGTACTAGAAATAATTTCATGAGTTATCTCCCTTTTGCTAAATGATATATAAAAGAGCAAATTTAAGTTCTTAACAACACAGTAAAGTGATAAATTCTGTTGAACTGCATTCCTAGAGCAAAAATTAATGCTTTTTAATAAATGGAAGCTCTTGCTTGTCCTTTATTTGAATATTATTGTTTTCATAAGTGCCTGTAAATAAGATGCTGGAATGTGTCACTGAGTTTTATATTATGGCAGTGAATGAGCCTTTTAATTGCAGTCTCCAGTTCACATGATGAAGAAAAATTATGTACACATTTGTCTACACCATGAAAACTAACCACTTTTATTAAAGCGACACTGTTCTGTCTTAAAAATATAGTGTATTTGAGTTTTTTGTTTTGATTCTTTTCTGAGAGAGAAAGAGAGAGAGGGGTGTTGGGGGGGGGGGGGGGGGGGGGAGAGAGGAGAGAGAGATAAAGAGAGAGAGAGATAAAGAGTGAGAGAGAAAGATATATAAAGAGAGAGAGAGAGAGGGAGGAGTATATACATATAAGCATGAAAACACTACAAACACATGGTCCCCCAAAGACAGCACAATCCCTTAAACAAAGAATCACATAACCAAAAATAAATAAATAAAAAAAAATTCATGATACCACATGAATCTAATGTTCATATAATGGGGCTCAAGTCTAAAGTGTTCCACATTTATGCAGAGTAACTCATGGCACAGATGCAGAACATCACAATCATGCTTTTCAAGCAGAATTCTATGATTCATACTGTGTCGCAATATGTCAACTTGGATAGTATGTACTGCATCTGAAAAATGGTCCTTGAGGAGTCTCTGGTTTGTGGAACCTGACTTACCATGGCAGTTTTCTCATTTTGGATATTTTTTCTACTAGTAAAATGGAATATTTAACTCCCATTTGTCCCATTCTGCTGTTTCATACCAAACTGAGGCATGATTTTTTTTATTATTTTGAACCCTGCTGTTGTCATGGCTATTATAAACATGTATCTTTCAAACCGAAAGTAGATTCTGAAATTTTTTTAGTAAGATAGGAAAAAATTATATATTTTTATATATATTATATTATATAATATAAAGAATATTATATATTTTCTTAAACAAACATAGTAACACATTTATATCTTTATAAGCAATAACTGTGCCAAATTTCAAGTAAAAAACATGCATAATAAAAAAGTTATTAATAATGAAAGTAGGTCACCCCCCTCTCAAAATCCAGCCTATATCAGGACTAAGACCACAATTAATTTTACTATATGTTCTATATAAGCATATATGCAAATGACAATTTCTGTAAGGGAAATTGACATCCAAACTTACCCTCATTAGATAGATCTATTCAAGAGAAATAATTCTGTACATTTTAAACATGGGGTCACCCGACTACTTTTTGACCTATTTAAGCTTAAATAACATACGTATGAATTTAGTGCACCGGTCGGCCATTTCACACCAATTTTCTCAAAAATTCCCCTCTCAGTAATGCTCAAATTTTAAGGTTGTGGTGCAATAAGGCCTCTAAATTGGGCATTTTATGACTATTTTAACTGTGTTCTATAGAATTTGATCCTTTATTGCATGTCTTTCAGTCAAAAACTCACCTTAATTCAGCATTAAATAGGGTCACTATTTTCTGTGTAGGCACATCCGGATACAGGGTAACCAAGGGCAGGTAATTGTGGTCTTAGTCCAATTTGGTCTCAATCACAGGTATTTGACACAATGATATATTCATATTCAGCCACTAAAGACGGTGGCTTCCGCAAGAATAGTAATTATAATACACTATAATAAAAAAATCCTTTTTTTCTCGCATAGAACATTTTAATGAAATAAATCCACAGAGCGGAACCATCGCTCGTCTGTTTTACATGTTGTCAACGGGGGGCATATTTGAGATTTCAAGTTTGAACACCTTAAGGTGTAAAGAGTAACTGTTTAGTAAATACGAAAAAATCTAACATAGTGTAGAAGAAAGGTAATTGTTTTCAATAAAAGCAATTTTAACCAAAAAAAATCTAAGTTAAAAGGGGCATAACTCTATAATATGGCTTTCAGAGTAATGCCCTATGTCTTACAACTGTGCCTTATCGTGATTATAAAGTATTCCAAGTTTCGTTCGTGTTGATACCTTTAAAAGTGTTTGAATAAATTGAAGTTTTTG
Organism: Solen grandis; assembly: GCA_021229015.1. NCBI lineage: Eukaryota > Metazoa > Mollusca > Bivalvia > Adapedonta > Solenidae > Solen > Solen grandis. The sequence goes on from CM037782.1 coordinate 72,520,588, forward strand.
CACGACGACGACATCAACGAAAGTATTCCAAGTT
>CM037782.1:72520721-72570721 GCA_021229015.1 Solen grandis
ATAACAAAGAATTAGAAGTAGTTGATAATTTTAATTACCTAGGAGTACCATTTAATTATACAAGTTCGTTTATTCTCAATAACCAATATTTGAAAGGTAAAGCAATGAGGTTCAAGAGATTCAAAATCAAACCAAGAATTGCATTACAGTTATTTGACACTTTTATAGTGCCTATATTAAACTACGCTTATCCAAAATTTGGTAAATCAAATTTAGGTGTTAAGGTAAGTTAAAGTAATGCCGCAATATATGGCGAATTAAGTAGGTACCCATTATACATCAACAGGTATGTACTGATAATAAAATATTAGTTTGAATTGACAAATACAGATAATATAATTCTTTATCATTAATGTGCTGATTTTATTTTGAGTTGGTATATGCAAAAAGTGCATTAAAGCAATTTGTTGAATCAGTGTTACAGCATAGTAGTGTGAGCATTTAATGTATGAAAAGTATGTAAAGGTACAAGAATTTTGAATAAAAAGATAATATTGCTGTACCAGAACTGGTTGTCGCGGTGTTGCGATAGTATGAATGTGTGGTATCGTGTCACATATTTGTGTCACATGTATGATATCGCAGAGACACAAGCCCTAAAATAGGTTCGCGAAAAGCCATAATATCCAAGGCAATATGTTTTCTGACCCACTCCCGAGCATTTGCTCTTAACCCACCAAGGGACAGCTACAAACCCCTGATCCCACTCCCAATGCTTTGTACTTAACCCACCAAGGGACAGCTGCGGACCCTGATCCCACTCCCAATGCTTTGTACTTAACCCACCAAGGGACAGCTCACCCCTGATCCCACTCCCAAGCTTTGTCTTAACCCACCAAGGGACAGCTGCGGACCCCTGATCCCACTCCCAATGCTATGTACTTAACCCACCAAGGGACAGCTGCGGACCCTGATCCCACTCCCAATGCTTTGTACTTAACCCACCAAGGGACAGCTGCGGACCCTGATCCCACTCCCAATGCTATGTACTTAAACCACCAAGGGAAAGCTGCGGACCCCTGATCCCACTCCCGAGGGTTTGTCCTTAACCCACCAAAGGACAGCTACAAACCCCTGATCCCACTCCCAATGCTTTGTACTTGACCCACCAAGGGACAGCTGCGGACCCTGATCCCACTCCCAATGCTATGTACTTAACCCACCAAGGGACAGCTGCGGACCCCTGATCCCACTCCCAATGCTATGTACTTAACCCACCAAGGGACAGCTGCGGACCCCTGATCCCACTCCCAATGCTATGTACTTAACCCACCAAGGGACAGTTGCGGACCCCTGATCCCACTCCCAATGCTTTGTACTTGACCCACCAAGGGACAGCTACAAACCCCTGATCACGGTTTCCCTAACCCAGGGACAGCTACGGACCCCTGATCCTCCACCTACGGCTTTGCCCTTAACCTTCTAGGGGACAGCTACGGACCCTGAACCTCCTCCCACAAGACGGCTTTGCGTTAAGCCAACAGGGTACAGCTACAGACCCCTGATCCTCCTCCAAGGTTTTGCCCGAAGCCACCAGGGGACAGCTACGGACCCCTGATCCCCTTTACAAGGCTTTGCCCTGAATCCACCAGGGGAAGGCAACAGCCCCCAGACCATCCTACCCCGGCTTTGCCCTGAACCAAACAATTAGACAGCTACGGACCCCTGATCCCCCTGCCAGGGTTTTACCCTGAACCTTCAATGGGACAGCCTCGGACCTCTGACCACCCCACTACTTATAATGTATTCCAAAAGTTACAGGTGAAAATGCTGTCAAGTATGCCTGGAAAATACCAAACGAGCATTATATCTCCATTTTGCCAGGGCCAAAATGTATACAAAAACTACCCCTAAGCTATGGAGTTGTATACATATTTTTCTTAACAATTGTTTTTTTAACATACATATTTCCTTTATTTTTTTTTCAGATTCGATCTTCAGATATTAAGGTTTTCTGAACAAAATGTAAAAATATATATATATATATACCACACCATATTATTTATTTTTTTTTTACTTAAACTTTTTTTATTAAAAATTTAGACAAAGACTCTAAAATGTGAATTTTTGGACCTTCATAATTTGGCAAATATACTTTTAAGAATGTTTGAATACAGCATCTTAAAATTTGGTCTATTTAATATAAATAAGAATTAAAAAAAAATGTTTACGAAAATTAACCGCTGAAACGTCCATAAAAAAATGTTTTTTCTTTAGTTGCTGGAAGGGTTAGGCTCCCTTTAAGCACTTTAAGGCCCGGGTACATAATATTGAGAAATGGTATTTTAAAAGGTCCAAAGATGCTTTAAAGTTTGTTTATAAAAAATTAAATGTTACTTATTATACCTGCGATATTATTAAATAGAATAACCCCCCCCCCCCCCCAGGCCTTCACATCAACTGAGGCCCAGCTTCGCCCATGTTTTTGATGCATTATGGTCAGCCGAAGAAAATAACTGATGCAATATACACTTTTCCTGTAAACCGCCGTTGATTTTGATATCACCACAATTCATCACATTTTTACAAGTTAAATGGTGAATCTTTAAAAAGAAAAATAACTGTTGTCTAAGTAATAACATAATGAACATATTACATTTAATATATAATAATATTCAAGTGTGAATAAATATCAACTGAGATACAATAAATAAAAGAACTTGATAAAAGGAGGTCATAAAATAAAGTTTAAATGACATATAGCAGGAGTTTTCCTTCTTTCTTGATATGTAGATAAAGAAACGGAGGTGGTCAAAATAGATGCTTCGGTACGTCAGTGAAAACCCTGCTCAAAGTGAAAATGGCTGACATTGAATTGTATTTATGATAGTGTCTTTTAAGTAACAAAAATATATACAGCTACAGAACAGAGCAGGACATTTATTTCAATAACTTGAACAACTACAGGACTACGATGGAAATAACTAGATATTCACTTTTTTGTGTTATCCTGAGTAATGACAACATGCCTTGGTTTCATTTACCTTTTAAAGAACATATTGTTTCTTATTATTTAATAGTCATAAAAAATGTAATATTTATATTTTTTTTTTTAACTGATATAAATATATATATATAATATATATATAACACTCTGTCCCATTTCAAAACAGACATAAAAATGTAGAAAGAATAAAAAGCACAAACAGTAAATGAATATGTCAGTACCTTCGTTTAGGCGAGGTTGTGACCGTGACCAAGCAGAGGAACAGATAGGCTGCGTAATTACTCAATAGACAAATGCCCAATAATTTTCAAAATAATGATAACATAACTCTATAAAGATATGTAACACTCAATTAATTCTCAATTAATTAATTTGCGTATAACGTTCGTCCTGGCAGATACTCTGCTAATACTCGTAAAGTTGAATTAAACCTACTTATATTAGAAGATTTTCTAACTTTTCTAATCAGGTGACTCTCTGATTTCTGAAAACTAGTACATAAAGCTGCTTCCAGATCCATAATTGCTATTAAGACATTGTATTATTTCCCTAGTAAACAGTTAAATTAAAAATGACATAGTGGCATTAGCTTTAATTACTCAATTATGTTCGTGGATACTCAATTAGAATTGAAAGTAAAGGGCAATACTCATTTAGCCAATAAAGCGTATTTGTTCCTCCGTTGTCAACATATGACTTACATAACATAAACATGAATAAAAAATAAGAGTAGTAAATATTCCTGTGTAAAACCATATATGATAATTTGTTAATGAATTTATTTAATACCATACAATATTGGCAATATAAGTTACACTTTCAGAAAATATTTTACAGTGTAAGTAAATTATCAAACAAAATATAAGTAAAAGGTAGGTGGTGGGTATGTAAGTGTATGATAGAGTAGTGATTTAACAAAAGAAGAAGATCAGTTCTTTTATTTGACTTATATATACACTTTAGAAGATTAAAGTCAACAATTGATAATGTTAACCCTCTTCAAGATATGATACAAAAATATCATTCAAAACCAGGTGGAAGTTTTACGATTGAAAAAATATATTGATTCGACAGTGCACTTTAACTATTTACCTGTTTAAGGTGTCGCTATCAACCAAAAGTGGGTGGTTTTTCATTACAACTCAATCACAAACTTACTAAACTACAGGAATCGGTTTGTTTAAATTTGAAAATGGCAATTTGTAATTTAGTGACATTTTACCTTTTTTTTAAATAATTTGTATTATTTCCAAAAGATAATTTCTGTTCTGATGTTTTACATTTATTTGAGACCACTGCTCATATAATGAAGAATAAAATCTTGATGAATAGAGTTGCTTATAACAACAGTGCCAAGTTTGGTACTTGTAAAACTAAGATGATTCATCTCGTTCAAAGACTTGCAGCATTTTTTTTAATTCTCAAGCCTTATTATGTTTCCCCTATTTAATTTTTATCTTAATTCAATGCAGAAAAAATTGTGTATTTATTACAGAATGGTTGCTGCTTAATCCATACATTTCACCATTTTCATGTATTGTGGCACTTTTTGCCCACCATACCTTCTTCCTTTTACACGTGTTGTTGACTTTTTGGGGAATTTGGAATACGTTTTTATGTTGAAGCCAAGACAACAAAAAGTGTGACTTGGGCGCATGCAAGATGAAGATGTGACAAGTAATTAATTGTATACTTAGTATTAACATGATTTACTGGGAAAAATAAACTTATGTTTTTCACTACCCCCACCCACTTTGGGTTGACAGCCACACCTTAATGAAGAAAAGGGGTGCGGGCTTAAACTCGAATGTAGTGGATTAAAATAACTGTACTGAAGAGCTTAGTTTAATTGGTAGAGACGAGGAGATCGATTAGTTTTAGACTCTATATCAATGACCTACCGGTATGTACATATCTCAGGTATTTTCAAATAGAGCGTACGGACTTCCATTTGGTCGCTGAACAAATTCAGTCAATTTGTAAAAATGGTTCTTGCCTTTAATGATTCGATAAATAACTGTATGGCTGTCGGAGTCGGTGGTCGCCTCCCATTAAGTGTTGCTCATTAAAGTGTATAAAATAGTGGTGGACAACACGTGTCAAGCAGATTTTGTATCAGTTGTTAGTTGTTTGGGTATGGCAAGAAGTTGTGGTTACCAAATCCTTCATATCCCATATCAAATTTGCTGATTGCATAACTCAGTCATGGCAAGACACTATTACATGTCCCGTATGACTTAAATTTATATCAAAATATTTAATACACCCTTTCATTAATTGACTGACAATAGTAGAAGAAAAGAGAGAGAGGGGTGCGGGGGCGGATGGGGGGGGGGGGGGGGGGGGGGGGGGGGGGAGAAGAGTAAAACAGTAAAACAACATTTAGGTAACTCATCTTGACACCTTATGCTACCGCCAGTGTTTTTTCTATATCTTCTTTTTATCTTCTTATTATCTTCCTTTTTTGTATATTTTCCCCTTATGTCTGTTATTATTTCCTTCTTTTAAAAATAAATTCTATTCATTTTTGAACAAGAAATCAGTTTCCTATACGTCATATATCATATATACAACTATCTCATCCACGTCATTGCAATATTATTTACGATAAGATTCATCTTTCGTTCAAATCCTTATTTATTGTATGTCAACATAATTCATAATTATGCTTACTTAGTCTACAAATGACTGAAAACGTTAAACCTAATAAAATAATGAATGAACTATACTTACTGTTTGGAATAATATATCTTTAAATTCTAAAGTAATGGTGTTTTTTTTGTTGTTGTTGTTTTTTTGTTTTTTTGAATAGCTGTTCTCTAATCTGTGATTTAAATAATTTAGAATAAATACACATACTGTTTACATATTGCGGATAAATCGTACTCTTCAAGGTCAATATATTATCCCAGCGACATTAACGCTATCCAATGTCTGTACCAATCCTGTACTAACCCCAAAAGGGTTAGGGGCTCAAGACCCCCTAAGAGTTGGCAATTATATTAAGAGTAAGAAGAAAGTAACACCCTAACACTACCCCCAACCAAACCCCTGAAAAACCCCCTTGATCCCTTCTGTCGCCCCCCCCCCCCCCCCCTTACTGAGTTAAATTGCTGGATCCGCGCATGAGCTATGTAACCTGTAGCTCTTTGTAAAATTCACAAATGCTGTTTACGAACGAAGTGAATAATAAAAAAATATATTCGTTTCTTAAAAAAAAAAACGTGTTTGTGCTCCAATATTATCTTCGTAGTCAGGTAACATTTGTTCAGTATACAAGTAAATGATTTGCTTAGAATAAATACCCATTGTGCATTTCTAACAAAACCACGGGTCCTGGAAAAGTAAAATGTTTCAAAACAATATTATTAAAAAATGAGTTACGATATAATTTCCATGAATAAAATCACATTTATATAAATATCGCGGCTTTTAAACCGTTTTATCATTATTTTTTTATAAAATGTGATAAATATAAAATAGTTCCTCATCAGTAGTGGAAGAAAGGGATAATAAGGATTGACGACGCTTTGAAAATATTGGTTGAATCACCAGATATTATTCTACGCACAAGTATTTGACACTTGTCTTATTATATAGGTCCTATATACCTAAGAATTGTTTATATACTAAACTGACTTTGGTGGTGAAGTTTGTGCCAAATACCTGTGATTCTACGTAACACAATATTTTTTTCAACATACAAATAATAGACTACCGGTCCCGATGGCCAAGTGGTCAGAGCTTCTCACCGGAATCGGAGTTCGATCCCCGGCCGCGACATACCAAAATCGTAAAAAATGGTACTGTTATAGCCCCCTTGCTTGGCGCTCAGCATATAAGAGTAGTTCCAGGACTGGCTGGTCTGGTGTCAGGATAATGTGACTGGGTGTGGTATCATGCCACATGTTTACGGCCTGATACTGCAGTGTTGCAGCACTTTATCTGTCTCAAGTAATCGTTGTCTCCAAATGACAGAAAAACTGTCGGCAGGTCGTTAAACACAATAAACAAACAAACCAATAATATACTTTTCTTGTATTCTGAAAAATGTTTGTTTGTACGTTATCATGAATAAAACTACACTTCCTTATATATGAACAATGTTCTTACTAAGACATAGCTGTGACCATTTTAACTGTTATCTTCTGATATCTATTATTTCTATAAAACGTATAAAATATTTAATCAAATTCTTCATGTATCCATTCATCTGCAGCACCCAATGAAAGAAAACTGAAAAGTCCTTGTTTTGGTTTAACACCCCTTCAACAGTATTTGAATGATTTGGATACCCTGTCTATATGACATATATCCCCCTCACTCCCTCCCCCGGTTACGTGACGGATGTCCTAGGTGCCGGTTATATATCCTTTACTACGTCTAAACCTAGCGGAAACTTGAAACAACCTCGTCAACACACGACCAGATCAGAATAAGTTTAAATGTCATGTCGCCCTCTTATCCAATCATCGCACATTCCACCGTTTTCACGATAAACGATAAAGCAGTAGTGGATAAAACAATTGTCGCGATAAATCAGTAGCTGATAAAACGAGCTTAAGTTACTAGGCTAAAAATCATGGTTTAGATGCACGTGTACCCCATTGATCTATAGATAAAGAAACGCATTTTGAGATTTTTGGGGTCATTCAGGCAATTTTAGGTCAAAATGGATACTTCTGTATTTCAAAGAAAACCCTGCTCAACGTGTACATGGCTGACATTAAATTGTATCTATAAGGAATATATACAGTTACAGTGCAGGACATATATTTAAATAACTTGAACATTCAGTCCCTCGTCAAAACAGAAACGAAGCCATAAACAAATGTACAAAGAACATGTTTGTATGGCAGTGCCTTTAATTGGGCTAGAATGTCCAGATAGGCTACGAATCTGCATAATCACTCAATTGAAAATATACAAATACTCAATTATCTTAAAAATGGTGGGTAGCAAAACTCAGTTAAAATCACAGAGGCTCAATTAATTATCTAAGCACTGCGTAATGTCGCCCCAACAAATACCCAATAACGTACTTCAACTGCTTGAATCTGACCGGGCCCACTCATATTAGAGGATTTTCAAATGACTCTCTGATTTCTAAAATAAAAACTAGTAAAAATAGCTGCGCCCTGAGTCATAATTGTTATTATGACATTATTTATATGAGTATATATGTTCCTCTGATGTCAACATATGAATTATATAATTACTATATAAATATAAAATAGTTAAGAATAAACAAAAACATAAATCAAATTAAAAGGTAGTAGGTGCAAAGTAGAAATTGTAATGATTTAACAAAAGAAGAAGAAGAAGAACAGAACATCCTTTTGACTTATATATACATTTTAGAAGGGTATATTCAACAATTGAAAAACAGATTATGTTTACCTTCTTCAAAGTATGATACAGTCATATCTTTCAAAACTAAGTGGAAGATTTTATGTTGAAAATACATTTTAATTCGACGGTGCACTTAAAGATATTTACCTGTTAAATGAATAAAGGGGTGCGGAAAACGTTTTGGAACTTAAAATTGTATGTAAATTTGCTTTGGGAACTCAGAGTACTCGGTACTGTCTCTGCTTAGGAAATTGCCTCCCGTGTATCGGTGCTATACACCGGACACGTAAAAGAACCAAAAGGCCTATTCGCAAAATTATCTAGGATATCGACTCTCGGACTCCCTTGTATCCAACCACTGCCTCTTCCGCAAAATACAGGATCCACACGTGGGAATTCCTTGGACGCAAGGTCTAAAATATGGCCATAGTTATCAGAAAATGATTGCTAGCCATTACAGTAAAAGAAAGAAAAAGAAGAAGAACGTAGATTAAAGTAAATGCACGTTTCGACAGACAATAGTAGAATTTGAGAGAGAGAGAGAGATTCGTCTCGAATCGACACCCTATGCTACGACTAGAGCCTTTTTCTCTATCTTTTTTTCTTTCTTTCTATATGTTTCTCTGGTATTATTTTTTCTTGGATACATATTTTTCATTTTTGACAGGAAAACAGTTTCCTCTATATCATATATCATCATATATACAACTGTCTCTGCCTTTTATTGCCTTCATTTCAATCTGTTTTACATGGAGAAGTTCATCTTTTGTTCTTATCCTTATTTGGTCGTATATCAATATACCATACAAATGACCGAAGAAGTTAAACCCAATAAAATTATGAATGACATTGCTAGGTCAATCATACAGAAAGGTTCAGCTGCTAGTTCCATTATCAGGTGGTTGTTCCCTTCTTCGGATGTTTCGACGCTACCGACAACGTCCTCCAGAGGTGCGTCGACAGGGGTGATCAGATCCCACCCTGGAACAGCATCAGCGATTCCCGCTGCCAGCAGACCTATTTCTGAGATGACATTGCTCCTGCCAGGGGCCTAGTGCTTCATCTGTCACTATTCTTCTCTCCTCCGTATCCATTGTGAGGCTGCCTTAGCTTCTTTGGAAAAAATGGGGCCGCCGTGGCCGAGCGGTTACAGTCGTGGACTACAAATCTCTCAGCCCCTCACCGCTGTGGGTTCGAATCCCGGTAGGGACTTCGGATTTTTCATATGAGAAAGCCTTCCAGCTGGCTTGCGGTAGGTCGGTGGTTCTACCCGGGTACCTCTGTATACTCGGGGTCTTCCTCCACCTGTAATTAGCTGGATGTCGCTATATGATTGAAATACTATCGCAGCGACGGTAAACTCTAATACAACAACATCCAATACAACAACTTCTTTGGAAATGTCTGCGATGGTTTTATCAATTTCTGCTTACTGTTTTGAAGAAAATATGTTTAAATTGTAAAGAAATGGTGAATTCTTTGTTGGAATAGCTGTTCTTCTTTCTGTGATATAGTTTTGGAATAAATACCCCACTGTTTACACACTTTTAGTTAAATCCTACACTTCAAGGTCACTATACTGTCCCAGTGGAATTCACTTTGTACAATATCTGCACCAAGCAATGTATAACCAGCCCTTTGTAAAATTTATAAATAGACAAGAAAGCTGTTTTCGAATGACGCTGTTTACGAGAGAAATCAATAATGAAAAAAAAATATCACCCGTTTCTTAAAAAACATGTTTGTGCCCCAAAGTTAACCTCGGAGTCAGACAACTATTGCTAAATGTACAAGTAAATGATTTGATTATTGTAAACACCCATTTTAACGTCATCCACTCTACCTTTTATTGTCAAGAAGGAGAACAAAACCACAGTTCCTAGGGGAGTTTTTCAAACATTATGTTGAATTCATTATTATCATCCATTCATGAAATATTACACATCTGCATCAGCAATGGAAAAAGGGGGTGATTAGAATTGTTGACGCGTTGAAAATATGATTTAAATCACCAACAAAAATATTATTCTACGCACAGGTATTTGACAAAATTTGTCTGAGCATAAGCATACTATATACCTAAAAAATAAAAATTGAAACTTAAACTGACTTGAAGTTGAGAGTCAAATACCTGTGATTCTACGTTACATCATTCCGTTTGTTTGTTTGTTTCAACGCACACAGCTATTAGACTAGTCTTGAATCCTCTAAAGTGTTTGTATGTTATCATGAATAAATCTATACTTCCTGATAAATGTACATGTACAATGTTATACTAAGACCTAACTGTGACCATTTCATCTCTTATCTTCTGATCTTTTATTTCGAAAACGATTCAAAATCTATAAAACATTTTGAAATTTTAAATCAAATTCTGCATGTAACTATTCATCTGAGCACCCAATGTAAGAACACTGATGTGTTTTTAATGGCCCTCCGACAGTATTTGATTTGTTTGGATACCTCTGTCAATATGAGACAAATGTGGGAATACACCACTGCACATGACACGATATCACACCCAGAACATCATTCTGACACCGTGTTTTGGAACTACCTTTATATGCTGAGTATGAGTTATACCAATGGGATTTTTAAGTCGTTGATATCCCCCCCCCCCCCCGCGGTTACGTGACGGACGCCCTATATGCCGGTAATTTTCCTGTAAAGTCATATGAAACACACACATTTCAGTGCCGATTTATAGTATCATCAACATTTTCACTCCATAAACATATTTCGTTCACATTTTCAACACTATTTAAAATACCGGTGATTTGATCAGATTACTTCAATTGGCCGGCAAGTATTCAAATTATTCTTGTCACTTCAGTTTACTGTACTTTATAAAAGCTTTTCGTATATCCATTTCATCACAAACTTGACTGAATAAACTTGATACCTGAACTTGAAGTATTGAACTCTCTCTCTCTCTCTCTTAAGAGTAAGTTACCGGTGCTGGACCATTCCTGCAAGCGCTACCAGGGATATAAGATCACCTCTTGTTGACACGGTACTGGGTTCAAGTCCCAGGAGACTGACAGAACCTCCATAACTTCACTCGTTTTTCTGTATTTAACGTGTTAATATTTTCTACAATGTACGTAAATAATATCATTTATAAATGCGTTTCTAATCGGCAGAAACTTACCGATCTAGCCAATACGATTAATGAAACAACATTATTTAAATTTCTTGCCAATTTGCAGTGATGGAGTGGTTAAAGAGTCCGCCCCGTAACCATGTGGTTGTAGATTCGTTCCCCGTTTGCAACGTTACAAAGTCATTAAAAAGATACAAATATTCTAAGTAAACGCAATTCCCTTGTCTGCCGCTCAACAAGGGCACTTTCAAGTGTCTAGATAATGACTAGGCGTACTTATTACGTGTCGATAAAACGTCAAAAACAAGCTAGAAAAAAATCTGAACATATATCGAATACATCATTACATAATAGACCGCTATGGACTGGTCTATAACCATTTAAAAAGGAACATTATCTTACAAAGGGGTACAGCTATTTTTCCACCACAATCATGGCTGTAACAAAGTGGGTACCACACGTGTTATCACCAGGTAAAATGCCTGATAAGTGTATGTGTTTACTTTGGTTTAACGTCCCCCAGCAGTATTTAGGACTTCTGTCTACATGGGATTTATGTCGTTGATACACCTCTACATATCACATGGAGTGGCATGTTACCGCACCCAGTTTCGTTATCTTGAGGCCGAACTGGCCCGTTTTTGGAACAGGCCTTATATGGTGAGCTCAAAGTACAATAGATGTTTAGTTTTTAGTGTGGAACAGCCGGTTATCGAACCCATGGCTTGCCAGTTGCGGGACGGGCGTCCCCTACGTCGATACAGTACTTGTTTTTATTGCTATATCTTAAACTAGAGAAAACGACTTCGTCAATAACGTCCTAAAACTGTATCAAGTAAAAATCGGCCACTTCAGAAACTATTTGAATTCGTGATTAATGTACATTTAGAATATCACTTGTTCACTGTTCACACATTGTGTAACGTCTCTCTTTTTAGCTAACCTAGGCACAACGTACTCAAGATGAGCTATTGCGATCACCCTGCGTCCGTCGTCTGTCGTCGTTCGTTGTCAACAATTTGCTTTAAACGATATCTCTGAAACTACTGGCCAGGGTAAAAATTGATGGCATGAATAGTCCATGCTAAAATAAACTTGACCCATGCAGAACGCTGGTTTTCATAGTTACCATTAAGTTTTACTTTGAAAACTTCAAAAATCTTCTCCTCTGAAACCACTGGTCACCTTATGGTCCTCTACCATAATTGCTAAAAAAAGTTAAACCCTTGAAAAGTGAAGCCCCTATGGGGTCTGCTAGTTACTTATGTAATTTCAAAATTCTTTTTTCTATGAATTGCATTTAGCACAAATGGTCACCTCATTGCTATCCATGATTTTTGCTAAAATAAAGATCTCTTAAAAAGTGAGTTCCCCTGGTAATCGGCTAGTTTCCTTATATACCCTTTATAAAAAAATATTCTATGAAATCAACGGCAAAAACTTAATTTCATTTAGCACAAATGCTTACCACATGACTGTCTACCATAATTGCTAAACTAAAGTTGATCTTTTGAAAAATGAGGCCCCAAAGAGGTCGGCTAGTTTCCTTATATACTCTTTAAAAAAAATTTCAAAATGCTTCTTCTATGAAACCAACGACCATAATTTAATTCCTTTCAGCACAAATGGCCACCAGATGTCCGTCTACCATGACTACTAAATTAACGTTGATCCCTAAAATACGAAGCTCCTAAGGGGTCGGCTTGTTACCATATAAAATCCATATAGAAGGTTTCTAAAATCTTCTTTTATGAAACCAATGATCAGTATTTCTTTTGGCATGTATGGTCACCTAATGACTGTGTAACATAATTCCTATTCCATAGACATTCAGAGGTGTTTATTTGGCTGGAGGATTTTTGTACTTAAGCAGTGGTACAAGCAACATCTTCGTCACTCTATAATTCTTTCGAATTTATGTTTTGGCATTATATAAATTACATTCTTAATTTGATCTTTAAAATGTTGCTTTTAAGCATTTAATCTACCATAGCTAGCGAGTTCAGCATGTATGAATATGTGTTCTCGGTTCGCACACACAGATCTACTCGTTACAGCCCTACACGGGAGATATCATAATATGATAAACTAAAGCCTCTGAAAATGTATATCAATTTTATTCATTTCGAACACATTCATGGAATGTTGTCATTCAATGACATCGTATTACAAGTTTTTAATCCCAAATAACCACGGTTAACAAATACGAGCAGTGTAATTATGGTTAACCATTATTTTCTATGGCAGTTAACAGATATAATCTAACCTGAGGAACAATAATGCAACGACATAGTCGATACTAAAGATTTGCCCTCAATTTTAGAACAACGTGATTAATATATGACCAGATCTGCGTTTTACAATCCTCTCAAAATGAGACTTTCCTCAAATCAAAATTCTAAAATTCTGTAATAACACATACGACCACGGTCATTCTTTAACAGCATGCAGCTTTTCATGATAGCATGTATGCGAAATCCCTATTGTTTAGGTTAATAAATAAGGGAGTTCAACGTCTTGAAACACTTGAGTGTAGGAAAATCTTTATGTGAGAGGATTCGGGAAAAGCAGGCGTAGACCCTTAATCGTCATTTCAATGGTCTGCATTCAAAACTCAGACTCAGGATTAGATATATTGAGATAATCAATCTGAAGACTAAGGAGAGGGTTTCCACTAAGCATTTAATTTAACCCCCCAATTGTCTCAGTGACCCCAAAAATATTTCAAAATGTGCCTTTCCATCTATTTATCAATGACTTATTTCACTCCAAATTAAAAAGACCAAGGGAAAACCCTGCTATGAGATTCTGATGAATAAGGGTACAGACTGGTTCAACACTTAAGGTAATCCAACCATCATTATATTGTGATCATGATCCATCAAGTCATCCTGTGTATTTCTATAAGAAACGCAAGCCTTTATAGACTTAGAGCAAAAAAGGCTTTAACTCCAAGTCAATGGATGCTTGCATTTGTACTGAAGTTTTTTAAGCATTTAAATGACCATGAATATAATCTGGTGATGAGTGAATTACTTTAAGACAAACACTAATTCTTCATGGCTTGGGTCATTGGGATTATATGTAACACGATATACTGCATGTAATGAAAGTTTACATTTAACTCATAGAATTTGAAACATTGAGTAATATAACAATCGATACAATTCAATAATGGGTACAAAATCAACAATATTTCAAAATTAACAAAACATATATGCTAAATCATCTGAAAACAAACAGCAGTAAATACGAACATTTGAAAACATTTGAAAACAACCGCATTTAATTGCCTATTGGTTAAAAGCTCTATTTGAGCAAATATTGTCCGAGAGACATTTGTGGACCTTATGACGTCACATCCAATTCACGTGCTACTGTCGCGTTGATACGTCATTATAAGCTGCGTTATCCCTACCTACTTCTACTACCCAACCCCTTCACTCATATCGAGTTTCATATCCATAACTTATAGGTCATTTCATGATTCATATAATCCATTGGTCCTCGAGTAAACAAATTAAATATGTCATTCTATATACAATAATGATCAGTGACACTGGTATACAGTTACACTGTATAACCTTGCACCATACAATTTGCCCACAATAATTATTATATATACATCATATATTAGTGGATAGCTGCATAGTTTTGTGGAGATGGTACTAATGCGACAATAGTTGAGATCAGCTCCACACATATCTCCCTATCGTGTTTACTTGACTGATTTTTAGTATACCGTCGCTGCGACAGTATTTCAGTCATATAGAGACGTCCAGCTTAGTACAGGTGTCTATCGATGTATCGTCTGCATCATGTACATGCAACATTATATTAAGTCGATATCTAACTCTCACATAAGGTATATTAAGCACCTTCCTTATCCAAATTTAACAAAATATAACCTTTAAATTAAACATGACATAACAAATATAACACTTTTTCTATAGGTCATATTGAAGCAAAATTCATACAAATGCTTGTTTTGGAAGTATTTTTCGTTGTGTGTGTGTGTGTTTTTTTTTTTGTTTTTTTTTTGTAGAAACAAATAAAAAGAGTTATTAATGGCTAATGTATTTCATCCCCGATTCTGTGAGAAACACGGAAATAATACAAATAAAGCTTAATAGCAAAATGTGTTCAACAATTTCGTTACATATATGTAGGTTAAAGTTACACATAGTATTTAGATGTACTAGGATTTGTTTTCTCAGTTTGGTATTTACAATTACACGTGCATAGAACATTATTATATCTTCTCCAAAAGTATTTTAATAAAAATATTTACAATTACAAGATAAAGACATATCAAATAAACATACATAAAAATAGGCAAGAAACATGGAAAGAAACGTTACTAACCTTGAACACTTTTTTTCATGTAAAATATTGGTATCATATGCCTAGCGGATACACAGCAGTAACACTTAAAATAAAAAGCGATAAATAATAGCTTTCATACTTTTGCTTTATTTTACGAGAAAAAAGTTATGAAATGAAAATGAAAGACAAAATTTATGAAAGACAATGAAGCACTTGATATGATATTATAGTCATATTTCATTTTATAATTAGTTAAGTATATCTTAATTAATAAATCTCATTCCAGAGTCTTTTGAATTAAAAAATAATTATGTTTTCTTGCTTCATTTTAATATCATTATTCACATTGCTGCCTTCTGTCCATTAATATGGTTTTGTGAACATATAGCAAGTGATAGGTACAAATGTAAATGTATGAGATTCTGAATCGAAGATCCAAATTTACCGAGACAGCCTTTATAACATGACTCTGTCTTGTCACTCCGTCATTCAATATTGCACGTGTATTTTGAGTGTGTATATTTATAGCCATCGCCACACTCATAAGACAGAATGATAAAAATGAATAACTTGACTACTGTAATATCAAATTGCATTGATCGTTGCTCTGCGTAAATTACCCATACACTAACACGATATATCAATGGCGATTAACTATCCGTATTTTGATATATACACTGCAGAAAATAACACTTCTGGTTAACTTAACATCGTGTTATAAACATGACACGAGATAACCTGAGCGATTAACTACTTGTCTTGCTATAAACATGGAAGGAATAAACTATCAAAATGCATATATTACAATAAACAATGATATGATATTCACAATTAAAAAACATATTATTATGATTATTCTATATTAAAATTAAGAATCCCTAATGGTTCCACTACGTCTTGGACCACTAAACCTCTACCAAGATGACCAATGTACCAAATGAAACATTAGGTAACCTTGGTTATCTCCATGAAACGCCATGAGGTCCGAAATGTAGCGGAACCATAACAGGGACTTTACCTTGAAATAAACTATGGTTTGGAATTCTCAACAACAACAAAAAAAAACAAATAAAAACAAAAATACTAAAACAGTACTTAAAGGGGCATTGTGTCTTAAAGAACTTTCAAATAGTAAAATTATTATGATTTTATGCATTAGAAATATTAAGAGCTTCCATGGATGAAAACAATCTGCCCGCCCTCGTTGTCATCATCGTTACACATATTTAAACCAACACGATTTCTGCTTCCCGAAGAGCCCACGGTACAGTGTAGTTTCAAAGTGGTCATTATGAATAAAGATATGGGGGCTATTCGTATACCCTGATATTTTACATTACAAAAAGGGAGAATTCAAACAAATGTGACAAAGAACACATGTAGGATCATATGGGCTTCCTTATTCTCATATTTGCAAGATGCAGATGGCAAAGTTTTGTAGTCAGCACACATGTAATGGCAGCACCAGAAACTAATTGAGATCGGTGGGGAACTTTGACCGATGTCAAATTAAGAAACACTTAGTGATGAAAGTGACCTTCAATGGATTATTTTTTTTACATACCTAGAAGCTAGGAAATATCTTCTAAGCGCTTACCCTTTCCGTAACCCTAACACACCCCTAAAACCCCCTCTCAAAGTGTACATGCATTATGCGCACCTCATTCAAAAAGAACTTCCATCACGTGTAATTTCATAACTTTACTGCGGCCTGGTCTGTCATTCCGGAGAAAGTGTCACTGTACTGTGTGCAATGAGCAGTGCTGGGTCCAATCCCTGCGCCTACCTCACCACGGCACTCGCCAGCCTCTAGTCTTCAACCGGAATTTTCCTTGTACATTGTTAGAACATCATTCAACACAGTATGAATGTCTGCTTTAAACAAGGCATCACACAAAACGTCTAGTGTGGCCTGCTTGCCTTTCATTCCAATCCATGTTAATAGTAGATTATACTTAAAATCTATATATTCTGTTCACTCTTAATGTATCTTTCATGTTCAGGATAAATATCCTCGTCACCTACACCTAAATATCTAAAAAAATTCCTTTACCTGTTCGTCATAGATTTTCTTAGCTATATGCTTTAAAATTTCCTTGCCTAACCCTTCAGCTGACGTAATAATATAGACAGGGTATTGTTTCGAGTCGGAAACTGGTATTGCAACTTGATTACCAATCAGAGGACCTGAAACAATAATAACATCGAATAATTTAATTCATTGTCCCAAACATTTGGAGTTGAACTAGAACTATCATTGAAGGTGGTGTATACCCCTGCATCCAACCTTGTCTACATGAGAGTGTATGGCAGGATGGGATGGGATGTAACAAGCGCAATTCCTATATAGCCCAAACTTTTGTAAAGCGGGAGTATTATAAATAGGTCTAAATCATCACAGACACAGGAGCTTTCCAGTGAGATTTGTTAACAAAAGAGCGGTCCTTTGAATAATCCCGTCTGTATATAGGATCAGAATTATAATGGATGAGTGGATATGGAATATATTTCACCGTGAAGTGATACAATGTAACATTTTCACGAGCGAGTAACGGCAGTGAAAACAAACAAAATTTCCTTTTATTTCATCCCAACTGCTACTATATACCTATATATGTACCCATTTTATTATTATTTTATAGTAGTTCCGGCAGATCTTTATCACTCACACTGTGGGATATGGATTTATGTCACTGATAGAATACAGTACAATGTATTTCATAAGTTAGCATGAAATAAATACTGCTGACAAATAGAAGAACTATCCAATGAATGACGCCGACTGTACACAAGATCAGAAATATACTGATAGATAAAACTGAATAGAAGAACTATCCAATGAATGACGCCGACTGTATACAAGATCAGAAATATACTGATAGCTAAAACTGAATAGAAGAACTATCCAATGAATGACGCCGACTGTATACAAGATCAGAAATATACTGATAGCTGAAACTGAATAGAAGAACTATCCAATGAATGACGCCGACTGTATACAAGATCAGAAATATACTGATAGCTGAAACTGAATAGAAGAACTATCCAATGAATGACGCCGACTGTACACAAGATCAGAAATATACTGATAGCTGAAACTGAATAGAAGAACTATCCAATGAATGACGCCGACTGTTTACAAGATCAGAAATATACTGATAGCTGAAACTAATAGAAGAACTATCCAATACGCGATGTATACAAGATCAGAAATATACTGATAGCTGAAACTGAATAGAAGAACTATCCAATGAATGACGCCGATGTAACAAGATCAGAAATATACTGATAGCTAAAACTGAATAGAAGAACTATCCAATGAATGAATGACGCCGACTGTATATGAATGACGCCGACTGTACACAAGATCAGAAATATACTGATAGCTGAAACTGAATAGAAGAACTATCCAATGAATGACGCCGACTGTATACAAGATCAGAAATATACTGATAGCTAAAACTGAATAGAAGAACTATCCATTGAATGACGCCGACTGTATACAAGATCAGAAATATACTGATAGCTAAAACTGAATAGAAGAACTATCCAATGACGCCGACTGTACACAAGATCAGAAATATATATATAAATGACTTACTTGTTTCGCTCAACTCCCCGTGAACCTCGTTTGGGCCGTCAATCGCCAAATCATTATCCAGTCCACCATCACTGGTTTCTTTGAAGATGGCTTCCGATGGCTTCTGTAAATGTTTTTCATTTCATTTAGGTGCCTTTTTAAGCTTTAAACAATATTGATGATATTCTAAGCCCCTCCCTAAAGTACTGGCGGTAAATATGAGTAATGCTTTTTTAAGGTATCACTATTGTTGTCATGTTTATTTTTTGTTTTGTTTTTAGTCAATTAATTTTTTTATAACTTATGTTTCCATACTGCAATGAATTAATTTTTAATAATACAGCCTTATAAAGACCTCATATAAGCCTTTGCAATCACGTACAAATCTACTGTTTGAAACACATATTGAGATGAGTGATCTTTAGCCTTGAAAATGTCGGCCAGTGATAAATCACGGACAATTGTGTCCGCAAACTTAACTTGATTTACACTGTAATTTAATTTTGCTGATAGTTGACATTCGTGGATAGACTATACCTGCTTCATCCAAACCGTCTGTCACTATCGGCCGTCCTTTGTAACACAATAACCAGACAGTCAAAGCTCCAGGTATAACTAATATGACTACCACAGCTATAAAAATAGCCACAATTTTCATTACATCATTGTTGCCCTCGTGCTCTGTACGATCCTGTTGTTGACGAGTAAGCCCTTCGTCTGAAATGTAATATCACAGAGTTATATTGCAATAGTATTATTGTACTGAATAAGTGTTTTATGAATACATCCGACATGATCTGGGTTTTTTTTTAAGTGCTAGACTTTTCTTATTTTGTTCAATCATATAAGTTCATTCTGTTTTAAAGACAAAATACAGCATCATATATATATTTAATATAGAACCTTCATTTCAGGGGAAAATATGTGCTTTAGATTACCGAGATTTTGTAACAAACACACACAACAAACATACTAAAACATTTAAGCACATAACGAAAAGTTAACTGCTTGAAGTTTGTGTAAAATTTCCCTTACTCAGCGAGACGCACAGACTCTAACCAATCCTCATGCACATTTTCTTTATCAACCTGCGCCGATGAATAGCGAAATAATAAGTATTGAATCCTTGAAAAATGCTGACATCTCTATCCCCTGTAAAAATAACGTTACTGTTGTTGGTTTTACACCTGCACTATTCTGTGATATAACGCCACATGATTTAAAAATTAAAAAAAAAGAAAAGAAAGAGATGGGGGGGGGGGGTTTTTTTAAATCCTCCAGGCACAAGGTACTAGTCCAAGCTACGGGAAAATAATACAGAAGAGAAGTCTTGTCATACCCTTTATAAACGTATATGTATTGCAAGACATTCATTACTGCACCATGTTTACTTACCGATTAGCGTTCTTTTATCGCAGGGACTGTTGGAATCACTGGAGTTCTGGACATATCTACAAATAAAGAACAACATCAATTATTGCTTGAATCTATTTATAGAAAATATAAAAATCCATATCGGTAATCATATCTACTAACCTCCATTATACTTAAATATCACCTATGATATACGAAAACTTGATTTTAAGGTAAAATCCCTGTAATAGTTCCACTACGTTTTTGTGCCACTTAACCTCTACCAAGATAACCATAGTACCCTAATGAAACATTAGGAAACATTGGTTATCTCCGCGAAAGGCCATGAAGTCCGAACTGTAGCGGAAGCATTAAAGGGACTTTATCACAAACTCTCTCCCTTTCTCTCTCTCTCTCTCTGACAAGAGGAGAAACTGACCCGTCCATACAGTTGCCGCAGGGGCACGGGGAGCAAGGCGGGCAGGACAAGTATCCCATCTCCACGTCTTTATCAAAGTTCTGAAACAGAATTGCTCATCATCATCGTCATCATTAATTTATCATCGTAAGCACCTTTGAAATCATTTATTCGTCTATTTATTGTGTACACAGCAATTTCAAAGCAAAGTCAGCAACATCAGGGGAGTGCTCAAGGCGAGCACCCAATCTATACACATTATTTGAAAGTATGTAACAGTAAACAACTATTAATGTCGTCATGACTTTTTCTTATTTTCTTCACATTCATTTATATTCTAATTACAGATTAAGAGATTATCTTTTATTCAATAAATATTAAAGAAATGTGCACCATTTGGACTTACTGTGTTTCTGTCTCAAGGAAAAGTCGCATACATGTATGTGCAAGTTTGTTGTTTTATAAGAACCATTTATCGGTTGGAGGATACTGTTGTTGTTTTAATCACTTAAAATCAATTGAGGGGAATAAAATGTGAGTGAAACTATTACTTACTGTGTAATTTAACTTTGATCCTGCATAGCAAATGTCGCATGTTAAACATTTGCCATTTTTGTACATGGTGCCTTTCTCACACGGCTGTCCGCTGGTTCCCTGCCAGGCCGCGGCAAGCAACAGCAGCGACAGTAGGCCTGATACATGTACCTGTAATATAACGGTAGATATAGATACTCTCTCACACGGCTGTCCGCTGGTTCCCTGCCAGACCGAGGCAAGCAACAGCAGAGACAGTGGGCCTGATACATGTACCTGAAATATAACGGTAGATATAGATACTCTCTTATAAGTACAAAGATATCTGGATTTAAAAAATATATACATCTTATATTTTATATTTAGTCAATATATTTATTTATATTTCATGATACCGTTTTGTGTGTGGAGTGTTGTTGTTGTTGTTTTAAATTCATTAATTTAATTTAAAGCGGTGTGTGTGTGTGTGTGTGTGAAATATCTACATGTTATTGAGGATGAAAAAAGATCGATATTTATCATACGGTATCCTTTTTTGTTTCCAAATAATTTGGTTGATGTCTTTATATATGTATTTTCCATTAATCTCTCGTATTTTATATCATATTTGATATCAGTAATTTATTGGTGCACCGCAACCCCTCCGTTCTCTGTAAGTACTCATTAAGAGTGTTGATAATGCACAGGCGTCTGTCCGGTGTATAACCCTTAAACACGAGTGGTGTTTGATGCTGCCCGGGCTTAGATGTTTTCAAAAGGTGTGGTGTGTTTATCACTAATTTTTCTCCAGAGATATTAATGTCCTCCAAGCAAATAAGATGGAAAGTTTGACACCGCTGAGCTGATAAAAGTAAAAACAGCATACTCAGTTTTGCTGCAAGAAATAATAAGTTGTCACTATGGACAGTAGCTAAATAATCTAAGACTGTCCGTACATCCCAAATTTCATTGTACCTAGGTAGCGCTGGTCGTGTGTTAAAAACTCCTTTCATAAATCGAGTAATTAAACTGTTGTTACTAATATCAATTCCTGAAACCAATTTCAAGAAGCCACTGACGGCCGATCTAGCTACACCTATATTGCACTGTAACTTAAGCCTTTTTTGTATAGAGATGTGAGAAAATCTATTACTGCCGTTACACGGGGTTTAAAGGGATCATTCGTCCCCTCACAATAATGAATCCACTGCTTAACATATGTGTCATATTGTTTTCTGGTCGTTGTTCGCCACGACTGGATGATAATATGCCTAGCTTCTTCTGAAATTCCTCTGTCTTTGAGCGCTGTCCTGATATGGGAAAAAGCGCAAGTCTCATTTTCTGTAACGGGTGCTTCCGTTCGGGTCGGTGGGACAGCGATAGGATCTTTTGAGGACTTGGAAGAAGAAGGCACGGTGCCACGATCAGCTTTATCAAGGTCGGCCACCATGTCTGTGCTGTCCATATTGGTGCTACTAAACACAACAGCTCCGTGTGGTCTATTTCTACTTTTTGCAGGACTTTTGCGATTATACTGAAAGGTGGAAATGCGTAAAAGTTATTATTTTGCCATGGGAATGAAAATGCATCTATGGCGTATGCGTTAGGATCAGGTAACCTCGCAACATATTTTTGGAATTTTGCATTGAGCCGCGAAGCAAACAAATCAATATTTAAATATGGAAAAGACTGACATATGATGAGAACACATCTTTTGATAAACCCCATTCTAGATCTTATTTCCAGACCTGCTAAGTCTGTCCGCAGTCGTGTTCATTGTCCCACAAACATGATGCGCTGATAAGATAATGTTTTTTCTGAATACACCAGTGCCAAATTTCTCGTGCGATTTTATTCAATGAGAATATTCGCCCCCCGTACTTGTTGATATATGAAACACTAGTAGTGTTGTCCATGTAAATCTTAATATGAATGTTTGTCATATGTTTAAAAAACGACAATAAGCCTAACTGACATGCCTTAAGTTCCAATACATTTATATGCTGCCGTTGTTCATGAGAAGACCAGAAACCCTGTGTCCTCCTATTCATTGTTTGGTCATATGCACCCCACATACGTTTAGATGAATCAGTAAACATGATATAGTCTGCATCAGGCGTGTTGATGTTGTTAAAACATAAATGTATATTTTTTATCCACCATTGTAATATGTCATGTATGTCCCTTGTAACACTAAAAAAGCTATTAAAATTCCCCATGTGCTTTTTCAGCTCTACGTCTTTCCTATGTTCTAAAGGTTTAATATAAAATGGAGCGTGCAGGACTCCTGGGGTAGCAGCTACCATTTTCCCAATGACCCTTGAAAATTGTTGTATAGTGATGCGACGTGACATTGTAATAATTTTACAGAGTTGCACTATATTATCACATTTCTCTGACGTTAGTCTGACTGTCATCGTCGTTGAACATAGTATAAATCCTAAGAAAACGATTTGCTTCGTTGGTATGAGGACTGATTTTTTCAATGATATTGTAAACCCAAGTTTATCTAATAAATTAACCGTGTCTGAGATGTTGTGTTCACAATCATAATACGATTGACCTTGAAGGCAGGAATCATCAATATAGATCGAACTTATGTGTCCCCTTGCCCTCAAATTGGCAAACACTGACTTCAGTAGTTTTGTAAATATCAAAGGACTTTTAGAAAACCCCATTACTAGTGCCGTAAACTGATATTTTACGCTGTCAAAAATGAAACGGAAATAGCGTCTATCTGGTTCGTGTATGGGGATTGTGTAAAACGCATCAGAAATGTCGACTGAACCAAAGTAGCAATCTTTCCTCATCGCTGTTATAACAGACTGTAACGTTTCCATTTTAAAGTGTACCTTATCCACGTAATTACTATTAAATGACTTTAATTTTAAAATAATCCTAATACGTCCATCTGGTTTTGGTCTCGTGAATATATTTGAAATAAATTCTCCACTGGTATTATTGTCTGCAAGCTCAATTATTTCTTGTTCTAAAAAACGCTGTATTTCCTGTCTTATCTTTTGTCTTTCATCTTTATCGAAATTAAAAGGTTTGGGAATACTACTCTGGTAAGGAGTGTTAGAAAGTTGTACCCGGTACCCACATATCGTTTCTAAAATCCATTTGTCATTGGTTATCTTACGCCACTCATTTACGGAAGTACTTGTCTTTTTAGCCTTAAAATTGTTTGATGTGTTCACTAAGTCGAAAAACCGTATATCGTGAGGAGTACTTACAGTATGAGTTACTTCTTTTGTGCTTTTGGCGGAAACCTGTTTTTCTTTTGTATTTTTGGTCGGTAGTTTGACTGAGGTTGTTTCCGATACTGATAACCTGAATTTGTGCTGTTTGACTGGCCCGGCTGTTGTCCCCTGTGCTTGCCAGCCCAGGCGTTTGCCTAAAAAAGGTGTCTTAGTAGTAAGTTGATGTTTGCTTTCCTTCAATTTTTTAAGATCTTCCTCCATTTTGTCCCCGAAAAGAAGTTTTGATGATGGTTCGGCTTTACATAGCGGCTTGAACATTGGCAGGAGTTCCCTCTTAACCTGCTCTCTACGCACCTGTGACGTAGTTGTTACTGCATTCGAAAGCAGCTTGAACGCGTCTCCCAAAAGTTCTTTAAGAATTGGACTGCCGTCACTCTTGAGGATTTCCATTGCCTTAAGGATAGGAACTAGCGCTGTAGCGTAGTTCTTCTGCGCTTTTTGTAACAGAAAGTCCCTAGATTTAACACTGGGCTGTAATTGTCGCCACAGTGGTTCGTTTACAGTTGGAACTTGTAAATTGTCGATGTTGCTTGGCCTTTTATACTTATTCAAGAGTTCTTTGATTTTCTCTGCTTTTGGTTGCGATCTAAGGGCTTTGTTGCACAAAGTCGCTAGTTGTTCGCTAATAGCATCTCCAGTGTCCACTCCATCTTCGAAAAAATCCACCAGTGAAAATCCATCTACGTCCCCATCGGGTGCCTCTTGATATTGGAAGTAATGCGATACGCTTTCCCCTGAATCTGAATCTGTTTCATCCCGAACGCATATCCTTTTTGGGCTGCTATCTGCCTTGGGACTTAGAGCCTCCGCCGGCCTCTTTAATGAGGTGACCTCTGCTCGTATTTCGCTGAGGGACTCTGACAAGCTGTTGATTGCAGACTGCAAACCCTGCATTTGCTCCGTCTGCGGAGTGCCCATCTGATCAAAAATATTTGGTCGTGACCTCCCCAAAGTTGGGTTGTCCCCTGACTCCTGGTTTTCAGCCATGACTCTGAAAAGTTTAAAACCCCGTAAGAGAAAACCAAACCTTTCGATCTTTTTTGTGAAGTAACACGTTACAAATCCATCACTTATAAAACGTTTTAAACAATTGTCCAGGATATCAGGGCCTATTACTAGCGCTTTGCCGAGATATATCGTACAATATCTGCGATATGCAGAAAATATTATATGTCCATACAAATTTCTTAACGTCCGTCCATGTGGACAAAATGTCGCGTCATAACGTGCGTGGTTAGAGGCCAAATTCCTTGCGTCCGTGGTGTGCGGACAGCATCGTATACCGTCCATTATGAGCGGACATATACTACATAACGTCCGTGGTGTGCAAACAAATATTGTGTCACGTCCGTGGTGTGCGGACAAAATCAAAAACGGCCGTTGTGAGCGGACAAATTTCATAATTTCCGCAGTGTTGTAAAATGTCCGTTGTGTCTGGACAAATATTGTATAATGTCCGTGGTGTGCGGACAAATATTGTATAATGTCCGTGGTGTGCGGACAAATATTGCAGAACGTCCGTGTTGTGCGGACAAACCTTAATATTATAACGCCTGTCGTGTGCAGAAAAAATATTTAGTAATGTCCGTGGTGTGCGGATAAAACATTAAATAACGTCCGTGATGTGCGGACAAATATTGTGTCATGCCCGTAGTGTGCGAACAGACTTTAAATAACGTCCGTGGTGTGCGAACAAAATTGAATAACATCTGTGCAGACATATGAAATGTATTGAAAATAACATACCTGTATCCAAATTTAATCTCAACTCCTTTATGTAATTATCCCTCTTAAAAGAGAATCCCTGTAAGATCTTAGGTATAAATTAAATCGAACGCTGTTAATTAATCATATAAGACAGTTCCAAAAACCACTTGTTGACCGTAGCTGCTGATGCCTCGTTATGACCACTGGCTGCTGATAGCTGCGTCATCTCTGTGGGGCCCATTAAGGAGTTTATGTGTGAGATGAAATATCTGTTTTATATCGCACATAAATTGTGTTTTCTGTGTATTAGTATTTCGTATTCATCGACTTATCAGTAACATTGCTCAATGACTGGTTACCTGGATTTGATTTGAATTTGTGATCATGCATAATCTAAATATACATTGTCCCAAAATATGGATTGTCCTTAAATATGGCAGATTGAAGTTTTCAAATTCTTTTATTTCTTGTTCATTTTTTTTTTATAAATTTAAACTAGAGCTATCACTGAAGGTGATTAATACCCCCGCAAAATACTTTAATGCAGGAGAAGCCAGACTTCAGGCAGAGCATAGATAAGAACCTGTATACATAGTATATTGGTTGTGATAGTAATAAGTAAGTAAAGTTTTTATTTAAAGTTGATAGAGAGTCAATAATGGTTGTTTGTCACAGTAGTTTAAAAAATATAAGGTTACAGTTCTTGGACAATGCACTTCTCCTCGTCGCCATCTGTTTACATTTTAAGTTTCAAGTATATACCATGTATAATATTCGAGTTATGTTCAGGACAAGAAAAACAAGGAAATAACTCTGTAATTACTCTAGATAGAGTTATGGTTGACCATTGTATGAAATTGTTTTGAAATCCAACCAGTAGTTTACAAGTTATACTCTGGACAAGGAAAAGTAACTAAGGGCAATAACTCTGTAATTCCTATAGATAGAGTTATGGTTCTTGTGCACTGCACTTCCTCATATTGTGGTTGACCATTGTATGAAATTGTTTTGAAATCCAACCAGTAGTTAAAAAGTTATACTCTGGACAAGGAAAAGTAACAAAGGGCAATAACTCTGTAATTCCTATAGAGTTATGGTTCTTGTGCACTGTACTTCCTCTCATTGTGCTTGACCATTGTATGAAATTGTTTTGAAATCCAATCAGTACTTTACAAGTTATACTCCGGACAAGGAAAAAATACAAAGGGCAATAACTCTGTAATTACTCTAGATAGAGTTATGGTTCTTGTGCACTGCACTTCCTCTCATTGTGCTTGACCATTGTATGAAATTGTTTTGAAATCCAATCAGTACTTTACAAGTTATACTCCGGACAAGGAAAAAATACAAAGGGCAATAACTCTGTAATTACTCTAGAGTTATGGTTCTTGTGCACTGCACTTCCTCATATTGTGCTTGATCATTGCATGAAGTAGTATTGAATTCCAACTTGTGGTTTTCAAGTTATGCTCCGGACAAGGAAAATGCAACGGACCGCTGACCGACCGACCGACCAACCGACCGACCGACCACCGGGTGACTCCTATATACCCCCCCAAACTTTGTTTCGGGGGTATAAATACACCAGAGTGTCTATATTAAGACACCATGAATACACATATGCGTACATGTAGATTATTACATTCGTAAATCTTAAACAAGAGGCCTAAGGGCCATAAACGCTCACCAGTGTAAATCAGCATATTAAAGATGATTTTTTCTATAAGGAAATCAAATGACAAACCAGAGATCAACTTCATTTTAGCAATCATGGCAGACATTCATGAAATCAATCCTGACCATTAATTTCATGGAAGTAAAATTCTGAAATTTATTAATTGAAGATAATATATTGTATTATCAGTTGCAGTTACACGATGTGATTTTTGGTTATTAATTTTATTTACATGGTCAGAGAAAGTTGTGAATCTATTTTGCAAAATACTAAAAGTACTCCCCAAATTACCTACAGTGTGTCTTTTTAGCTTTTATCCACAAAACAATGCATCTCTACATTATAATATTTTCGTAACAAAATCGGCAATTTGCGTACGTGACATCGCCATGAATCTGGCAGAATTTTATGCAAAATAGAGTTAAACAGATAAGCTCATTTCAAGTTTTTTCCTCTCTCTTTTTAGTTCTCTTTAGATTACCAGGCGGATTACCAGTTACAGGAGAAAAAACAAAACAAATTGAGAAGGAGAAGTGTGTAAGATGCGGAGAAAAGCCAAAAATGCGGATCATTTAACGTTCTTTTATTTTATTTTTTTATTATTATTATTTTATTTATTTTTTTTATTTATTTTTTTTTTTGGAGGGGAGGGGGAATTTTCACCTACAGTTGAGGAAAAATATATACTTTTACGGATGGGAATGGGGCCAAATTTCGGCCCCATATTTGCCTTTGCACAGAAGAAGAATTTTGATGTTTTCTATATAGAGTATATAAGGGAATAAGCCACCCCTAGGGACCTCATTTTTTTAGGAATTAACTTTCTTTTAGCCATATTGGTATACATTCATGAGGTAACTATTTGGGCCAAAGGAAATTAAATTCTCACAGCTGGCTTCATAAAAAAAAGTATTTTGATGTTTTCTATATAGAGTATATAAGGAAATACGCCAACCCCATAGGGGCCTCATTTTTCAAGGGATCAACTTTATTTTAGCAATTATGGTAGACATTCATGAGGTGACTATTTGTGCCAAAGGAAAATAAATTCTGACCATTTGTTTCAGAGGAGATGATTTTCAAAGTTTTCAATTATTTTTTCTATTTGTTGCCATGGCAACCAGAGTTCTTCATGGATCTACTTTATTTGAGCAATTTTTGTAGAGGCCCACCCAAGGATCATACATGCCAAGTTTAATCAAATTCTGTCCAGTGGTTTCAGAGGAGATGTTGTTTAAAGCTTTCTCTATATACATATAAGGCAAATAAGCCCCACCCCTGGCGGCCATGTTTTTTACGGATCGGAATAATCTTAGCAACTTTGGTAGAGGTTGACCCAAGGAACATCTGTACCAATTTATTTTAAAATATGGCCAGTAGTTTTGAAGAAGATGATTTTTAAAGTTTTCATTTTTAGCTCACCTGAGCACGAAGTGCTCAAGGTGAGCTATTGTGATCACCTTTTGTCCGTCGTCCGTCGTCCGTGCGTGCGTGCGTCCGTCCGTCGTCAACAATTTGCTTTAAAGAACATCTCCTCCTGAACCGCTGAAGGGATTTTGACCAAACTTCACAGGAATCATCCTTATGATGCCCTCTATCAAAGTTGTACAAATTATTCAGATTGGTTGAAAAAGTAGGTCACAGAAGCTAAAAATAGATTTTAAAAACTCAAACTTTGAAAATCTTCTTCTGCAAAACTGCAAGGCCTAGAGCTTAGATATTTGGTATGTAGCATCATCTTATGGGCCATTACCAAGATTGTACAAATCATAGCCCTATGGTGATAAATGCCCCCGCATTAGGGGTCACTTGTTTTACATAGAGTTTTATTGGAAAAGGCCCAGAGCTTAGATATTTGGTATGTAGCATCATTATGGCATTACCAAGATTGTTCAAATCATAGCCCTATGGTGATAAATGCCCCCGCACCAGGGGTCACTTGTTTTACATAGATTTAAATAGAAAAATCATTAAAAATATTCTTCTATAAATCCAGAAGGCCTAGAGCTTAGATTTTTGGTATGTAGCATCATATAATGGTTCATTACCTCAGTTGTTCAAATCATAGCCTTGCTGTGATAAATGACCCCGCACCAGTGGTCACTTGTTTCACATAGAGTTACATAGGAAAAGACCTAGAGCTTAATCTATAGATATGATGTGAAATATTGTCTAGTGGTCCGTACCCACATAATTCATATAGACCAATCATAAAAAAAATATTTTGCAATATTACTAGTTTGAGAGATTATGACTAGATAATGGTTAAAATTTGGCCCTTGATTGAATCACTTTTTACTTTAAATTACATACTTGATATATGTTTTATATTAAAATCAGTATCTACGATTAAATAAAATGATAAAAAGACTAAGAGAATATATTGTGTCAATTGTATATTTTGAATAAAGGTTTTCTTTAAGAAAGATATGAAAGTACAGATAATCGTATTGTTGGTAATAAAAACACATTCGGTCGATTTAGGTTATAATATTATTAACCAATGAAAAATTAGGAAACTATTCAGCCCTCCATTTCCGGTTTCAGTTTGGTAGGTATACGATTCTCCTCAGAAATTTCAACAAATTATCGAAGATCATTAATCTAATAGACCTAAAAAGCGATTGAAAAGTAGGTCAGTAGGTCAAATCTTAGAAAAACCTTGTTTACACACTGGAGGCCACAATTTTGATTCAATCTTCCTCAAA
Source organism: Solen grandis (assembly GCA_021229015.1). Classification (NCBI taxonomy): domain Eukaryota; kingdom Metazoa; phylum Mollusca; class Bivalvia; order Adapedonta; family Solenidae; genus Solen; species Solen grandis. The sequence goes on from CM037782.1 coordinate 72,551,667, forward strand.
CTTGGTCAGCACAAATGTCCTCAGGTGAGCGTCTTTAGGGCCATCTTGGCCCTCTTGTTTTTTTCTTTTTGTTGCCATGGCAACCAGAGTTCTACATGGATCAAGTTTATTTTAGCAACTTTTGTGAAGGTTGACCAAAGGATCATCCTTGCCAAGTTTAATCAAATTCTGTCCAGTGGTTTCAGAGGAGATGTTGTTTAAAGGTTTCTCTATATACATATAAGGCAAATAAGCCCCGCCCCTGGCGGCCATGTTTTTTTACGGATCGGAATAATTTTAGCAACTTTGGTAGAGGTTGACCCAAGGAACATCTGTACCAATTTATTTTAAAATCTGGCCAGTAGTTTTGAAGAAGATGAATTTTAAATTTTTCATATTTTTTTTCTTTTTGTTGCCATGGCAACCAGAGTTCTACATGGATCAAGTTTATTTTAGCAACTTTTGTGAAGGTTAACCCAAGGATCATCCCTGCCAAGTTTAATCAAATTCTGTCCAGTGGTTTCAGAGGAGATGTTGTTTAAAGGTTTCTCTATATACATAAAAAGCAAATAAGCCCCGCCCGTGGCGGCCATGTTTCTTTACAGATCGGAATAATTTTAGCAACTTTGGTAGAGGTTGACTCAAGGAACATCTGTACCAATTTATTTTAAAATCTGGCCAGTAGTTTTGAAGAAGATGATTTTTAAAGTTTTCATATTTTTTTCTTTTTGTTGCCATGGCAACCAGAGTTCTACACGGATCAAGTTATTTTAGCAACTTTTGTGAAGGTTGACCAAAGGATCATCCCTGCCAAGTTTAATCAAATTCTGTCCAGTGGTTTCAGAGGAGATGTTGTTTAAAGGTTTCTCTATATACATATAATGCAAATAAGCCCCGCCCCTGGCGGCCATGTTTTTTTACGGATCAGAATAATTTTAGCAACTTTGGTAGAGGTTGACCCAAGGAACATCTGTACCAAATAATTTTGAAATCTGGCCAGTAGTTTTGAAGGAGATGATTTTTAAAGTTTTCAAATTATTTTTCTTTTTGTAGCCATGGCAACCAGAGTTCTTCATGGATCAACTTTATTTTAGCAACTTTTGTAGAGCCTCACCCAAGGAACATTCCTGCCAAGTTTCATTAAATTCTGTCCAGCGGTTTCAGAGGAGATTTCGTTTAAAGCAAATTGTTGACGACGGACGACAGACGACGCACGACGCCGGACGAAGGGCGATCACAAAAGCTTACCTTGAGCACTTTGTGCTCAGGTGAGCTAAAAACAAGAGGGCCAAGATGGCCCTGAAAATGCTCACCTGAAAAATATTGTCTTGATTGCCTGCATACATTATTATATCATAGCATAGTTGTACTGAATACATAACCCATGCAGAAATACAGCAAGATCATTTCAGTTCCACAAACCAAATAGTACATGTGGTCAAAATTTGAAGATTGTATCATAAAAAATCCTAAGCAATATTAAAAGGACAATAACTCCTGACCTTATTAGCTAATATCAGCCATAATTGAACTTGGTGGAGGAATTATGGCTGTTAACATTGTCATTAAGTTTGAAGATGATGACTTAAGATTGCTTAAGAAATGAAGATGCTAGAGAGCAAACAAAGTGAAATCTGGCACTTTTTAATATTAAAAGGGCCATAACTACTGACTTCATTCGGCAATATCATCCATAATCAAATACAGAAATAAAAATTGTCATTAAGTTTGAAGATAGTTCCCTCAGAAATGAAGATCCTTGTGGATGACGGATATTCATCAATCCTAATAGCTAATCCTGAACACACTGACTTTGTTCAGGTGAGCTAAAAACAAACGAACAATTTGAAAGTAACATACTAATTTTATATAATTGAATAAAAGTTAAAAAAATTAATTTTACATAATTTTATATCTAATACATAATTTAATCTATTCTGAAGGGTAAAAGGAATGCAACATAGGAGAAATGTATATGCCAGAAAATAATTTAAATTGCCATAATGATTTTTATTTATTCATTTTTTTTTTAAAAAGATTTGTCAAAGTCAATAAACTTACAAAATGTAAACATGAACATAAACAGAAAACTGACAAATAAAACCTTATTTGTTACTTGACTCAAACCTTAAAATAAGAAAAAATACTGAGGAAAGAAAACTATTTGGACTGAAAACAAGAGGGCCATGATGGCCCTGAATCGCTCACCTTATTATAAATGAGCAACATATGTTGGATTTTTCATATTGACCCACTTTTTGACCCCACATGACCCACTTTTAAACTTGAAGGTATGGCCAAACATGTGGCCTATGGAGTGTAAACAATGGTTTTCTAAGATTTGACCTCATGACCTACTTTTTGACCCCACATGGCCCAAATTCGAACTTGTCCAAGCTTTTATGGAAACAAACATTCTGACCAAGTTTCATAAAGATTGGGCCAAAGATGTGGCCTCTAGAGTGTTAACAAGGTTTTTCTAAGATTTGATCTCATGACTACTTTTGACCCACAAGACCAATTTCAACTTGTCCAAGATTTTATGGAGAGAAACATTCTGACCTAGTTTCATGAAGATTGGGCCAAAAATGTGGCCTCTAGAGTGTTAACAAGGTTTTTATAAGACTTGACCTCGTGACCTACTTTTTGACCCCTCATGACCCAATTTCGAACTTGTCCAAGATTTTATGGAGAGAAACATTCTGACCAAGCTTCATAAGGATTGTGCTAAAAATGTGGCCTCTAGAGTGTTAACAAGCCAAATTTTTGACGACGCACGACGGACGAAGGGCCATCAAAAAAGCTCACCCTTGAGCACTTTGTGCTCAGGTGAGCTAAAAAAATAATAAACAAAAAAACACAACTTTATACATGTAGAGAAAAGTGAATTAAAATTTCGATGAGTAGATTTAGTCAAAGTAAGTTTTTTTGCTTAGCTAGTTTTATGCTATTTCTTAAACTGCATTTGTCTTGAATAGATTATAGTTGTAACTGATACAAACTTTTGGTAATTGCCTATTTTTCCCAATTGTTAAATCGTTCTGCAGACAACATGTTAATTTCTCACAATTAGTGAACGTGTCCTCAGTACCCTAAACACAAGCTTATCACACAGTCATGGATGACTGCCGATTCGGATTACCTACACAGTGACAGCAGGGGGCCATAAGACAATAGGCGTCTGGCTGATCAGGTGGTTATGCGGGTAGTTCAGTATGGGGGCCCACGACGGGATTTCCTCTAGACAACACTACTATGATGAAATCAAAGGGATTTTATAGCCTAGAAAAAAGTATGACCAGGGCAGCTGGGGGGACCAAGGCCCCATCGGCCCCCCGCTGGATCCGGGCCTGTACTGTTTATAGCTCCCTTGATTGGCGCCCTGGATCCGGGCCTGTGCACAAAAAAGCTCTATTTACACTATCTTTAGAAAATAACCCATTTGTACATACCCGAAAATAACCAAGATAATCCCCTGTACACCACGTGATCTTTGCAACACACAACACACAGTTCACAAAGCGACGGAATATTAGATAGGACTACTATACAGTATGTTTACTTGTCCTTAATAACTTAAGTAATTAATACTAGCATTTTAATCAATTATGCCACAATCCATCAAAGAAAGTTATATATATATAGTAATTTAGTTAAATTAAATACGAACTGGTTCTTTTAATATTGCGATAGTTACCATTAAATCACGACATAATCAACATACACGTGCAATTGTCGACAATACAGTTTGACTATAAAGGTAGATCTAAACATGAGAGAGAGACACGAAAACGTTTATAAAGGTAAACAAAGAATAAGTACTCTTTGTAATAATAATATATCGTCGGAGGTCCTAACTGCGCCCCTGTCCTAACTCCGCCACCTTCCTTTTTTCTTTCGTAGTCTAGCTAGATTTTATCACAAGCGACTGTGAGATTTTTTTTACTATATTTCTGTAAATAAACTCAGATGATTTTTGTACGAAATTTTGATTCAAACTGATAAATATTGCAAATTTCATCTCGCACCACTCTTTTTATGTGTTTTTTCTTAATACAAAATGATTTCCACGCAGAATGGCCCTTTTACACTCAAATTTTTAAAATAAAGTATCTCGGAAATTCCATCTGCTGTGTTTACATATTTATAAATGGAAGTCATGTGTGTACAATTCGCAACTGCTATGACGCCACCTAGGGGGCGGAGTTAGGACCACACAAAATGATGGCATAATATTTGACTCGTAATGTATTAAATGTCATTTTCGAGTGAATAATTATTTATAAAAGAATTATTTTGTGGGGTATCAATGTGAATTTGATATAATTAATTGGTACATGAACAGTTTTTATTCTGTGTATTTTATTTATGTTGCATTTCTTAATAAAAGTCTGGCTTCTTTTTGTCTGGTTTGGAGAGTTTTCCATCCTAGTTCTTGTAACATTTCACTTACGCTTGAGCGATTCCTGTGACGGCTTGTAACATACCTTGCGGCTCTTCTTTGTACTCTTTTGATTATATCAATTTGGTTTTGATTATATGGATCCCATACTGTTGTCGCATATTCTAATTGTGGTCTAAAGTTTTGTATGCTTGTTCTTTGATAGATTTGGAGTTAATTCGTAAGTTTCTACGCAGGAATCCTAGGCTTCGACTGGCTTTGCTTGTTATGTTCTGGATATGTTCACTCCAGTCTAGATCTTTCGTGATTATGCAACCAAGATATTTTGTTGATGTTTCGTGTTTAAGTGTATGTCCATGAAGATTGTAATTCCATTTTATTGGGTTTTTAGCTCACCTGAGCATAGCTCAGGGTGAGCTTTTGGGATACTTGTTTGTCCGTCGTCCGTCAACAATTTTAATGTTTACACACTAGAGGCCACAATTTTGATCCAATCTTCCTCAAACTTGGTCAGAATGTTTGTCTTGATAATATCTTGAACCCTTTCGAAAACGGGTCAGGTTGGATCCAAAAGTAGGTCAGTAGGTCAAATCTTAGAAAAATCTTTACACACTAGAGGCCACAATTTTGATCCAATCTTCCTCAAACTTGGTCAGAATGTTTGTCTTGATATCTTGAACCCTTTCGAAAATGGGTCAGGTTGGATCCAAAAGTAGCTCAGTAGGTCAAATCTTAGAAAAATCTGGTTTATACACTAGAGGCCACAATTTTGATCCAATCTTCCTCAAACTTGGTCAGAATGTTTGTCTTGATAATATCTTGAACCCTTTCGAAAATGGGTCAGGTTGGATCCAAAAGTAGGTCAGTAGGTCAAATCTTAGAAAAATCTTGTTTACACACTAGAGGCCACAATTTTGATCCAATCTTCCTCAAACTTGGTCAGAATGTTTGTCTTGATGATATCTTGAACCCTTTCGAAAATGGGTCAGGTTGGATCAAAAAGTAGGTCAGTAGGTCAAATCTTAGAAAAATCTTGTTTACACACTAGAGGCCACAATTTTGATCCAATCTTCCTCAAACTTGGTCAGATTGTTTGTCATGATGATATCTCGAACCAGTTTGAAAATGGGTGGGGCTGGACAGAAAAGTAGGTCAGTAGGTCAAATCTTAGAAAAATCTTGTTTATACTCTGAGGGCAACATTTTTGGTCCAATCATCCTCAAACTTTGGCAGACTGTTTGTCATGATGATATCTTTTGTGGATGGGGTCAGAAAATTCCTGAACATTGTTTCACCTCATCATCTTAATTCTTAAGCAATCTGTTTTGTACAGGCAATGAATGATACTTATCTCAGGTGAGCGATCTAGGGCCATCTTGGCCCTCTTGTTCTTCTTAGTGACGGACATGACACTGCATTTCTCTGGATGAAATTCCATTTTCCATTTTTTTCCCACATTGACAGTTTGTCTAGGTCTGACTGGAGTTTATGGCAATCATTACCTGCTGCAATAGTAAGGTAAACTACAGTATCATCTGCAAATAATCTAACAGTTGAATGAAGTGTTTCTGGTAGGTCATTTATATAGAATAAAAATAAGCTTGGCCCTAATGTTTTATAAAATAGTAAACAACATGGTCGCGATTAAAAAAGAAAATTATCTTCAAAAGCCAAATAGACATTCAAGACATACTAACAGCCATGCTTACGCACAATAAACCGCTACTAAGGATTTTAGAAAATGGTCATTTTTCGTAAACACCACCAAAGACTGGAACAGACTGCTGCCGGATATAGCCTCATCTGAGTCGCTTAAGATATTCAAAATTCGAGTGTCATCACTCACATACTAAATCACTAACCATTGTTTTTACCCTGTTTTTAACCATGCGCATTCCTTGCCAGTATATTCAATATGTAATCTCTACTGAGATCCGCTCCGGTTATTTTTTTCGTTCTGGCCTCCGCTGGATCTCTACCCAGGCCTTATTTAAAAACTTTGGGAAATTTACACCGATACCCCTAGTCCTATAAATAAGCCATAGCGTATAGATTGTACTATTTTGACATTTCCTTGATACGCTATGTCTTATGGCTCGCCGTATACATTGATGTAGTAAACTCCGCGTGAATTCTAATGCGCTACATTTCCATTTATCATAGGCATAAAAATTGGCAAATCACTATGAAAACACAATTAAGTTATAGCAGACATAATAATTAACCGTGTAAGTTAAGGAAATTGTCATACATAGACATTAAGAGGGTGAAATACTTTATCAAAAACTTCACTTTCTTTTTTTGCGTTTATGTCCTCCATTACAACACCGAGTGTTCCGAAAAAATGTGTACAGTCAGGGTTTAAGTGGGAACATGAATTTTGGGTAGATGAAGTTTGTCTTGTAAACTATATCGTGTTTAAAGTCCAAAATAAACATTTCCAATGTTGGAAACATTTATATCGTGTAGTGAGTGATATGACGTATGATAATATAATAGTGAATAAGAATTGTCCCACTCAACATCGTTAATTTGACTTTATTTTTTTCGTCTAAATTTTTTCGGCTATTCCATATATTTTACATAACACTGATTTACACAGCAAGATGGTGGACAAATGACTACATCAATTGATGTGTCAACTACAAAAGGATTTTTTGACATTAAAATGGTAATATTTCAAACTTTAATGTGATCAATAAATATGTTTTTGTGTTTGTTTTCTATATATGAGAGTTATTTTGTCAACAGGCATGTATACTTAATTTGATGTTTTGCTACATGGACCTCTATGGGAAGCCATAAGACTTTGCATATCTGTTGAAAGTAAAAATGTTAAAAATCAGTCTATTTAATGTTGAAGGGGAATTATGATATGCGAAGGCTTATTTATAGGACTACGATACCCCTAACTCGTTTCTGCCGTTCAAATCGATCGTTTTCGGATGCACACCTAAAAATCCACATATGTCTATATTTTTCTTTCCATTTCATTCAACATCATTGTCTTAGCTTGCCGATTTCATGAAATACGGTGACGGAAAACACCAAACCGCTCACCTCATAGTTTTAAACAGACATTTTGTAAATATTGATCACGTGACTACTGGCGAAATAGTTTAAACTACAGTTCCGTTCGGTAAACACAAGTCAGCAAGCAATAAATAGCAAGCAATAGTAGCGGAAATTACCTCCCCTATAAAAATGCGGTGGAAGCCGTATGCGGACAAACAATGAAAACACGGACCATATTTAACGCAATAAAAAAAATTAATGAAAGTATTTTATTTTACTAGTATCTGTTTTGGTGATTTTCGAAAAAGGACAAAAATAATAATTTCAATTAAATTTAAATTGTTTAGGCTACATAAACAAGATTTTTTTATGATTGTTGTATGTGTATATGGCCGTTAAATGCAAAAATTAGCCGTTCGTACCCATATAGTTGACTATAGATGGAAACCCAATCAATGTGACCCCATAAGACCCGGTATAGGCATGTAGCAGGATGTAATAGCTACAAAATAAGACCAAGTATGGGTCTCTATCATATCCAGGTCAGAAGTTATATCAAATTGTTATATGTGTATATAGTCCTAAATGCAAAAAATAGCCGTTCGTACCCATATAGATGACTATAGATGGAAACCGAATCAATGTGACCCCATAAGACCAGGTATAGGCATGTAGCAGGATGTAATAGCTATAAAATAAGACCAAGTATGGGTCTCTATCATATCCAGGTCAGAAGTTATATCAAATTGTTATATGTGTATATAGTCCTAAATGCAAAAAATAGCCATTCGTACCCATATAGATGACTATAGATGGACACCAAATTGATGTGACCCCATAAGACTAGGTATAGGCATGTAGCAGGATGTAATAGCTATAAAATAAGACCAAGTATGGGTCTCTATCATATCCAGGTCAGAAGTTATATCAAACTGACTATAGATGGAAACCCAATCAATGTGACCCCATAAGACTATGTATAGGCATCAGGGTGTTCAGTAGACTCCGAGACTCAAGGGTCATTGACTCTTCAGCCAAAATTTTCAAGGGTAAAATTCAAATTTTCAAGGGTCAGTTTCATTTTTCATGAGTCAAATTTTAATACTTATAAGTGTTTCATATATATATATATATATTTTTTTTTTTCTTGTATTGTTTTGTGTGTTTGCATGTATGTGTATATATTTAAATATGCTTAAATCATTTTTATTGCGCACACACACACACACTGTAAAGGGCAAAAACTAAACATTTATACAAGTTATGCATTTTTGTTTTATTTTATTATGCATACATGTATATGTTTATAATCACAAACAACATCTGTAAAAAGGACATTTGAAGTAACTTACTCTTCAATTATATAATTGGTATGGGGAAAAAACAACAAATGAATTCAATTCCTAAATCAAACAAATTTCACACAAACACAGATTATTTCACATCAAATGACAGATCAATTCTTAGCACTACCAGTATTAATATCATCTGTAAGTAAGGAATTCAAATCATATCAAATTTTGAAAAAGGCCACCAGTTGGTTATAAATAGTAAAATTGTGTTTGCATTGACTCTCAAATCTGAAAAACAAATATGTAACATGACGTGCAGTTTCTTTTTGCCTTCGGTGATTCAACACTACATGTACTATCGAACTTCGTACGCTTCGAAGGAGTTACACATTCACTTTCACTTGACCGTTTCTGACCACCTCGAAAACCTACATCAAACAAACTTATTTGTGCCATTTTTTCCCCCAACTCGTATGTCACTTACACATATTTTTCACTTTTGCACAATCGACTAAGGCGATGTTTCGAAGGTTTAACTTTGACTGACGAAATTTCTGGGATATATATTATTTTTATATTTCATTTGTGTAAAAAGTGGACAATTGGTGATAAGTAAATCTATTCAATTCGGCGGATAAAAAAAAAACAACCTCAAATTAACATTACTCGACGACCCCGCCTCGCGGTTTTCCATTTACAGTAACTGCCGCCGTGCCAGTTATTAAACCGCGCACATAATGACATACAAATTTGATGACGCCCTTCTCAGCAGGGTGCTAATGACTCCCTTTACAGAGTAAATCAACTTGTTTATTGATCAACATTAGACAGTACAATACAGTGTGTACAGTCCAGTCCACTATCTTCCTTTAATATAACAGAAAAAAAAATTTCCTGGTGTAATCAATGTAGTTATCATATTTAATACACTGTTTAAAATATATAAGAGTTTGAATTTTGCCGTTTTGATTAACCAGTAGTTTTTGTTGATGTCAAATATAATCATTTCTTTCACTATTGCTTGATAGATTGTGTTGATAATTTCCTGTTGTCCGGTAAATTCCCGAAAATAGGATAGGGAATTATCGATTTCGTCAGGCGGGATAACTCATGAACTTTATTGTTCGCTGAGCTTATTGCTTGCTGCTATCGCTTGCTAGCTTGTGTTCAGTGTTCCGTTCAGTAACGACTGTTCAACAGCAAAAGGTAAATGCTCTTTGCAAATAAGTCGGCCCTGGCAAAATCAAAGAAATTTTGCTGTATAAAACGATTTTTCAAAAGAAAGTTTGTGAAATACGTTCTATTTACTTATAGATCGAGAAAACCACACACCGCTCTGTACCGCATAACTCGCGAGATGAACCTAACTGTAGTTATCCAATCACGGAAAAACCATGACTATTGAGTAAATCTACCTATCTATCTTCTGATACTGTCAACATCTCTTTCGAGTGTTCTAGACAGGTCTGCGCGCCGAGTTGTTAGTAGAGTGAGAATTATGAAATAGCCCGAGACGGAGCCGACTACAGACACAGTGAGGACTAAATAAAAGTGGATAGCTTGTTAGCCTAGTAAGCTAGTCCCATCAATGAGCCGCTCAGCGCGACATGCTATTTTTTGTATTGGGTGTCACGCCTATCGAAAGTAGAACAATATCCCCAATTACGGGTAGGTATAAAAAGCTGACCAGACCTGCTGACCAGCTGACCAGTGGGGTATAAAAAGCTGACCAGCCCTGCGTTCAGTTACGCGAACGTTTGCTAAAAGTTCGCGAACCTACGTGAGTTCGCGTGACTGAACGGGAGAGTTCGCCGAGAACTCACCGAACCTACGCGAACGTAGATTCGACATAGCTCACTAAGCGAACAACAATGGTGGACAGGTGAGTGAAGTTGCATTTGAGATTTTGTTTTTTGCAAATATTTAGATAATGCAATATAAAATAATGTAATCTTACACAAAAAATGATTGCAAATGTTTAGTTGCACAACGAAAACATATTTATTTCCTCAAATATTGCTATATATATGAGAATTATTAACTTAAATCAAATTTCGTGGTTGATCGACGAGTTGAAATAAAATGGCGTCTGCTAAAAGATGCCATATAAGCCGATGATGAAGTTACATTTACGTGATTTGATGTAAATATACTCTACAAAACCTCTGTGTATTTTTATATTTATAATTTACATAAATAAATCGTGCTTTATGATATAGGAGGAGCAGGGAAGTGTCTATTTCTAGTTATTGAAATCATTGAAGAGTAAAATATTGAACTCTGATGCAACTTCTAATGTTTATCATACTGAAAAGCAAAAGCTGCTGCAGATAACTTTTTCATGAAATGGGTATTATACCCTATGACTTATGAATAAATCTTGTGAAATTATAAATATGGATTTTTAGCAGATCTACATTATGCGAATTGGGTATTCTGAATATTTTGTACACAACAAATAACATTTTAATTAGATTTTCAAAAATTCTTTTGCTTTTAGTTTCCTCATGATTCTGATAACTACTGTTTTTTGGCCAAAATTGTTACGTACACACTCTGCTTATCTGTTACTCTGACAGCAAACAAATGGGTGTGTATATTTATTGTTAAGGTAGCGACATTGGATAATAACGGTAAAATGCATCAAAATGGGTTTTTAACGGAATAATATACTTCACACCTTCTTCTAATGATCTGTGAAAACAAAAATCCAATATCTCACTTTAAAACATGCGATTTATGGCCCCGAATAACCAGACCCCATATAGCCGAAAAAGCAGTCCGCTATTTCGATCACGTGACGTCGAGTAGGCGGGGCTTTCAGAGGCGCCGTGTAGGGAAATCAGTTTATACGCTAGGAAGATATTAGTTTGTCGTTTGTCAAATAACTATCAGTTACTATAGCAGCAGGTTAATGTTTATTATCACCTGAAGTAAATATGGGAAATAAAAGAAATCTTTTCAATAGTATTTAATATACTCAACATCTTAAAGTATTTGTCCTTTTATTTGAATATCGAAATGAACTTCATTTTTTTCATTACACTTTTATCAGTACAATTGTTTCCACGCGGTCTCTTAGAGACCCAAATAGTAACAAATTAGAGGCCCGTTAGTTGTCAACATGTAGCCAGTTACACTGGGGACAGGAAGTCTATTACATAATATACTAGGTGACAGCTCGGGCCCCCGAGTCCAGTAAACTGTGTGATATATGACCAAACGGCACACGGTAATAAAAGCACACGTGCAGTACACACAGGAAACCAGTTTTCAGGGGACACTGATTAACCTGACCCAGACAAATCAAGTCATAATCTATACAGACAATATTTTTAAACACAAAGTTTTTGTATTGTATTGTTGCAAAAGTAGTAAACAAAACTTTATATATGCCAATACGTTTCAATAAGGTCATTTTCAGTTAAAAGTATTCCCTAGCAATGGCTTTATTTTTATAAGCTTTTATTTGCAATTATATTTACACATACAATTAATAAAAAAAAGACATTATAATTACTTATTTTAAGAAATCAATCTATTGTTATAGAAGTTTACAGTTTTGGTATATTGGGGTTCGTATATTGCATGTTAGCAGGATAAGAAACCGTTTATATGTAAGAAATGGTGAGACAGTGTTGATAAATAAGCAAACCAATCAAAAGTCCGATAAAACCCATACTTTTTTGTCGTGAAGATTTCAGTTAAGAATCAATAAAACGACAAAAGAGAAAATTTGCTTATTATTCAAAGACAGGCGTGACGTCGATTTTATGACGTGTGCTATATACGACGTCTGTGCATGGAGCATAAATAATGGTTATTTTCTTATAATCGATTATTTCTATTAATTTTGGAGATCTGTACCAGAATGAAGATACAGACTGATGAAACAAAATGTGTCCTTTAATTTTATTTTCATAGACATTTTGATGCATTTTACCGTTATTACCCAATGTCGCTACCTTAACCAAAACCCTAATTATGTATCATATTGAAACAGGCATAATATCAAATAATAAAATACGGTATATGTAATTAATAAATGCAAAAAACACATTTCAATCATACCCTGCCCCTACGACTGCTCGGCTTAAGTGCGGCTTCGGTATCCATTATTTCCCTGTGTGGGGCCCCTTATCTCGACGCTTGAAGATAGTCACGTGACTTTTTATGTGTTATATGCCGTGTGCACTATGACTCTAGATGACTTTATGGGATGTAAACCAAAAGTTTAGGTACTTATATGTTCGGAAAGTGTGAATAATGGACGATGTATCAAACAGCTAAACTACTGAGCAAAAAGAATTTAATTAAGGCTGAACAGTTATGCGATAATCCCATTTAATTAGCACATTTTGATCGTTTTATCTTTCAAGCTAATTTTCCACACACTGGAATTAGCTTGTAGTGGGGGTGTTTGGACAGTGATTACAAAGTTGATTGTTGTTCGATTTCAAAGCGGTTTTCGTCTGTCGGAAGGTCTTTGATCCGTCTAGTGATCCGTGTCTCAGTTTTTCGATAATTGTTTTAGTTTTGTTACAATTGCTAATTACTTGACGAGCGGCGAGTTTCGAAGCCAAAAAAAAAAGTTAAGTTAAATAACTTTTGAACAGAAAATTTTAAAAGAAATTTGAGACACGGATCACTAGTTCATTTGTATAGATACAGTTTAATACAAAAACGAAGTTATTTAGTGAAAAAATGACTTAGATATCGCTGTCCGAAATTTTCGAAAAATGTGTGCAATATGGGGAATAACAAAGGTACTAATTATATTTTGTCGACTCTGAGAACAGATATCTTGACATAAGATGGGGGTATAACTTTTGTACTAACTATGTTTATACTCAGGTTATTCAAAACCAGTAAATTTGATAGTTGTCCATTACATAGTGTCGCTACCTTAAAAGATTCTCATCTTCTTGCTGTGACAATGAATTATTGTGTGATATTACTTATGATTGAGGATTAAGTTACTATGTGTTGCAGTTGTATATATCTCATATTCACAGATCTATGAAGTCAGCAACACTTGAAATGACATCTGGAGTGACGGTGACGTTTCTTCTGGATGCGGATGTATATAAGAGAGCGGTTGTTGAGAGAGGTAAGAGCTTAACATAACCAAGCAATTAAGTCAACTTTAAAGTGAAGAATAGGTATCATTGTGCTACATATATCCTTTCCACACTTAGTGTTAAATTTAACCAAGTAGTCTTTCAACCCTGATAGGGAATCAAACTCAGTAAACCACAATATGCAGTTGGACACACCATCATGTCATGAAGAAGTTATGCATTTTTAATTTAATCTTAACTCAATGTATTAGTCAAATAGACATTATATGCCATTGACCAAATATATATGTATTATTTAATGAGACAAATATTTATTTCATTTTCTGAAAATAATGGTAATGAAATTTTTAATCGTTTACTGAATAGAAAATTATTTTTTTCTTTTCAAGAATAATTTAATCTATTTCTACATGAACCTCAATAAATCTTGTAAAGAATATCCCTATCCATTATTGACACTTTCATAAATGTCACCTTCTTCACAATAATGGCTTTTTGAAAAGATTACACGTTAATTCACATAACTGTCTACACATGCATCTAGACACGTCTGGAACACAGGAAGTTGGCAGTGCCATCCTGTCTATACGCTATCCCAACTTGACTTGCTGATTACATAACATTGCCCAACAGTACCATAAATCACACTGGTAACTGTACTGGACCAGGGACTGGTTTCCTTGGTAACTGCACAGCATGGGGTCATCATCTACATTACATCCCCATAAAAGAGTTCACACTTCAAAGGGATAAAACATGATGATAACAACTAATTGAAAAGCTGAACAGTGGTGATTGCACCACACAATGAATCATCACTCTGCATGGAGCAAATAATTATTATTATCCCCCCCCCCTCCCTGACTATATAGTCTGAATAATTCATTGGGTGGAGGGGGGTGGGTCAAGTTATTATGTAAATATCATATGCCCCTTCCCTTAAGATGCAAAACAATCTAAATCCAAATTTTTTTTTAAAGTGTCTGAAAAACAGATTCCTATATTAAGATAAATAATGAATTGTAATTCAAGACTATTTATCAGACTTTAAGTTTATTTCATATCTTTGTTAATGTTTTAGTAATGTCTGTTGTAGATCCAGATACACTACAGATGTTGGTGACCAGATATGAGGAAACACTCGGAAATGAAGGTAACATAACAATTTTTTTTGTTTTATTTTGTATAAAGTTATTCTTATACTAGGGATGACATTGCCCTCCTGTGCCTTTTTTAAATATACCTTTTGTATTTTTGATGTATATGCATTTGTCCTTTTCTTTTAATTTTAAAAAATATATTTTGTAAAAGATCAGTGTTTCTTTTAAATGCCTTACACTTGAGAATCTTTTTTTCCCCTTGCTTTTTTATGATTTTAACTTTGCAGTTTGAATTGAAATAAAGTGATGTTGCAGGTTTTACTGATTGGTCTAGTTATTAACAATTTTATAAGGTTAATATTAATAGGTCTAGTTTTTAACAATTTTATAAGGTTAAAGGAATATGCTCGGCTGAAATGAAAATTTAACCATCAATAAACCTTTTAATGTAGATCACTTTGACATGACTTTCATTTTTATACACGCTATATTTGTGAAGATATAGCTGTTTAAAATTTGTGATTTCGATCGGCTATGGCCGCCGCCATCTTTGTTCATGTTTACCTTTCTGTGACGTCACAAATACCCATTTAACCATATCCCGATCGATGAGTGCGATTAATAGGGGTTGTGATAAAAGCATTAAAGGAATACGCTCGACTAAATTGGTTTATTTACATCAATATCTTTCAATTAAAACCTAGTTGTTATCAGCCGAGCGTATTCCTTTAATATTAATAGGTCTAGTTTTTAACAATTTTATAAGGTTAATATTAATGTACCTGTTGAATGCATTATAATAACTTTGTTACACAGAGAAAATGTGTTGCATGAATATTAATATACATTAATCTAGAAAAATCAGATATTTATTTATGTTATTATTTACGATTGAAGCAGATGTCACAGGAATATTTTTTTTTTTTAAATTATTAGGAATAACATTGCTTACATACAATTTGAATATTTTCAATGCTCATAAAACATTGGTGTTCTTTTTAAATATTATTTAAAATGTTAATTCTTATTTATCTTTCATTCTGGAGTCTGTCTAAACAGCCGATTAATCTAAGGTTTTAAATGCCGCAGACTGGAACCCAATTGTTGATTTTAAGCCGCAAAGAGTTAAATAAATAAGCAAAGATTCGTGAAGATCTGGTCAGCTTTTTATACCCCACTGGTCAGCTGGTCAGCAAGCCTGGTCAGCTTTTTATACCTACCCGTACACGGGTGTGGACTACTTGCCTGATGAGAAAAGTTGGATTTGACCCATCGAGCCGCCCTGTTCTGTATAAGCTACCAGGCTCACAAATGAAATATCAAACAGTTGACAAGCCAATTTTATACTATATTTGACATCAATCGGCTATGACCTGAATTATCTTAGAGTATTTTATCCAACAAAACACTGTATCGCCTGAACACCTTGCAATTATTTTCTAGATATTATCATCATGGAGGCGGCCATTTTTGTTTCATTCATAAAAAAGTAAACAAATATATGTTCAAGTTTAAAAACGTTACTAAACTCTTGAAATGCAATCTGTACTTACATACATCTCCCGTTTCCAAAATCCGTAATCAAATGGTAGCACGGTGTTCTAAAAGTAAACAAGATTGTTCGACCACTCTTCTCTAGGCTATAAATATCACCGTCGATTGTTGAATATGTAATTTTCACTTGAAGCTGTTCATTGCTTACAGTAAATTAGTGTTTGAAATTATATTTTGTCCAATGAGATCATTCCATTTTTCACATTTTTGTCTCCATTTAATCGGCATAAATTTGTCACTAAACACTATTCCGTTCCGTTAAATCAGCTGATAAGTTAAAAACCCAGCTTCAAGCACCTTCAGTGCGCATGTGCGGCAAGGTGTGTCGACTGTCGAGAGGCGGAGCTTTATCACGGTGCATAACCATATCGGCAGGCTCTCTGCGGAAATCGCTATATCGGCAGGCTCTCTGCGTTTGCACCGGTCATTCTCTGCCATAAACACCCAAATCGCTGGACGGAAGGGAAAGAAACAGACCAATTGTCACTTTTCAAAGTTGAGTTGCTCAATATTAAGTATTGCACGGAATATTAGAGTATCTTAGCTATGTATATGCGTGTAAACTTTTCAATTATCAGCGACTGCGACCTGAAACTCGGCCGCACAGTTTAGTGATGTACCAGCATGGAACACAACCTCGGCACTTTCTACAGGCTTCAGCAGGTTATTGCTTTGATTATGTCTATAATATGACCATCGAATGTATTCTTTGAAGTATATTCTTCAAGAAGATACCAATAAATTGGCCGATTTTAATATCAAATTCTTGATAAGCCCCTACTTTCGGTTTTGTCGTTGCACCGGAGGTCTCTCTGCACATCACTTTTTGAAGCACAGGCAGACTCTCTGCATTTACCACAGACAAAGTGCATTTTGCCAGCGATTGTTTTTTTAAAAGCATACTGCTAGCGTACTTTGTGTTTTACTGTGAAATAACAGTTTCATGCATCTTGCCCTTCCAATGTTTTTCTCACTGTTGGAGGGAAAGGAGTCCGGGTCCAAGGGGGGGGGGGGGGGGGGGGGGGGGGGGCTTAAAAAGGGGATTTTTTTTCTGCTATGAATAATGTAAGTCTTTTATTCTATTTTACTCTTATTTAATGATGTTTTATTGCATAAAATATAATAAGACCAGTGATACAAAAGGTTTGAACAGTTTTATTAAGAATGGGGGGCCTCCGTGACCGAGATGGTAAAGTCGCTGACTTTAACACTCACTCAGTCCCTTACCGAGTGGGTTCGAATCCCAGCAGTGTCATTCGGATTTTCGTGTGAGGAAGCCTTCCAGCTGGCTTGCGGTAGGTCGGTGGTTCTACCCGGATACCTCCGTGCCTTCGGGGTCTTCCTCCACCTGTAATTAGCTGGACGTCGCTATATGACTGAAATACTGTCGAAGCGACGGTAAACTCAAATAGTCAAGTTATGTCAAGTTTATTAAGAATATAACATTTAAAAAAATGCAGCAGTGAGTCCATGCACACAGTGGTAGGTAAACTGTCATAGTTTGGAAAACTAAAAAAAACACACACAAAAGAATAAAAAAACACTGCCTTCATTTGTTCCAATACACACCGTTCATTCTCTCCTATGTAGGAAGTAGGATAGGTTGTCAGTTTGTGGCGAAATATGTCAACTTATTACACATTCGATTAGTATTAAAACTCTTTGGCTGCAAATGGCCTTGAGATATGAGGTATTTCTTCTCGCATTTATATTGTTCATCCATACTGAATAAAAAAATAAATAAAAAATAAGCCTATCGCGTTGCTACGGCAACTGAAAGTGATATTTAAGTCAATATTTAAAACAGATAAATTAGTATTTATTTTCTTTAAAAAAAAAAGAATAAAAAAAAAAAAGTGACATATTGTAAAATCCGAAATCCGTCAAACATATAAACAACAATATAACATTGCTGCATAAATACTATAAGACTTTGAAATTACATAAATCCGTGTGTGTTTGTAAATTTAATGAATTAACAGTGACGTATCTGTTCTACGCGACAATCACATTTTTTTTTCGAAATACGCTTATAATAAAAATTTACTTTCTTCAGTGCAATTTAAGAATAATAAAATGATTATATAAAATGCCTATTATATTATAATCATTATATTGTATGTTGGTCACGTCCCTAGTGGCCTTGTTTTTGACAAAGTAATAACAGTGTTAATAATCATTTGTTACTTTAAATCCATGGACGCATTTATTCATTTATGCATTTACTTTCGTTTTGTAAAAAAAAAATTAAAACTTTCTTTTTTTTTTTTTTTTTTTTTTTTTTTTTTTTTTTTTTTTTTTGAAGTAACATGCAAGTATGGCGATTCAGTTTAAAATTATGAGAATTATTGTAATAAACAGTACCCTAGAGGAAATTTATCATTTATATTCTTATCAACAAAATAGTAAAAAAAGTAAGTAACACATATATACTTTTAACATAGTTGTCTGACTTGACTATTTGAGTTTACCGTCACTTCGACAGTATTACAGTCATAGAGCGACGTCCAGCTAATTACAGGTGGAAAAAGATTTGTATCTGACTACGAAAACAAATTACATGCAAAGTACGAAACTAAAAACACAAAGTAAGGGTAAGAACCCATGAAATTATGCATTTTCCGTAAACAAT
>CM037782.1:72570821-72620821 GCA_021229015.1 Solen grandis
GTAACTAAATCCTATAATATTGTATTTTATTTTTTATTAATTATTATTATTATTCTTTTTTAATTTTTTTATTATTATTATATATATATTTTTTTTTTATATTATACCCATTCTTCTTATTATATATATTCATAATATTAAATTTTTATTAATTATAATTTTTAAAATTTATTCCTAACAGTTCAACTCCCTAGCTCATTTATCTGCCTATGTACAAGATAACCATGAAATTCTTACAATAACCATAACAAGGGAGGTAACCAGATTTTTTTTTTTTTTTACTGATCCAGACGTGGTTACTCCCCTTTCCCCCTTACAATGCCGATATTTGAAACTGCCGAAATTGCAATATTAGAAAAAAAAAATATTTTTCCATGTTAATTCCTGACTAGATATTGATTATATCTGTAAAATACCTTACATTTTATAACTGGTTTCATATTTATCCCTTTAATTCCTTTTGCCTCTACTGATCGACCTCGTGGTTGCGCCTTGTGCCACACATAAATTCACCTTTGCCTAGGCTTTCGTAAAAGATCCTGCCCTAATTTAGTTTTAAACCTTTACCAAATTTTTATTTCAAACCTTGTACCCGATTTTTTAAACCTTAATGCCCTTTTCTCGCCTATAAATGTTTGATTTTCATGAGAGCAAACATTTTACCTTTCTTCGCCTTCGCGGGAAAATTCCAAGAGGACGGTGATCGTGAGAATAACACGTACGTAATATATTGATAATTGTATCAGCTTTACCCGAACTTTATTTATAGAAACATTCCTATCCTCTTTGCTTATTAACTACCCAAACCACAATAAAAATCCATTTGCCCCCAAACAACCGGTGCTATGCTAAATACATAACCCCCATTATAAACAAGTAACAAATATCAATATGAATATCACAACATACAGTGTCTTAAAATTATAATAACAAATTAGTTTGATCCTTGTCTGATTGATAAAATTTATATATAACCTGAGTAATCCAATAGATATGTCCTTTTATCCAAATGTATGTCCGAAATTAATTCCAAACTGTTGAATGACCCACACTTGATGAATTGCTGCCAAAAACAAGTCTTCTAAAACAAGTCTCTTCCACAAGTCTGCTCTAAATCTAGTCTCCCTAAAACACCCTTCCTTATATATACTTGAGCAAAATATTCTAGAAAAAACCATACTATTCTTCAAAAAAGAATGTTCTAAAGTGTAAACAGGTTACATAAGACTTCTAGAATTTTCTGTAGAAAGAAAGAAAGTTCCAGTAAACAAATATACCAGTAAACAAGTTATTTTTAGAACAAGGATCGCCTAAAAGATCACTCCAGAAGAAAACTAGTAAACAAGTTATTTTTAGAATAGGGAGTTCCCTCTACAGTGTTGTGTATACATAACTAGGTTAGGTGTAATATGTAACACATAGATCTACTAAATTTTATCAGGAAACAGAAACAATGTATTTTATTATTCACGCGTACTTAAAAGATCGTTTTCACATTCAATCCCTTTGAAATTGGTGATTAGTTGAGGACGCGTCCGCCATCGTTATGTTATGTTGCAGGCCTAAGACCTAAGGACAAAGTCATAAGACCTAGCTCATAACGAATAATACCTGACACAGAACACAAAACGTCTCCCGTATTCCAGTGATTCTTTTATCAGATATACAGTTTTTGAACAGGGTTGCTTGCAACTCTGTTCTAAGGAAGCACACATTTTGAATCGGACAACAATTCGGGGCTATATTTAGAAATTTATATTTACATTTTTACAACACAAAAAGTCCAAAATATTTTTCCTCGCTTAACACTAAATGATGACAATTTTCATGTTTAATTTATAACGATTACGTTATGGATGTCGAAATTGAATGAAAATGAAAATTGATGCTTGAGATACCGTGTTTAACCGTAACGAAAAAGGATAATACGCAGGATATAAATTCGCAGCTCATGCGAAGATATTTCGAAACATAGCTAGCTGGAATTTCCAGCGATAGCCAACACTATATAATTCAAAAAGAATCATGATGACGTCACAAAATCAAAACAGCGTAGTTGATAGCAAGTCTATCCAGAATGACAAAGGTTGTAGGTTCGAGACCTAGCCAAGAAAATTTTTTTTTTTTTATTTTCTTTTTTCTTTTTTTTCTTTTGCAATATGAGACATGCTTATTTTTTTCAAAATGAAAATCATTAATTTGACATCATCACATAAAAAAGCCCTGTTCTCTTAGCGCCATCAGCGCTTTGATTTCTAACATTCGGGAAAACCTTCCGAGTTCGTGAAATATTGTTTGCTAACACGTGAAGCACATCGCTAATAAAGTTTTCCCGAATGTTTGGAAATACTAAACATCTGACAAAAAAATCATTAGAACTCTTATGTAGTGCACAATTTTCTGCTTCGCATGCGCTACTGGTAAAGGAATAAACTACTTACAGCAGTTTTCTTTTTCGAATCGATGCAAAATTTGCTTTACGCGTTAGCTTAAAATGACGTCATATACCAAGTGGTATGGCCACACTGATTATAGGTTGTATACCAAATTAAGAACAAAAAATACCTACGCGATATATGATGCCTCGAAATTTGAAGTATTATCTCTACTGGATTTCATTCTGCAAATTGAAAAAAATAAATTTACTTCTAATAGTAACGGGTAGATCAAAGTGGCACGTTTTCTGCATTACAAGCCTAAATATTGATCAAACATAAAACTGTTTTCCTTTGCAGAATTTCAAAATACTACTCACTGAAAGAGATAACATGTTGAACAAGTTTTAGTCAAACAAAAGTTCCTCCAGGGCACTTCTAAGCTATTTAGTATGAAGTGAAAGCTTTTTTTCCCCAGCATTTGCATAAGGTTTAACCTTAGAGTACGAAGAGGACAAATTGTATTGGTTTACTATGGTTGCACAATTCTCCAAATCAAAACTTTCCGAAGTTCATTTTTTTCTTTAAATCATGGTAGCGCAGGAAACGGAGCAAGAAATTCAAAAACTTTTTAGGGCTAAGTTCAATTTAGGATGGCATCATGTTTTTCACGAATTCGTAATTTAAACCTATGCGCACGTGCTGGATTCGCGACTGGTTCTCTGTAGACAACAAAAACCAGCACGTCATCAAAAAAGCTAAAATGGTCGGTAAAATGGCGGATAAATGGCGGTCATTGATATCACGTGACTTCAGACTGGATCCCGTCTCATCGTAAGAATCATGAAGCACAAATAATATTGAGCGGGCAAACATCTCATTAGGTGCTAATCTTATATCCGGCAAGTAGCGAGGAAGGACTATAGATGTTAATATGGGAAGTAACAATGAAAACTCGGATGTAACGATTTCAACGGGAATTTGAAATAGAAAAAATAGAGGAATTCAGTTTATTTCAATATGATAAGGCAATTTATTTCACGAGTGATCATAAACATAACATGAGGTAAATAAACAATATCTTATATCACTATATATTGTGACCTTGACATTCCAAATGTGTGTTAGCCTATGTTTTACACCGTGACGTATTTACTGGATTTATTTTTTAACCCGACTTCGAAAACGCGGCGTTACCTTAAGATATACGTATTTTGGAAACTTGACTAGAGTGTCATGGAAACAATGGCAACTTATCACCTATTTAATACGACATGGTTTATGATGTTTGAATAAAAATATTGTATTGCAAAGACATAATGCTGCTTATATAATATATTTTCATTAATCTAAAGTTATTATAAAAGATAAGCATTATTTGTATTTTATATAGGATTGATATCTAACTAATCATATTTTAGGTCGTGTAGCCTCTATATGACAAGCAACTTTATCAGGAAGGCAATTTTGAAGATTTACGGGATACCTGTCCCAAACATGAAAGTTTACATTCAGTCAATCTCGAAAAATGTCGCTGTGATCCAATAGTAACGCACTCGACTGCGGATTAGAAGGTTATGGGTTGTTCATGGACTACCCAGACGTAAAGTACTGGTCCACCCAAAGAACTGTAGGGGTATGTATAAGGGGTATGCTGAGTGATATTAAGTCATCGACATTACCAGCTCCCACCACGCCTCATTGTTTTGTGTAGGTAGGCTGTTTTTCTTTCTGGACGGTATTCAGTACTGTATATATATTATTGTTATTAGGTACTGTATATATATTTGTATGTCCAGTTAAAATGGATTTTCACTTCCGTTGGCGCATGTGCAAATTGGTATTGCAGTCGAATGTTAAGCTGTGATTGTAATAATTTTCAGTGACCGATATTGTTCTATGTGATTGTTTGAGGGTATCAAGTACGTGATTCGTGTTTGTTTTAAATAGTTTTCCATGTGATTGATCATATTTAATAAGTTATTAGTCAGTAGATGTTTGTACTACATGTAGGTCATGACCTACTTATCGCTTCACTTGTAGCACATTTCATGTCGTCTGTATTGAATTTGTAATTATACATGGTTGATTAATTATTACATGATGTGTAGGATAAGTAATGCGTAAAGTTTATCTTATGAATATGCAGCCGTAATGCAGTAAATTAGTTAAATGTGGAACTGTCGAACTGTGTAGCGCTGCGCTGTCTTAATAAAGTTAATTACCAATAAATAACTTTATGTACACGAGTGGCTTACGGTGGTGGAGTAAGGCTTAGCGCAATCGGTAAGAGTGTCCGCTCTGTATTTTTCCCTGCATGGGATCATGAAATCTATTCCAGCTTGGACTTGGTGACCTCTTTCAGTCATAAATCATTTACAATATATATTTCTCATCGCTCATGAGATACAATCGGTACACCTCTGACTCTGGGAATTTATAACGACCTATGAAAACATACACGCATGTAAGGGATTGGAATTTTCCTCTAGAATATGTATGAACTCAGCAACATTTTCATAAAAAAGAGATTCGATACCCTATAATCACATGAACTACATCAGAAAAAATATATGAGTGCCAATGAAAACAATAATTAACACTTTCCATTTCGACTGTTTTTTTTTTATTTGTTTAGTTTTGTTAAAAATATAGTCTAAAGGGTAATATAAAACGATAGACAGTGGATAATATGCATACCAGAGTTTTAATTGACTGAGTAGTTAACTTCATTTTTTCGTTGTTTATTTTTTATACAAGAATATATCATGCTTTAATCCAGTAACAGTTTATTCTCCCACCCCTTTAAGTTTAATGCGATTTAGTAATGAGGTTAAATTTTTATAGACGTATGTCTCATTTGTTCGACAATACAAATTTATCAACTTGCATAAGTGGCTATCTTTATTTGTCACCCAATGAAAACAATGCATTCTTTTATATTTTTGTGTGTTAACTTTTATAGAAGGACCAAACTCGATACGATATCAAATTTAGCTTATAGTCGCCTACTATTTTCAAAAGTACTATCGTAGAAGCTACATCAAATTTGCCACTGTGTTTGTGTTTCATCTGGGGCCTCCTTTGCCGAGAGGGTAAAGTCGCTGACTTTAACAGTCACTCAGCCTCTCACCGCGTGGGTTCAAATCCCGACAGGGTCATTCGCATTTTCATGTGAGAAAGCCTTCCAGCTGGCTTGTGGTAGGTCGGTGGTTCTACCTGGATGCCTGCGACTGTAAACTCAAATAGTCAAGTCAAGTCATAGTGTATCATTTGTAGCTATCTACCGGAATAAGAAATCCCCGGTCGCTATCGCTTCCGTCGAAGTTTCTAATTTCTTTTAGAACAACACGGATGAACACTTACATACACATGGTGTTCCAAAAGGCGCGGCGAAACCGATGTATTTAATCTACCCCAATTTGAAACAGGTTTTCTTTAAATTTTAATTTTAAATGCTTTCTTGTTACATTGTATACAGATTTTATGTCACAAAACTTTTAATATATTCTCCATATTCTACCCCTTTTCTGACAGGAAATATAATCCTCATATTTCTTCAAACACTTGCAGATCATATCTGAATGTATCTCAGTGTAGTAGTAAGGACAAGTTTAACTGCCGTGTAGTTGATATAGCTATTGTGCGATGGGGTTGATTGTTATTGAAGTTGAGATAGCTATTGTGCAATGTGGTTGATTGTTATTGTAGTTTGAATAAGCTATTGCGATGTGTGATTGCATATTGTAGTAAGATAGCTATTGCGATGTTGATTGTTATTGTAGTTGAGATAGCTATTGTGCGATGGGGTTGATTGTTATTGTAGTTGAGATAGCTATTGTGCGATGGGGTTGATTGTAATTGCAGTTGAGATAGCTATTGTGCGATGAGGTTGATTGTTATTGTAGTTAAGATAGCTATTGTGCGATGTGGTTGATTGTTATTGTAGTTGAGATAGCTATTGTGCGATGTAGTTTATTGTTATTGTAGTTGAGGTAGCTATTGTGCGATGTGGTTGATTGTTATTGTAGTTGAGGTAGCTATTGTGCGATGTGGTTGATTGTTATTGTAGTTGAGATAGCTTTTGTGCGATGTGGTTGATTGATATCGCAGTTGAGGTAGCTATTGTGCGATGGGGTTGATTGTTATTGTAGTTGAGATAGCTATGTGCGATGTGGTTGATTGTTATTGTAGTTGAGATAGCTATTGTGCGATGTGGTTGATTGTTATTGTAGTTGAGATAGCTATTGTGCGATGAGGTTGATTGTTATTGTAGTTGAGATAGCTATTGTGAGATGTGGTTGATTGTTATTGTAGTTGAGATAGCTATTGTGCGATGAGGTTGATTGTTATTGTAGTTGAGATAGCTATGTGCGATATGAATGATTGTTATTGTAGTTGAGATAGCAAGTGCGATGTGGTTGATTGCTATTGTAGTTGAGATAGCTATTGTTCGATGGGTTGATTGTTATTGTAGTTGATATAGCTTTTGTGCGATGAGGTTGATTGTTATTGTAGTTGAGATAGCTATTGTGCGATGAGGTTGATTGTTATTGTAGTTGAGATAGCTATTGTGCGATGAGGTTGATTGTTATTGTAGTTGAGATAGCTATTGCGATGTGGTTGATTGTTATTGCAGTTGAGATAGCTATTGCGATGAGGTTGATTGTTATTGTAGTTGAGATAACTATTGCGATGTGGTTGATTGTTATTGTAGTTGAGGTAGCTATGTGCGATGTGGTTGATTGTTTTTGTAGTTGAGATAGCTATTGCGATGAGGTTGATTGTTATTCCCGACTTGCTGAGTTAAGCAACTTTGGGTGGATAGGTGACTGCCGGTCTCGCTGTGTTAGTATGATATTTTGTTTGTGATATTTTTTGTGAGAAGTAGATTAAGCCATGAATTAAAAACAGCTCAATTCTGGAAATATGCTTTTCCCTGTCATTTAGTTATAGGCATGACATTACTTTCCCGCTCTGACGTAATCTAAACCACAGAAGATTCCGGAAAAAAAAGCGAAGCAGTTTGTTTAATATAAGATACATTCCTTCGCACTAGCGATCGGATCGAAGGTTTGTTAATTCAAATATATTACCTCTTTTGAAATATATCCTCTAAACATACTTATAATTTCAAAATAACCGAATAAGATGTTGATACCAACCATTGCATAAATAAGGCTGATAAGCCTTTCAGGCTTTCATAGAGCGATGTATTTCTAAAATAATCACTATATCTATCAATGAATTAATGAAACCCGAGTGCACACTTTCATTTTACAGTTATATTTATCAAACACCACACATATCTTTAGGTCCACTGGAATAAAACATATCGTCATATTAAACGCAAAAAATACTTGTAATTAAAAGATGCTTGACATAAATTTACATGAGAACAATGGTAATGCATAACAGACACTTGAAAACAGTTATATATAGATAAAAACGACAGTTGTCAATTTATCGGTATTCAGGTCATTCTCTAAAGATTGAAAAGGGTTGGCATTTGGGCATACCATTTGGGCATTTGGGTTCTGCCCATATTGTTTTCATAACAACATTCATGCCACAGAAAATGAATGGCATATGTTTATGATATGCTCTTTATATATGGATCTAAGAAAAATGCACCATTTTCGACAATATCCTAACGAACTTATTCTACCATTATATCAAATCAATTTACAGATTGAATAATAAAATGCCATGATCTGGTGATTGTATACTACGTGAATCTATATACTAGATGATGTAATTAAATCTAATTAACATATAAAAGACAAGTGTATCCAATATACCATTGCTTCTTTTGTTCGTGTTTATCACTGTAACGTTATAAATCAATAGTAACTACAAAGCAGACGGCGAGGCTTTAGATTGATCGATGATTCACACACTAGAGGTCTTCCTCTACCTGCAATTAACTCTGCGTCGCTGTATAACGGAAATACATGGAAAATTATTTATGTAAATATTACATCATGCTTACTTCCGAATGCTTTATGAAAACTGGCATGTGCTTGCATATATGTATACTTTTAGATGATGCCTTATTGCTTTTCTGTTAGACGGTTTTAAATGTCAAGTGTATAATGCCAAATGTTATGTGATTACTGTCTAACAATATGCCAGTATGTTAAGACCCAGGTGCAAACTACAAAATGATAGATAGCAAATGAGAAATGCAAGCATACATGTAGCCTCGTCTCATTTCTTTGGAGAAGTGTATAGTGCTAAATGCTTTCTGTTAATTACCAAATAAGAAGTGCAAGAATATACGTATGTTAATAAAATTTGTAAATTAATGGCAATTGATTGCAGTTCTTAAAATAACTCGTCCGTAAACGCAGAGAGTTTAAACCATAATTCATATGCAAGTGTAATAGAATTTGTTGAAAACAAGTTCACATCTAGCACTAGGCAGCAAGCAATGCACACTAAACGTAATTAAATCGAAGCTGGAAACCAAAATGTACATTTACATTTTACTAGGGCACATTCTCAATGAAGAGAGATCACCTAAGTATTGAGTAAACGACGAAACGTACCATTGCACATGCGTACCAGGACGACCAGCAACAGTCAACTCCCGAAAGAAAAGTTATTGTGATACGACTGAGTATTAATTTAATGCATATAAGTAAGAAAATGTTTTATGTAAATTCACAATTGCAATCAAAATTGATTTAGAATCAACTGAATTAGAAGAAAAAAGATTGTGTTACGATTGGTTATTAATTTAGATATAACATGGAAAATCACCCATGCACAGATTTTCTTGTTCACTCACTAAAACATCCTTACGTTTTCATTTGGTTTAATTAATTTTCATATTCACCAAACACCAATAAAGCGCAATAGCTCAGAGAGTCCGCTTTGCGTGGTCCGGAGTTCGAATCCCAACCAGGTACCTTCCTCCAGTGATCGTGTCAAACCAAAGACGTATAAAATGGTACCAGAAGCACCCTTGTCTGATACTCGACAATATGAGTTGCTATGGGACTCGGGGTACTCAGTACTGGTTCTACCCACTGCAGGAACTTATATCCCGTATATCGGTGCTATACACCGGGCAAGTAAAAGAACCAAGGGGTCTGTTCGCAAAAGAGCTAGGGTATCGCCCGCAGACTCCCTTGTATCCAACCAATGTCTCTTCTGATGCTTTCTCTTCAGCAAAAAACAGGAACCCGCTCGAAGGTTATCATTGACCGCAATGTCTGATTATGGCCATCATAATAAGAAAATGGTTGCTAGCCATTACTATAGAAGAAGAAGAAGAAGAAGAAGTAAAAGAGAATAGAAGAAAAAATAGTTCGCTATTTTAATTTCATGATGGAGGACATGAAAATGAAGGAAAGCTAGGAATATAAAAAATAGCAAAATCATTATTTTTCTATAGTACAACTCTAAAAATAATAGATGACGATGACGAAATAAGAAAAATAATACATGGACATATTTTTCATATTCTCAAATTCATTTCATTATATTCTTTTTTACTTTTTTCGGTTTATTTTTCTTAATAGTCAACTTTTCGTCAATACTCATTATTTGTAATACCTTTAAAAAATAGAAAATATAAAATCTAAGCATAAAAGTCGTTAAACGTGGTACTTGTAGCTCCCTGCTTGGCGTTCAGCATATATACAAGGTATTTTGGGACCGGATGACATTGTGTCAGGATATGGTAACATGTCACGTGTCTAATACGTGATGTTGCAGTTTGGCAGCACTATAGGACATAGTCTCCAAATGACTAAAATACTGTCGGTGGGACGTTAAACCCAACAAAACAAACGAAACATCGCTTTCTGACCTATAGTTGATAGCATTCTTAATATTCCACGCAATTATGTATAGCCTTTAGCGAACATTACCACTGAGCTATTGCGCTTTATTGGTGAATATGAAATTTAATTAAACATTAAACAAGCTATTTTCTTTTCTTATATGCATTAAATAATAATCAGTCGTATCAAAATAACTTTTCTCTCTGGATTTGACCTATTGTTGGTACGCTTCGTCGTACATTCTGCATAGAGAATGCCAGAGTGAGCTCTCTTCATTAAGAATGGACACTAGTAAAATGTAAATGTTTCATTGGATTCCAGTTTCAATTATGTTTAATATGTAATGCTACTGCCTAATGCTATGTGTCAACTTGATTTCGACAACTGCTATTATATTTGCATATGAATTATAGTTTTAACTGTCTGCGTTTTCGTACGATTTTTTATAAATTTTTTCTTTTTAATTAAAAACACTTCTCCAAAGAACTATTATTACTTTGTATCAAATAACATACTGGCATATTATTGGTCATTAAGCACAAAGCACTTAGCATTACACACTTGACATTTAAAACCGTCTAACAGAAATGAAATGCAATAAGGCATCATTGAAAAGTATACATACATGCAAGCACGTGTCATTTTCATTCGGAAATTAGCATGTTGTATTATTTACATAGAAATATTGTCGTAACGAGGTTAACTCCAGTACCATTCTCTTACATCCATTCACATCTTCGGTGGCTTAAAACTCACGCAATTTATAAATAGAAACTGTGCCCTCATCCAGACCGTTGTTCAGATATTTAATATGAAAGACGACAAGATAGGCTCATTAAACTGTGAACTAAACATAAATAGCACAACTGAACTTGATCGGACTGGTAATTGAAATTACAAAATTTAATTATGAAAATAAGACTCTGGTCTGAAAGTACGATATCCAGCTGAATCTGTAAATATTTATATCTGCAGACGAGCGTTTGCATGATAAGGCCGGAAAATAGTTCCCATAATAAAATTTTTTGATGAACTAGTTTATTACAATGAACTATATTTTATTATGAATTTAATTTAGATTTTTGACAATCAGCTTTCATGTTTTGAGCAATTTAGCGCGCGACATTTACGTCGCACTTTTATTCATTAAAATGTAAAACAATATGTGGTTGTAATAGTTTGATTGACACCCATAATTTAAATATATACTTTTCCATCTCATGAGATTCATATTTTTATCGAGAAACCTTTCAAACGATTTAAACAGATCGTCTTCATAGTGCAAATGCAGACGACCTAGTAGAAATCAATATTGACAACAAGTTAAAGGAATATACAATAGATTCTGAACTCTTTTTTATGAATTTAGATAGAAACAGTGGTAAAATTTTCATTTTTTTCTTGCTAATTCAATACACAATCTAGTCCGTTAATCTGCTACTTGTGTCAAAATTGATTTCATCTTAAACTCAGTGACCCCGTGTATTGAAGGAGGGTTGTTTCAAAAGCGTTTTCAACTGTTTCTAAATATTAACAAATTCGAAGGCAGCCAAACAAGTTAAAATCTTATTTCATGGTTATTGAAATAATGACCCTCTTAATTAATATTTAATTAATTTCTGATGATATCTTTAATTTTAGAATAAATTTGGTTTTTAAATATTTAGCTATATACTGCAAAAAAATGAACAAATTGTGTTTGAATTTAAAACATATTTTATTGTTGAAAAAAATCGTAGTTCTTATTCAGTCAAATTGTGTTTTTTTCCTAACCAAAAATGCCATCTTCCATCCCCATTTTGTTTGGAAAATGGGGCCTTTTTTCAGATGCTTTGTTAATTCCCATTTTAATATTTTTAAAGAATACATTATTTGTTTCAGGCCAAAATCAAAGTTTTTGATGACAAAACCATGGTGTAATTTGCCACTGAAGTGTCATTTTGAGGGTAAGTTAAAAATGAAAGGAAAAAAATGCATTGGTCAAGAAAAATGAATATAGTTCATATTTTGAACAAGTACAATAAATGTAAATAGCATAGAATGCATGCCTCTAAAAGAATTTAGTTAGATAAACATTGTTTATGATAAAAATTCAAATCAGCACCATTAAAACCACCTTTCATTTACAGTGACAGTTGTGATGAAAACTTGAAACTAGTCATTGAATGATAATTGTTGAAAATAACATTTTAGAATATTACAAAAATATGAAGCTATTTAACCTCATAGTGTTGAATTTGGACTTATGGTACATGTATTCTGCTTGGTTTTGAGTTAAAATTTCTGTCAAAAATTCATTTGATAATTTGAGCATGTTATTATAACATTCATTAAATGATCATTGTTACTTTTTTCAGATTGCAGTTAGTAGACATAGAATTGGAATAAAGGTGTCTCATTCCAAATTCAGATGTTGGTGGATGTTGGACTTGTTTTGTTAATATCATTTTATCTTATCTAGAATATCATTAAACAACTATAAAAGCATGTTGTGTTATAATTAAGCGTGTGTGTGTGATGTAAATTATATATAAACTTTCTTAAAAAAATAAAATTAAAGTTGAACACATTGTCTTAAATATGTTTAAAAGTAATTTGATCTGGCAATCACTCATCTAAGCTATCATGATTTCTTATGTATAAGAAATCTACACAATAAAAAAAAATAAAGATATACTTTTTAGGTTTAGTTTAATCTTATTTACTTTACATCAGTCTAGAAGCAAATTCTTACAAAATATACTACACCATATCTACGGTTCATGGACCAGTACTTTGTGGCCGGGAAGTTGCAGAGTTTTAGTATATGCCTCTTATGAAAATTGCTGTTTGCTGTAGTGCAGAGAGAGAATTTTTTCATGTCTTTGATAAAATAAATGCATTGATGACCTAATTAAAAAAATAAAAAAAACATGTTTGTGTGTGTGTGTGTGTAGATAAAGATTACTGAAAATAAATCATTGAAATGACCAAGTAAATTTACTTTAATGCCATGCAATTTTAAAACTCACAACTGATTGCTCTCCCTGTATATTTTTCATTCATATGTATTTACAATTATCTTTGCAGCTATTCACTGCTATTGGTCTTTAAACTTACAATGACAATCATCATCATCTTAAATGACATTTTTCATTCATATGTATCATCTTTCTCTCTCCTTGAATTAGGAAATGTGTATTTGAATGTTTACATGTTATTCACTGATTGCAGTGTTTTTAAAAGTCTCTACATAAATACATTCAGTATTAAGAGAACCTGATTTAAGATTCGTTACCTAACATTTCTAAATAATGATTCGAAATTGTATCTCATATTTGTCTTCATTTAAGTGTAATGTAGCTCCAGGTATTTGTATACAGAATCCCTGGTAGCTCTTATCAAATTGCAGCATGCAATTTCTCTCTCTAAAACTTTTATAACGCCCCTCACTGAATACACTTTCTGACGATTCGAATTTTGTAACCATGTTAATTTCATAAGGACGCGATGACATTGGCTAAAAATAGACAAGAGTGTGTCAAACACCCTGGTTGAACTAGTAACTTTATTTTATAATTTGTGTATTATTTATTCTGACGTCAAGTCAGGAAAATATATTTCATAACAAAACAAAATGGCCGCCTATATTTTCTTTTCATCGTCGACGTTGACGGATTCTATAGACGTCGCTAAGGTGACGTTAATATTCCTGCTGAAATGACTGTGCTAAATATAGATATTAAACACTTACAAAATTCTGCAAGCTACGATCTGATTGGCTGAGACAGAAATATCTAGAACACGAACGTCAACGGGTCGTCCTCAGATCCTAATGTAGCGTGGCGTATATAGGAGATGACTAGTCAGATTGCTGCTTGTTGTATCTTAAAATGACGTCACATATATCACCTGGTCACACTAGAAAGAATAGCATATATACAGAAAACTCAATGTTTCTATACTTTTTATCCTTAAAATGCATTTCAATGGGTGTTAAATATTTGTTTTCCGTTTTCAATGAGCCCATTGCAAATACTGTTTAGTGAGGGACGAACGACAACTCTGCTTGGAGAGTGTCCCCGTACCACCACCACCGCCATCACCACCACCACCACAACAACAACATGTTGGCTGACTGTAGTATGGGCCGCATAATATGATTGTATATTATGCAACTCGCCTACGGCGTGATATCGCAGTAAGGCAGCGCTAAATCTAGCTCATGAAGACAAATACTCAAATAATGGATATGTTATTATCAATTTTTATAGATGCATAGAACGAGCAGTTGCTGTTTACACTAAATTCACATGTTAACAAACTCTAAACCTTACTGATATACAGAAAACAGATGCAACATTTCGTCTGGAAAAAAAACTATGCGTAAGCATCCTGGAATTGACTACTTGTCCTGTACAAGAATAGGTAGACAACTCTAAATGTTGTGGTCAGTTTAACATATTTCAGTTGAATAGCATATAAATGCACACAAAAAACCTTTCAGTATATACAATACGCCATTTAGAAAAAAAATGTTACAGAAAGGATACAATCCAGCTTGCAAGTTGATTTGAATATGATTTAATTAAATACAAGTTTCCACAAAAAAGTAACGATATTGTATTTAAGAAATACATTTGCACTCGTGTTTTTGTTGTTGTTCATTTTGTGTTGTTTTTTTCTCTTTTTTTTCCGTAGAAAGTAAATGAAGAAAATATCAGGCAAGGGAGGCAATCCAAGAAATATCGAACTTTACAACCACACTTGCTAATCCACCTTTCTGAGTCGACAGAAAGATCTGATTTGATTTATGACTTAGGTAAAATTTGAGAATCATTTTTAACTATAAATACTTGAAATCTTAAATGAATTCAATCGGAATTAAAAAAGAAATATCGCTATCGAATAAATACGTAAATTACTGGTTGAACAGTTTTTGGAAAATCCGGATAACAAACGATAGAGTAGTATTTGCTCGGTGGTCCGATATGATTTATATCCGTAGTTACTTCTTATAGGGTGAATAACTACTCACCAGGATTATTTAACTATTCAGAAAACAAAAACATCAATTACAAAGAAGTAGAAGCCATTTTGGGGACGTTTGTCTATATGTGGCAGATACAGTGCTACCTCACTGCGTTATCACGCCGGAAACAAGTGGCATGACGCAACACCCAGTCATATAAACCAGTCAGTCCTGGGTCTACCTTTATGTGCCGAGCACCAAAGACAAGGCGAATCTACAAGTACTGTTTTAACAATTTTGGTTTGTCGGGGCCGAATCTAGCCTGTTAAGGAGCTTACATTCAAAACAATCGGGCAACGTGACCGATGTTAAGAGTATAAAGCCATATCCGGTGTGCGATGTCAACATTAATTTAGTGCTTCGCAATAAAGATGTAAATTTTAATCAATATAACATGTCGTATGTGATCAGCCCTTTTAATTCAACGGAACAATACAACAAATAGTGAAAACAGAGGTATGCTGAAAAGGCTACTTTTTTTGACTCAATTGTAAAAATAACTAAGAAAATGGCTTTTTCCACGGGTGGACCTTAAAGGGCCTCTGAATTCATTTTAGTCTATGAAATCACTTATTTTTATATTATAATAGTGTTCTAATCGTTACTTTAGGTGCGTATGCAAAAAATCAGGAGATCCTCTTTATAAATGAGGGTTTTATTACGATTTTATGATATTAAGCCTACAACGGAAATATTTACCTCGCAAAAAGGGACTATAATTCCATTTTTTTCCATTATACTACAGCAATGTTAAAGATATTGGTTAAATTTATGTCCGCATGATAAAGATCAGAAGTTCATTTTCTCAAATGAAGGTTTTATTACGAATTGTGTGGATTTCTTTACGGAAAAGAACTTTTCAGTTGCAAAAGGGATTTATTTTAGTAGTGTTTATAACATTAATTTATGTCCGATTTTGTGGACATCGCTCTTAAACATGGACACATATCATGATTGTATAACGCATCCTTGTCCTCCCCCGGACAAGCACGGTACGGTAGTCCCGCAAAGCCAAACACATCTGGCGAATTGCTATACATGTATAACCTACATATCACGACCGGGGATTTATTGAAAACGTGCCTACAGGTGAGAGGTTGCATGTTCAATCAACTTACAAAAGGTAACCACATATCTTAGTGTAACAGGTGGTGGAAAAATCAATGACTCGACCGAGATTTGAACACAGGGCCTCAGGAATATCATTCCTGCACTCTACCGACTGAGCTATCAAGTCATATGTCTCTTGCCTATTGATTTGTCACCAAATACCTGTACCCGGCTACATATACCCCCTCCAAATTTAGAATTCGTCCCGAATTCTTAAGAACAAAGAACAATGTGAAACGTTTTGAGGTGCTAAAGCAGTAGCCATACAAGCAGTAGGTTATTTACATTTGGCGCCAAATGTAACGGGTGGTGAAAAAAATCAATGACTCGACCGGGACTCAAACCCAGGGCCCCAGGAATACCGTTCCTGCACTTTACCGACTGAGCTTTCAAGTCACATGTCTTCTTGCCTATTGATTTATCACCAAATACCTGCCCCGAGTTCAGTTACATTAGAGTTAAGTATAGGTTAGTTCATGATTGCCTTTGCCTAAACGACTATGTCGTGAAGTAAAAAGCAACCATGAATTAAAAGCTACATGTATTTAGCACAGGGAGTTTTCTCTCGAGCGTTAGCCAAAAAGCAAGCATTGCCTCTTTTGGTATGCTTGGGTCATGTCATCATTTTTGATTAACTAGAATGACATCTGCCGTGCTTTCAGTCAACCTAACGGAAGCGGTTTGACTCCTGTTTTATCGCTGTGTAATGAATGTAAGCTGGGTACCAACTCGCAACCGTGAGCAAACGTTCGCTTGACTGAATGTTAGGCGCGTCAAAAACATTAATTAACATTGAAAACTATCGAAACACAACTGACTGCTCCTCTGCACGTGAAAAGGTAGTATTTTTTTTAATGTCTACCGATCATCCGTGAACGAGCTGCTTTAATTATTACCGTCTATACTATATTCATATCCTCTTCAAATTTATCATAATAGGTCGATCCTGATTATTATTGGAAGTCACTCGAAACTAAAAGAATCAGATCTCAATATCAGTGTACCTAAAACCATTACTGCGTAGTGTGGTAAAAAAACAATCAGGTCCAGTTAGACTAGATCTTTTAAGTTTATCATTGTTCAAGTTGTTCCGGACAGTCTTTGCTATGGAACGCCACAGCTGTCTTATATTCGGCATTGGTGTTTAGATGATGTTCACCTATGGAAAGTCAAGATCAAAATTAAAACTAAAAAAAATCTTATTTGTTTCCATAATTACATTTAATTCAGCCCACAATCACTGCGCACCAAAAGAAATAATAATAACATACTATTTATATTAAGTGTTCTCTGGAACACATGTGTCACCTGCTGAAGCGCGACGAACGGACGGATGGACTGAAGACGGATCCCTCTGCTTACAGCAGGTTACACAAAAAGGAACGGCCGCAAATTCTTAGAGAAAACACTTGCTGCATTGCTTAAATCTTCTCATCGTGTTTTGATACATAAAGGCCCCTGTGTTAGGCACATGAAACACGTTAACTGACATTGAAAAATTCTAGAAAATTCGCCCTGTGCTAAATAACTTAGTTCAAAGTTGGCTTTGACTACGCGGCATAAATGTTTGGGCCCAGCCCTCGCGACTATATCGTGTAGACAAAGCAAACCATTAACTAACCTATATTTAGGCAAGAAAAATGTCTGCTTGAGACAGATATGATATAGTGCTGCCACACTGCAGTTAGTCCCATCAATGAGCCGCTCGGCGCGACATGCTATTTTTGGTACCAGCCCTGTGTCACATCGCCAAATCGAAAGTAGAACGATATCACAAATTATGGGTACACACATGTGGACTACACTGCAGTATTTTTATAGCATTTTTTGTGTTTAGTCTTTGTCTACTTCCACACAGCATGATGTCATGCAGTGACATTTATTGACGATGTTTAGCTTTTTGAAATGACAACTAGCTACGTATATATGAAATTTAATAAAATATTCTGAGCCGCGACATACCAAAGTCGTAAAAAATAGTACTGGTATAGCTCCCTTGTTTGGCGCTCAGCATATAAGGGTAGTTCCAGGACTGGTTGGCTCGCTGTCAGGATAATGTGACTGAGTGTGGTATCATGCCACATTTCTACTGCGTGATACTGCAGTGTGACAGCACTATATCTGCCTCAAGTAGACAAAGTCTCCAAATGACTGAAATACTGTTGGTAAGGTGTTAATTCCATAAACAAACAAACCAAAATCGACTCTTGATATACATTAATTGAGATCAGTTTCGGGCCGAACCGTTTACATATCTGCTCTGTAGTATACATGTATATACTATCTCACTGTCACGAAAAAAACTTTTGTGTTGCTAGTTCAAGTGTGTCGATGCACTTAATCTTTAAACAAAGTCAAAATAAAATAAGCATACGGTTTATATACGTCACCAAAATACAAATGTAACATACGACCAAGTAATATCTTACTCTTCCAAGCTAGAATCGAACTCAGGACCTTCGGTATGCAAATCAGACACTCTACCACATCGTCACAAATGCTGGCTATATGGCAAGATTGTACAAGTGTTATTTTATATCTTTAATACAATATACTGTAAAATCATTAATTTTCGTTTGCGACTAATTTCCGTCGATTTCGCGGATAGCTTCATCCGCGATTATTTATCTCCAAGAAATCTGATTTAAATATAGACCTCACATTATGTAGAACTTAAATCCACAAATATGTAGTAACGAAAGTGAGGATTTAGCAGATTTCACAAAGTTTAATGTCAATAAAACATTATGATTTTAATGTAAATAATTTATATTCGCATAGATATTTCGATACTTCAAATAGATATATGATCAAAATATGCAAATAATTAGGATCTTATGTAATAATTGGTGAAAGTTGTCCTTGAGTTTGAATTTTAAGTTATATTTAGCATATCTGCATATATATATAAAGCTATTCATAATAAATCGTGCATGACTATAGTATACTCGCCGAAAAGATATTGCATACATAATGATGTTTTTGCTAGATGCAGTGTTCAAAGCGGGTAACAATTCACCTAATCTCTTTTTCGATTTAGTAAAAGTTATTTGACAGACGGTCTAAGTTTGAAATATTTTCTGCTTCATGAAAGTCATGTTTTAGATATACTTATGATCCCACTGATACCAGGAGAAAGCAAGATATATCTCTAGGGGATGGTGATGGTGGTGCAACCTTGACAAAATACCTTTAACATACTTAAGATTTTTCTCCATAAACAGTGAAAAACAGTGACTATCTAACTGCACAATGGTTCAAATCGTGAAAAACGCGCATGAATATCATCTTGTGTTTACCTGAACATAAACCAGTATTGCTGAAATTAAGTTGAATTGAAATATTAGGCATTCTAGGAAAAGCCCAATTTGAAAATAATGACATATTGAACTGTATTTTTGAGCTTAGAATTTGTATATTGCTAGTCAAAGAAATATTCAATTCTAAAATAATAAAAATATTTATTTTTATGAAGAAAAAATATCTTAAAAGATATTTTAAGTAAATTATAAAATGCATGAAATATGACTGAATGCAGTTTTGCAACTATCTCGGCCCAATGCAGACACTTCATTTCTCTAAAATGCGAACACATTCGTACAACTCACGATATCATCTTACGGGCCCTGAAGCAGAGTCTTCTTCTTTTAACCCTGATTACTTTATCCCCACAAGCCTTCCCCTCCAGCACACCTTCCTGCCCTTCCCAAAAGCCCCGCCAACGCATTATCTTTCTCCACTCATCATTTTCCAGTTTCTCCCTTCCCTCCCTCACCCTCTGACTCCCTCTCCACAAAGACATCACACTTTCTCTCACAGACATGGTTTACAAACCATATTTATCAAGCTATGTTGAATAAAACCCTTAATCTCTAACCCAGTTTTTCATCAGGTACAGCATGAATCCAAAGGGTGATTCCAAGGTGTTAGTTATGCTTAATTTTTATTATACCATCTGAAAGCATAAAACACATTATTTATCAATAATACTGCAAGATGCTTCAGCAGTAGAGAAATGGCATGATACCATATCCAGACACATTAACTAGAATATGCTGAGCGCAAACGTTTCTCATTGTGATATCTGAAAACATCTTTATACTAAATTATGACAGGCACCCACTTATCATTTCATCTGAAAAAAAAGGTACAACATTACACCTGTTTCTTCGTGAAAAGGACCAACGTAAATGTATTGGTAAATAATAGCACTGTTTAGGACACAAACAATAATGATTTATTTGGTGCAGCAGATCTAAAGTTTCTTTCCGGATACGTACAGATATGCGTGTTAAACTTGATAAAATGCAGTGTAATTTATGTGTAGTTGTGAGGCTGAATATTGTAGATCTGTATCTACCATGTTCTTCTTGATTTACTACGAACACCTTTAGAATGAATATAAAGACTCTATTCACTACCTGATGCCGAAAAAGGATATCAGTCTTAATCTCCAGAAGTTTGAGTTTTGAGTATAAAGATTGGGTTTTTGCATATCAAACATTAAGCTTGCAAAGCCAAATATTCACAATGATGACTTGAAAATAATGTTGAGGACTTTGAGGGTCAGGTATAGACTCCCCCACCCCCCTCACCGTTAGATCCAAAAAGAAGAAGAGGAAAGAAGAGAAGTACTCCCGTATCCCATTTGGAAAAAAAACCCCTCGACGTTCAATCCATGGAAAATCCTAAAAATCCGAGTAATAGTGAGTAAATAAGAGAAGACCCCCACCTTACTCCGTAGTACGGCAATTTTCATAGTTGACCCCAAGCCCCCTCCCCCTACGAATGATAATTTTCATACACATCGCTGTCGCCGTCCGCTCTCTACCATAAATGGCTGGATCCGGGTTTTATCTCTTTTAAACCTTTATTACAGCGCATGTTTCTATAAAATATAGGGGATTGTTTGGTTAGATGATATAGTCGCCAAATTATTATTTCTTAGCCTCTAAACACCTTGGGATCCAGTTCCGGTAGAGTGGTTAGGATTTTTGACAATAATCAATTATGACAATACATTGTTGAGTAGTACTGTCAATATATTCTGTTGCGGTAATGTCTGATTGACTGGTACTATCACTATGTTCAGTTACAATAG
The DNA here is from genome assembly GCA_021229015.1 of Solen grandis. Lineage (NCBI taxonomy): Eukaryota > Metazoa > Mollusca > Bivalvia > Adapedonta > Solenidae > Solen > Solen grandis. Next base: position 72,592,212 of record CM037782.1, read on the forward strand.
TGTTTTGTTGGGTGTTTAAATAATTTTGCACAGTTAAGAAACGTTAGTGTTTTGTGGAGTGGTACTGTTATTGTGGTCGGTTGGAGTAGTGTGCTGTTTGGTGCTTTTGTCATTATATGCCCTAGTGACTGGTGACAATATTGTGCTTAGTTTAGTAATGTGTTGTCAAGTACTTACTCCATCGTGTTCAGTCGTGCAAATGAACTGCTGGGTGATAACGTAAATTTATTCAATTGCGATAGTGTTTTGTTGAGCTGTAAAACTAACATGATTGGTTGGTAAAACGTGATGTTCTGTATTGATACTGTTATGACTAGTCTATTAAACATTCTGTGTGTTCGGTAGTTATTCAATTATGTTGGGTTCATTTGGATATCTTCGGATCATTTTCAGAAAAAAAAAATGGCGGGACTCGACGCACATACTATTTTCAATTCCTAAACAGTTAACTTCGTTCATCAATAAATCGCAAATACTATCTGGTGTATTTTGTGCCTCCGAGTTCGTGATCAGGGGCATATTGTTTTTGCCCTGTCTGTTTGTTGGTTTGTCTGCAACTTTAACATTGGCCTTAACTTGAAAACTTTAAATGGTATTGACTTGAAACTTCATACATGAATAGAATGCCACTAGGTGAAGTGCAGTGACAAAGAACCATAACTCTACTTGGTCCAATTTTTGAATTACATGTATATCCCCTTTTTTAATTTTCTTTTTTTTGTCAGACCATAACTCATGAACTATTCAAGGTATTACTGACTTGATACTTAGAATATAAATAGATGGTGGCATTGGGAATTGAAATAACCAATAACCATAAATCATAACTCTACCTTGTTTAATTTTTGAATTATCTCCCATTTTAAAAATGATTTTCTGTCTAGATAATAGCTTATTTACTATTTCCTTGAAAAACTATACACGGTGTTGACTTGAAACTTAATATATAAGTAGATGTCAACTAGGCAAAGTGCAGAGACCAAGAACCATAACTCTACCTCATCTGCTTTTTTTATTATCTTCCTTTATTTTAAGTTTTCCCCATTTTTTGTTGGAAGCATAACTCATAAACTGTACAAGATATTGTTTTGAAACTTAAAATGTAAACAGATAGTGAGAATCAGAAGGGTTATAATAATGGAACAGAACTCTGTCAGGTTCTTTTTTAATTATCTCCCTTTATTTTTGTCGTAAGCATTACTTCATTACTATATGGAATAAAGTCTGTATACTCCACTCATGAATGGCTTTCAATTTGCATCAGTTATTTAACATCTGACCAGCTCAGACATAGTGTTTTTCGAATACACCTTGTTCTCTTTTTGAAATACAGCAATTTGTATATGTTTCATCCATATTTACCTACAAAAAATCGATACTCTTGAACTGATCCCAAGAAAATATTTAGAATGTGAAACATATACTTATGAGGGATGACCAACATAGTATCAAAATGAACAAACACATCTTAAGAACAGCATTACAGAATAGATTATTATTTTAACAAAACATATTGACAGCTCAACCCAACAGCTCTTTTCCTTACTGCACAACATGACAGCTACACTGAACACTTTATTGTATCAACTGAAAATAATGACACAATAGTGTCCGCATATATATAAGGGCCCGGGCATTACACGAGAGCGGAAGTAGCGTTAGTATCGCGTTTAGTATTGTGAAAACATGCTGATTAAATTCGGAAACTGTTAACTGTTTTTGTGACTCAATTCAAGACCTAAACATAACAGACACTATACCTAGTATAATGCTATCTTAACTGAGGATAATGACACTATACCTAGTATAATGCTATCTTAACTGAGGATAATGACTAAGCACCGAACAGCATGTTATCGGAAGACAGCATAACGCCCTTTTGCATAGAGCAGATTACCAATAAACTGAACAAAATGACAGTATCTGACCACAGTCCGTGTTCACGTTGAATATAATGACTTCTTTACACATCAACATATTACTTTATTTTAACATAATTACAGTACCACTAAATTTAACATTATTTTAATTGAACATAATGATGTCACCAGTTTCTTTTCCGACTAAGCATTATGACTATACACCAAAAATTTTTTTCATACAAAAGAAAAAACAATAGCAGAAAGTATTATAACTGAAAATATCTGTAATGCCCAACACTATATTGATGTGACTTAACATAATTTTATTTCCACTTGCTGTTTAGTTTAAGGACTTAACATATAAATAAAAGCATCTAACAACACATTACCTAGACGGAAAAATATTACCAGACTTAACACAACGCTTCAATAACTGGAGACAATGATTTACCGCCCAGCACATTGCATCTCTGACAGCATAACTTTAGTTTACCCGGCATTTCGGTTGTTCACAACAAAAGACAGTTTTGGCGTTCCATAGGAACGTATTTTCATCATTATTGTTTCCAGAATTAAAATAATTAGCTTTTTCATTTCTTAACAAATAGAATGAGTCAACTGGGTAACTTAAATTAATTATGTCAACATAGACATTTACCAACTAGATATTGCGTAAACTGGAACAGTGGACTATGCTCCTACCTCATTTAAGGTAAAGTCCCTCTTATGGAACCGCAATGTCTTGAACCACTTAACCTTACCAAGATAACCAATTTACCTACTGAAACATTAGGAAACATTGATTAACTCCGTGAAAGGCATGAGGTCTGAAATGTAGTAGAACCCTTACAGGGACTCTACCTTAAGATTGCGCTAAGTATTGTTGGTGGAATTCGGGCCATATTTTGTTATAGATTATCTACTTGGCGTCACATATGGTTTTAAGCGCACCAGTTCCGGTACTCGAGTGGTTACAGCAACTGTAAAAATAACAACAACAGCAACAACACACACACACACACACACACACACACACACACACACACACACAAAACAAAACAAAAAACCAACAAAAAAAAAACAAAAAAACAAACAAAGAAACAAACAAAACGCAGGAGTGTGGGTTTGAACCCAGGAAGCAATATACCAGTCATTAAAATAGTACTAGTGTATCTTTATTGTGTTCGGAGCCCAGCTCAGTATGGTAGTTATATATGTTATGTAGACAAATGCCCTCAACATAACTAAAATAACCAACGAAAACGAAAAAAAACAAACAACAACAACAAAAACACAAAACAACAACAACAACAACAAAAAGGACTTTTTTAACGTCTACTTTTTTTCCTTGATATGTACATACATGAAAACACTCTTGTCATCGTTCTCTTTGACAGAGGGACATTTACTGTATGTTAATAAATAAGCTGTCATTACATAAAACGCGAGAACGCTATAAAATAAGTAGGTCAGAGAAATTGTCATTATTCACAAACCACGAGAGAGAGAGAGAGAGAGAGCGAGAGAGAGAGAGAGAGAGAGAGAGATAGAGAGCTTGTCATTTTATTAAACTAAATATCATCCTCTAAGTTTTATGATCAGTTTCACTGCAATTACACACATAAACATTTCTTTGTACAAAACAATTCATCACATGAAATTAAAGTGATACAGTCAATGTGGCTATTTCTTGTTTATAAAGCTGCATTCGGCGTAAGGCAGCAGTTGCATTATCTGTAGTAGTAGTAGTAGTAGCAGTAGTAGTAGTAGTAGTAGTAGTAAAAGTCCTGGTAGTGTCATTCAAACATATTTCTATAACTGGTCTAATGTCAGTGTGAGGTTCAGCTCGAGTTGTTGTTGTTGTTGTTGTTGTATTGGGGTTTACCGTCGCTGCGATAGTATTTCAATCATATAACGACGTCCAGCTAATTACAGGTGGAGGAAGACCCCGAGTACACCTAGGTACCCGGGTAGAACCACCGACCTTCAGCTCGAGTACAAACCATCATAATAACCATACATCCATTCATTCATGTATTTTTAATTTCGATTTGATTATCCACTAAAACTGTAGATATAGATAACTCCTTTACAGGCCCATGACATACATGCCTCTTGTCGCGTATTTACATAAACAGTCTTCACTGTGTATACGATAAGTTATTAAGGCCATTTCTCCAAAGATTGTTTTATCCAATCGGCCTGACCTGGACCAGATTATCCCCGATGAAGAACTATTTTGATCGACCCGATTTTCGTCATGAATCGCCTCCATTCGACCCCTTTTTGGCCCGACTGAGCCCATATCAATCGGCCATGGTTGGGCCTCAATCGGTACAAATAGGGGCATATTTCTGGTGCTAGTGCCCGCAAGTACCCACGGGGACACGACCCTCGGTAAAAAGCGGCAGAGGCTATACAAAAGCTCCAGAGACAGGCGAAACACGGGGACCCTGGGTCGACCAAGACGACAACGGGCCGACGGTATTTGATCGACTACTTTTTATTAACATTGCTAAAAACAGCAGCCAATCACTTCTTCTTCTCTTCTTCACTTTGACCCCCTCCCCCAAACAACAACAACAACAACAACAACAACAACAACAACAACAACAACAACAACAACAACAACAACAACAACAACAACAACAACAACAACAACAACAACAACAACAACAACAACAACAACAACAACAACAACAAAAAACAACAACAACAACAACAACAACAACTCAGCCTATAAAACAATGGCACATTTTACTTTCGTGACGTGTGTTTATGTTTTGTTTTGACCGGTCAAAGGGTGCTGTTTAGCGGATGAGGCAGACAGAAAGAAATGAAATATACAAAGTGTATCATAAAATAAGAAAACTTATGACGTAATACAGGAGATAAGACCAGGACCCAGTACTAGCTTTATCAACGTACATCAAAATAATTGGCTCTTCTGATTTCTCTATTACCTCAGTTTTTATAGTAGTAGAACGACATTAACTACGGATGCAGCAGCGCGTTGATTCACACAGCCCTCATACGGAGTGTAAAGTTGTGGCATATGTGACATTTAATGACAGACTACGTGATTCCTCAGTGCACTCAAATGATGCTGACAGGTTATTATTTTCCCCATTATGTTACAAAACAACGACTGAAACAGGTTTAATGGACATGTACATGGTACAAACAAGATTGTTAAACGTGTGTATAGAGCATCCCACACTATTTCCTCTTATTCATTTATATCTTTTAAATTCATCATTGTATACTTCACTGTTCAGGAGCCGCCCTTCGAGTGAGAGAATAGATGACTGCATATCCAAATGTTGTGAATTTGATGCCTGTTTGGGGCAAGAATAATAAGTTAACTTTAAAGGCGAAAAGGTCTGGTCCAATACAAGAACATTCGAGAAGGACTAGCACGTTGCGGTATCACGTGGACACGTGGCATATCACAAAAACTAGTGAAAAAGTCCCGGAACTGCCTTATGATTAAGCTTAGCTCCAAAGAGAGGGCTACCTATTTTGGTTTGTCGGAGAACGGGATTGAATCTGTGACCTCTCGCGGCGGACGTCCCAATCACCCGAGTATCTTTTTTCGGCGTAGCTGTATAATTTCGATTTCAACTCGCATCTTAAACCAATCAAATGTACGCTAACAGCGGTAAATAATTCTAAGCTGAATAAAAGGACTCCTGTTATTGGTTAACGCATCGTTATGGGCTATAAAATTACTATAAATAAGGGGTGCAGCTTGTATATATCATTCAGCTTGGTGTTATTACTTTTCTTTTTGATATAAACATGAAAGTGATTTCAGTAAGTTAAATACAATCCTTTTCCATCAATTGAGGAATGCTACTTTGTGAAAATGATTTAAAACAACAAAAAAGAATCCACCGTGTTATGACATGAAACCCCTTAATTACTATGTATATTGAATTCTTCCAGCCTGCCGAGATGCTCTCAATGAATATTAATTCGCCAAAACCAAAACAACTAATAACGCTTTTATATCATAATTGTCATATGCAATAATGATATGAACAAATATCAAACAAGCCTATTTACAGATATAATTTTTTGTATTACCGTCTATAAATAAGTATATTTCATAGAAAAAATACTGAACTATTTCTAGAGCGTACTAAATTTGTTGTGCGTCGGTCTTTCGCGCGCTTTTCCTCGGAATGTTCTAGAAGACTGGAAATCTCATTTTTCTTTCATTCTACGCCGAATATCTTTTTTAAAGATATTTCTTGTTTTATTATTGATATACATTTCCCATTCTGGTGCATTGCAACATATGCTTCCTAGAACGGTGATGAAATATTCTTTCGAACAACAGAGTTCGGTTCGAACCTACTTCCTTCGGATCTGCAGTCATGCACGCGACAACTGGACGCGCTTCTCTTTTTTCTCATATAATTATCATGGTGGAATGTTCATGGTAATATCACTTACTTAATTCATTTGAGTAAAAGCACTGAATAATATCACTCAGGTCGTGCTTCTAAATTCTACAGTGTCTGAATAATGACGTTTCTCCGCCCCACACATCTCTCAATTGGCCACACATAGCATTTGACATTTCTAGCGGGTCTATCAAATGTAATTTAATGTTTAAAGATCGTACGCTTTGAAGGTCATTAAAACGTTTATATACTTTGGTGCAAAATAAAGCATGGACTCATGTTTACTTTTGTAGTTTGACTTCAAACAAACCTTTTAAACTTCGAAATTTCCGAAATTAAAGGCAATGCTTAACGTTCTATTCATATACTAAAAAGGCTATAAAAACACTATCTTTTGGAAGAAAATAATTATTTTTAATTCACGAATGTCTGTGCGCACATTTCCTTATATTCGCTTATGGAACAGAATCAAAGCGTTCAATGCGCTGAGAGACGGCGGTGGGAATAACTTGGTATAGCTATAATTCTAAACCCAGCGTTTCAGAAGTGATTGAAGAAATAGAGGCAAAGGTAACTCCAAACGCTTTCTTGCACAGAGTCAGTTGAAATTGCTATCTGTTTGTTACATAATCTGCAGTATGGGTCGTGAACCTGATTTCATTCCATACCTAAGTAGGTAATTCCATTTCTTCAGCACTAGTTAATGTATACATTCTATCTGTTGTTGAGTATGTGTAGAAATTGACAAGGAATTTGATTATTTATGACAATTGAATATTTGACTTTCTATTTCGAAGCTAAAATGCTAAGGGAGGAACCATCATGCAAAATTACGTGTGGACTACTTTGGGTTAATTACATACATTGAAGTTTCTAATGCAGAGTGCTACTTTTGTCTGTTTACAGGAGTAGATGTATGTAAAATGGGCCGCTGTTCTGATCAAGAAATGTCACGGAAAGTTTGTTCACGCTTAAAATGCATGTTTCCAGTGTAAAATAATGGTAAAAGAGAACATGCTAACAAACAATAACACATTAAAGGTGGTTACGATTATGATTTTAACGTCTGTGTACAATATAAATCGTATTTGCTAGTGCAGAATCGTATTGTATGGATACGCACTTAGCGCGGAAAGGTAAAGTTAAATACGCAAATCAGCAAGGCGTGTTTTTGATTTCCAGCTACTAAAGTTGGCTGCCGCAGTCTAAAAATGACTGTAACAGACTTCAATTACATAATGGACAATGGTAATGATTTATATAACTGAGAGACAGGCTAATGGCCTATATGAGCCCTTTCCTTCTACAGGTTAAAGTACATAGTATATAACAAATTAAAAGAGACTGCGTGCATTATGATGAACCGTACATACGGCGGCATATCAGAAAAAGCAGCCCTGGTCAGCACCATTTACTCAGATTACTCATTAAGGCTCTGCAGTAATGATTTTTATAACATTAAACTTTTTGGTAACTTTTTGCCCCTATAATGTATTTCATTGTTACATGACCAAACAACGATTATCGAAAACAGATATCGAGACTGGGTCGGCTATTAAATCTATGGATGATTTACATGTATATTCAACTGTGACGATTTCGTTCAGGTTCTCTGTTTACAGTTAAAAATCTTCATCGGAGCGAGAACAAATTTGTATTAAACATGTGTATTATACATCTAGAATTGATGAGTTTTTTTTCGGCGTAGCTGTATAATTTCGATTTCAACTCACATCTTAAACCAATCAAATGTACGCTAACAGCGGTAAATAATTCTAAGCTGAATAAAAGGACTCCTGTTATTGGTTAACACATCGTTATGAACTATAAAATTACTGTAAATAAGGGGTGCAGCTTGTATATATCATTCAGCTTGGTGTTATTACTTTTCTTTTTGATGTAAACATGAAAGTGATTTCAGTAAGTTAAATACAACCCTTTTCCATCAATTGAGGAATGCTACTTTGTGAAAATGATTTAAAACAACAAAAAGAATCCACCGTGTTATGACATGAAACCCCTTAATTACTATGTATATTGAATTCTTCCAGCCTGCCGAAATGCTCTCATTGAAAATTAATTCGCCAAAACCAATACAACTAATAACGCTTTTATATCATAATTGTCATATGCAATAATGATATGAACAAATATCAAACAAGCCTATTTACAGATACATTTTTTTGTATTACCGTCTATAAATAAGTATATTTCATAGAAAAAATACTGAACTATTTCTAGAGCGTACTAAATTTGTTGTGCGTCGGTCTTTCGCGCGCTTTTCCTCGGAATGTTCTAGAAGACTGGAAATCTCGTTTTTTCTTTCATCCTACGCCGAATATCTTTTTTAAAGATATTTCTTGTTAACACTCTTCTTAATCGCGAAAAATATCAACACATCCTGCCTATCTATGTAGAAAAAATTTGAGTTCATTCGCGCGGAACAGAGCAATCACGGCTTCATAACGATGTGTTGAAGTGCGAAGTTTGTCAAGCGTACAAAACGCCCATTGTATATGATAAATTCGATCGTTAGCAAACATCGGTGTATATATTTATGGCTTTAATGTCACATCGTTGTTTTATTCTGTGAATGTATGGAGTCAGCAGTCAAGGATTTTAATGCATGTTCTATTCTCAACGGGGAAGACTTAAATGTTTAGATATTTATAACTCATCTGGGTAAGTACTTGTACATTATACATCCTTTCATTTGTTTCTTTATCTCAACTGTTCTCTATACAAGGTGTTGAAGAAAGCAATAAATTGTTCTGAACAGCGTAATTTTTATGAACGTTTCGTACCAAACATACATTTACACACTTCTGCAATTAGAATACAAATAATTAAAAATAATAATATCCGTAACTATTATCATCGTAAAAAAATCAGTAAAAAATAATATTTTAGGTTAGAAACGAGATTAGATAAACCTATACTTCATGCTTTGCTCTTTTCGCTTACACTACACCACTGTCTGGAAACCGATTACATCCATTCTGGGAGTTACTATTCGAATTGATTAATTCATACTGAAGGAGACCACAGCAAAACGATACCGAAAAAAAGATAAAGTTACTTTTTAAAGAATGAGAAGAATGAACCAATTGTATTTGTTTAAAGAGTCTTCTTCGTTCCTGTTCTTCTATACTATGGATATTTTCAGGTTGAAGTCAATACTTTAGAGTAAATGTATTCGGTTCTTCGACTGTACCTGAGCACAAAAGAAGGAAAATCAGAAACTATTTTATCTCAATCATTAAAACTCACATATAACTGATCACATGAAGTGATACAATGTGCATGGGTTGTAAAATCCCATCAGCTTTAGTAATCCGTGAATCTCACATTACGAAAGCTTATTATTTTAAGTAATGCCCTAATAAGTACAGTAAACTATATATAAGTAAAACGAATTTGTCAAACTATTAATATTTCGAGGCAGTTTCGGGATGTTTTCCATTATGATGGTGATTTCCACGATGATGGTGATTTCAATAATGATGATGATTTCCATAATGCTGGTGATTTCAATAAAGAATGGTGATTTCCATAATGATGGTGATTTCAATAATGATGTTGTTTTTCTACAATGATGGTGAGTTTCATAATGATGGTGATGTCAATAATAAAATTGATTTCAATAATGATAATGCTTTCCATAATTTTGGTGATTTCAATAATAATGGTGATTTCAAATGATGGTGATTTTCATAATGATGGTGATTTCAATAATACGATTGATTTCAATAATGATGATGATTTCGATAATGTTGGTGATTTCAATAAATAATGGTGATTTTCATAATGATTGCGATTTTCATAATGATGGTGATTTCCACAATGATTGTGATTTCAATAATGATGTTGTTTTTCTATAATGATGATGATTCATATAAAGTTGTTGATTTCAATAAATAATGGTGATTTCCATAATGATTGCGATTTCCATATTCATGGTGATTTCCTGAAGGTTTTTTTTTTGTATCTGGTAAAATGAAAACTGAAATATATACTTCATGATATTTATATTACAAGCATTACCTTTTCGTTGTTGCGTGTACTATTGAAAATAAAATTGACCACAGCTGAGTACTTTTTTTCTATTCAAAACTTAAAATCAAACAGCTACATCTGGGAAATGGGACAGTCAGTGTACTAACATTGTAAACGCATACAATCAGAAGGATTTCATTTCAGATTCACATCTTAGCATGCGTGGTTATTGGTTTTCACATGCTTTTCAAAAAGTCCGCTTTCTAATTTGCCGTGTAGCACAGACAGTTACATACTGGTAACTGTCGTAGAAGTTAACAGCTGGCATCGAATAATACTTAAGCTCACTTAAAGCACAAAAACGAAACCCCAAAGGCCCGTAAGTGTGTATGTAAGGTAATGAAATGTAAAGTGACGAATCTCGACCGAACTGTCTGTCTGCTGTGTCACTAAAATGTATCATGAAAGCTTAATGAACTACGCGTGAATGACCGATGGTCATGAGCTAATATCTTTCAGATGTAACTATTCTTTGAAAACTATTTGCCCCACGTACGCGACTGCTTGCTTTAATTCTGATTATAGTAGTAAGTTGTTCCAGATCATAAGAAAACCGACAAAAAGCTTAAAGGTTAAATTCTAACGACAAATTATTCAAAGATAGCAGCTGTTGATGATTCATCGATTAATAAACAACACTAAAACTGTTCAAAATTGGCGCAGTTTACTTTGAACAACATACTCCGGTGAACCATCAACAGATATATCATATACATTTAATATTTATGATTAAATACCCTCGTATGAACACATTATAACTTTAAAAAATGAATATTTGATGTCGATGATGATGTTGTCTTTTTGAAAAATAAAGATCGCTCAAAATGCAAATGATATATTGAAATGTTTTTGGTGAAATACGCAATCTCGTTATGAAAGCAAACAATCTCGTCAATCTTTCCTATATAAAAGTATGGAGCGACACGAGCTAGAATTTAAAAAAAAACAATACTGTGTTGTAGGGAAATATATTGATGTTAAAAGCAGTTAAACGTTTGTCGATTTTATGGCCAACATTGTCTTTGTTTTAGCTCTATGTTTTTATTCATTTCTCTCACGCAAATTATGACGAATATTATGAAACACTTGAATGTATATAATCAATGGGAATTCATGAAGTGGAAAAAATATTTTAAATGCAGTTTTAAGATATCTATATGTTTGAATTATTTTGTGATATCAGAGTAAGGTAGTAATATGTCTATCTTACTAAAACAACGTCCAAATTTCTTTGTGGTATTAGAGCAAAGCAAAATATATACTATATGCATCATCAAATCGAATGGAAATAAAAATAGAACCGCAAAGCGGCATCTCGGTTTTCACTTTTATCTTGATCAGCTCGCACACTTTATTTCATATTAGGCACAAGTTTCAACAGAATGCAAAAAAACAACAAAAAAACAACAAAAAAAAAAAAAACAACAAAAAAAAAAAAAAAAAAAAACGCATTGAAATAGGACTTAAAATTCTTGAGTAACCAACCAAAAAAGCATAAAAAGCGCCCCTAGCGGAAAAAAATGAAATTGAATTGATGTTATGATTTAAGTACAGATCATTTGATAATTGGGACCTCCGTGGCCGAGAGGGTAAAGTCGCTGACTATAACACTCACTCAGCCCCTCACCGCATGGGTTCGAATCCGGGCAGGGTCGTTCGGATCTGTGAGGAAGCCTTCCAGCTGGCTTGCGGTAGGTCGGTGGTTCTACCCGGATGCCTACGTGCATTCGGGGTCTTTCTCCACCTGTCATTAGCTTGACGTTATATCAAATTCCGATCAATTGTAGCTGGGAAATAAAACAGAAATATATTCAAGAAATATGGAAAGGGGGAACAACTCAAAGAAAATTGAAGCAAGCATGACATGCCTACAGTATAAGCATTTAGACTTCGTATTTATGGTTGTTGTGTATTAAATTGAAATGTAGCTAAAAAATTATGTGGACAAAATATCTTCAATAAATATAACGAAAGCCCCTTATACAAAATTAAGTTGGTCATGATATGCAAACAATATGCACAAATAGACCTTGGGCCGAGAAATTCTGTGGACAAAATATATGCCATGTATATAAAAAAGGGCCATAAGCCATATAAAATCAAGCCAAACATGCTGTACCAACAATATGTGCATTTAGACTCGGTACTTTTTAATGCTGTTAAGTTAAATCAAAATCAGACCATTGGTAGCAAAAACATAGTATGGACAAAATATATTCAATAAATATAACAAAGGGCCATTTCTCATATAAAATCCAGCTAACGAAGACGTGCAAATGCTATGCATAACTTGGCTTGGTACTTATAAATGCTGTTACGTTAAATCAAAATCTGACTAAGGGTAGCTGAGGAATAGCGCGGACAAAATACATTTAATAGATATATCAAAGGGCCATAACTCATTTAAAATCAAGCGAATCATAGTGTACCAAAGATATGCACAACTATGCTTGGTAATTATTATTTCTGTGAAGTCAAAATCCGACCAAGGTAGCTGACAAATAGCGCTAATTAAATATATAATAAAGGGCCATAACTCATTTACAAACGAGCGAATTATGACATGCCAAAGATATGCACAGCTAGGCTTGGTACTTATCAGTCTTGTAAAGTTTGATCGAAATCCGAAAGTAAAAAAGGTAGTTTAGAAGTAGGGTGGACAAATCTTTTCTATATACGGACTGACAGACAGACGACCCGACCGACCAACCGACGGACGTGACTCCAAGATAGCCCCCATATACTTTGTATAATGCATGGGGGTAATATAATGAATAATGGGGGGTATAATGAATTTAGCCTTTCGGCATCAATCTACTAGCGTTTCCCTTTGTAGAGGCGAAAAATTAAAAAATGTTGGGTTCACGTACCTCTTCATTTTGTAAATAACTTTCTTATACAAATCATCATTTAAAAGAGATAAGTACGGCTGAAAGGCATTTAAATGTAAAACATTTCATACACTTTATGTTTCCACTATCTTAAAAAGCTGTCGAGAAATTGAGGCCTTAATCTCTTAATCAGAAAAAGGCATTTGTGTTTTACGAATGCCTTTTGTTTTAAGCAGATATTGAATTATAAAGAAAACAAGAGTTCCGTCGCTTTGACTGTATACATGACATCAATAGGAACTCTCAGATAATTACATGTGTAAGGAGAGCCTCAGATTTAAGTCCCAAAGTGAAAAATTCCATTTGAAATAGCTACGATATCTCAATCACTTTGTTTGCACAAATATAAAGCAATCTATTTCAGACAATATCGTTCTTTTACAAGCAAAGCTCTAGGACTCATCAAGTCTAAATGTTCAAAGTGATGTTTAACTAAATTTATAGATATTTCATTTGAAGACACTGAACACTGCAATCATAAAGCGACGTGCAACTAACTATACGTCGAGGAAGACTCTGACTAAATAGAACCAAAGCCTTACAGCAAGCCAGCTTAAAAGCTTCGTCATCTTAAAAAGTCCAAATGACACTTTCGGGATTTGAACCCACAGCGATGAGTGGCTGAGTGATGTTAAATCAGCGACTTAATTCACTCGGCCACGGAGGCCGCCACTCACACAGGCATTTAGTAAAAGTTTATATATAGACACTTTCATAACTGAAATTTTCCATATGATACGTGAAATAAAATCACTTCGAGGGGTATGAGCAAATTTTCAAAATATAACCAGCCAGTGACTTTAGTCATTTGAAACTATTAACGCCATGATCTTGAAGATTTTATGAAAATTGATAAAAAAAAATCAAAAAAAATCAGGGTATTCAAAAATCCTAAAATTGCATATTTTTGACCGCTTACAGAAGCCAAGTCGTACATAGTCTGAAGTTCTCATATATATCTTGTCAACAATTGTGTTGCAAATCTTATGCAGCAAACAAAATACTTTCTTATCTCAAACAAAAATTGGATATGTTTTTTTTTTGTAGACCCACCCTTACTTGCATGCTTTTGTGCAAGATTCGTATATATTCAACCTCTTGTAGCACAAAAACTTTGACATGCCTGAACTTAAGATGCATCATATCTTAATGGGGTGTCAACAGGGAATTTAATGCAACCCCCCCCCCCCCCAAAAAAAAAAAAAACTGCATTAAAATCGGACTTTAAAATACTGAAATTTAATCAAAAAAGCATTTGATGCAATGTTCCACAAAGCACTAATTTTAACTAATTTGATGATATTATTATGTTAGGATCATCTTCAGAATTATGTTAATATGCGTCTAAGATTTCATGACTGTAAGTTAAATTCTAAATTGCCAGTACCGTGCTGACCAAAATTGTCTAGAAGACAAATAATAAAAAAGGTACTTAAAAGAAACATTAGAAGAACAATAGGTTTTCGTACTGCGAGGTGCGAAAACCTAAAAAAGGTACTTAAAAGAAATAGAAGAACAGAAGGTTTTCGCACTACATTTTCTATTTAACAAATGTCTATACAGACACATTAACTAAATGACAAAATACTAACAAGCTAGATTAAACTAGATGTGGGTGTTCCTCGGAACACTTGTGTCGCCTGCATTTAAGCATGTTTGATGAAAGAATTGACTAGAAAATCGATCTTTTGACAAATTATTGATAAAGCATAATCTATTTAGTGAGGTACAAAATAACACCAAATCACACACACACACACACACACACACACACACACACACACACACACATATATATATATATATATATATTTTTTTTTTTTTGGGGGGGGGAATAAAATATTCAAACAGTGCAATATGTAATAATTTTCCCGAGCACTTTCGACTATACAGTCTTCATCAGAGGAGTGTCAGAATGACTATGAATTCAAAACATTAACTGTAAGAAAAATTATGACGTCATTAAGCACTTATGACGTTAATTATATATATGTTGCAAGTTTGTAGTCATCATTATCATTATTGAGTTATCATTCTTGTGTACTGCACTCAGACCAATGAGATCTATCTACTATAAATGTTTAAGGCAACACTTCAAATACTTTACAAGTTATGCACCACACAAGAATTAAATCCAAAAAAATAAACAAAGGGAAATAACTCCAAAAATACAACAGTTATCATTCTTGCACAATGCACTCCATGAGATCTTTCCACCTGTGAGGTTTCAAAGTAATACCTCAAATACTTTTCGTGTTATGCTCCAGACAAAAATGAAGTCTGAGTATCAACAAAGGGCAATAACTCAAGGAAAAAGAGAAACAGAGTTATCATTCATGTGCACTGCACTCAGACCATTGAGATCTATGAAGTTTCAAGTTGATACCTCAAATACTTTTTGAGTTATGGTCCGGACAAAAATAAAATCTCAGAATCAACAAAGGGTAATAACTCAGAAAATACGAAAGTCAGAGTTATCATTCTTGTGCACTGCACTCCACCTCAATGTGATTATCCATCTTTTAAGTTTCAAGGTGATACCTCAAATACTTTTTGAGTTATGGTCCGGACAAAAATAAAATCTCAGAATCAACAAAGGGTAATAACTCAGAAAATACGAAAGTCAGAGTTATCATTCTTGTGCACTGCACTCCACCTCAATGTGATCTATCCATGTTTTAAGTTTCAAGGTGATACCTCAAATACTTTTCGAGTTATGGTCCGGACAAAAATAAAATCTCAGAATCAACAAAGGGTAATAACTCAGAAAATACGAAAGTCAGAGTTATCATTCTTGTGCACTGCACTCCACCTCAATGTGATCTATCCATGTTTTAAGTTTCAAGGTGATACCTCAAATACTTTTCGAGTTATGGTCCGGACAAAAATAAAATCTCAGAATCAACAAAGGGTAATAACTCAGAAAATACGAAAGTCAGAGTTATCATTCTTGTGCACTGCACTCCACCTCAATGTGATCTATCCATGTTTTAAGTTTCAAGGTGATACCTCAAATACTTTTCGAGTTATGCTCCGGACAAGAAAGTGTGACGCCGACGACGCCGACGACACCGACGACGACGCCGACGACGACGACGACGGACAAAGTGATCCCTATGTGTCTGCCATGCTATGCAGGCGACACAACTAGATATAAGATCATAGATAATCAGTACGAATATAGCCATGCTGGTCATGAATGTATACATACTGAATACCTACGATAAATATTCATTAAAATATAATTCGTAAAAGCTTGTTTGATATAGCTATTGATATTCTCCAGATCACTAAACTAGAAACATGTTATCTGTATGTGATTAACAAGTTAATTAAGAATGGCAGCGTATAGATACACTTGATTGTTATTACACTATTGACCAATCATTTACTGCTGATAAGGTTAATTTTTTGCAATATCATCAGTTTGATTTTCATCGACATTCACAACATAAACATAATAAATACCGAAATAAATAACTAAATAGAAACTTGTGTATCGAAACACGCATACACCATATACTAAATAAAAAAATTGTGGAACAATCTAAATGCAGCTATACATTATCTTACAATTTTCGATTTTGTAAATTTCTTTATCTGATATCCATGAAAGTATGCCTGGCTATCACCCCAGTATGATCTTTGCTGTCATTCTGCATAAATATAAAATATGTATTAGATAATAAATTATGCCAGAAAGCGAAAAAAGCATTTAAGATTCTTATATGATTTATATGAATTTATTTCAGATTTATTTCTCTTTTATCCAGATTAAGAACTACAGACAACGGAAGAAAGTTTATAGCATTATTGAAATAAAACATGGCCAAAGTTTCTTCGGGAGGAACAAAGAATCCAAAACACCAATCATTCAAAAAGTATGCTGATGCCCCATTTGGTACTTCCATTGAGGGTCTTTTTTCGGAAAAAGAAGAAGATAAAAGGTTAGAAATACTCAATTTAAGTAGTTGGTGAGTAATTCATTTGAGAAAAATAGATTTTTTACCAGTTTCGAAAAAAGAAATCATACACAAATCGATCTTATGAAGAACAGGATGTAATAAAAAAGCTCAAATAGAACAATAACATTGTCTTATTCACATAATTTGTCCTTAAGATATAATTCTCATGAAATTATTCTACTAACACAAAATACACTGCATAATGGTATAAATTGAACGCTGCGACGCTGCAAATATTACCTTTTGTTATAATGACAAAATGCGATGAAACACAACATTTGAAATTGTTTCGGCTTTACAATATTTTAAGCACACTATGATATCAATATTTGCAGTCAGGAAACACTACCAATGGATGAGGTCAACTGGTTTTCCTACCTTTCCATTTCGTGGTTTTCGCCTCTTGTTTGGAAAATGTTCAAGGACAAGTCCAGACCAGCTTCGAAATCTGACATATGGAAGACTGCAAAGAGAGAAAGGCTCAAGTCTAATACAAGAAGGTGTTTATAATACATTTAAAAACATATACTTTCCTTAAAACGCAGTAGAAAGTATTTCAGCAATTCGTGCGTAACCTTTTCATCAGTTGGATAAATTCATGACATCACATTTAGTTGTGTTTAAGGAGCATTTAGGGCAGTGGTTTACAGTATTAGCCCTGTATTGTTGCACTATTAAGTAGACATTAGGTAAATATTGTACATCGAATCTAGGATACTAAATTGCTAAAATCGTCCTTCTTTGCTAGACATTTCTAAAATCCTAAACAACATGTCTAATGACATAAAAACTCATCTCTGTCGATTGTGTTCTGTATTTTAGAATTCATTCGTTGACCTTGTCGATATAACATTTACGAAATAGTTTGCCTTCATTATGACTACTTCAGCACACATCTTCTATGGCATTTTCGCCGCGCCTACATCTGCAAAACTATTGAATGTTGTTAACATGTAACGATTTTCAACATGTATTTTACCAAGAAGGGTTTCACACGGAGATATGTAGATAAAATAAATTCATTCGTCTTACACATTACAAATATTCACTATACCTAACTTAAGACAAAATAAAGTTGTTGTTGCTTAGCAAATCAACGACATATTTATACTAGTGTTACATTATTACTATCGCGTGCACTTCGATATTTTTAATCCTCCCCCAGCTCCCCGCCACACGTGTCACGATCCATCCATTCCCACACTTCACTTACATAACGACCAGATGCGATGTGAGGGTATTAATCATATGTAATAGCTTTAATTCTGAAACTTACATGTCTGATACAAATAAATTTTGAACATTTCATTTCCATTCCAGACTGAGGGAACTTTGGCAGGAAGAGCTTAAATTCAGTGGAACAGACAAAGCTTCATTTCTTGCTGTTTGGTTCAGTTTCATCCGTTCCTACGTCATCGTCATGTTCATTTTTTGTCCTATACATGTACATTTTGCTTGGGAATTTTAAACCAAATTTCAGTTATTTTAAATTACATATTTAGCTCATTAGCTTACCTTATTATCAGAAAAAAAACAATATAAAGCAAATCTAAAATAAAATACAATATATATATCGACAAATTTATTGTATTTAAAAAAATTTTTTTTTCTTACTTATTCATACTAATGATGATATTTGCGGTGTTTGTTTAAACGATTATAGTGTTTATAATTCAAAATTTGGAGCGCTCCCGATAACTGATTAAATTGGTATGTTCCAGGCATTTTTGGTGAAGTATGTAGTAACATACGTAGAGTCCGATGAAGAAAATATTGGGTATGCTATCGGCCTTGTGGTAGCCGTCCTGTGTAGTGAAGTTTCCAGAGCTTTTGCGTTCACCCACTTACAGTTATGTGGCGCACGGGCAGGTACGTTTTCATCTTGAATTCTGTTATACGTCTCCAGTGATAATAAACTTTTTATCAGTATCATTAAGAATACTCGTTTTATATTCTGTCTTGGTGATAATTTACACGAATAGATGTACGTTTTATATCGTGCAAAATGTGATTTAATGCTTTTATCCAAGAGTATCTCAAAATACTGATTAGTAATCATGTTGAAGGTAATATTTCAGAGTATCATTAATCTAGCGAATTTAATTGATTAAATTAGTAAAATTTGTTTCTTATTCGTTCTACAGGGAATCCACAATTAAATTTTAAATAAGGGACAGACCAATAAACAGTTACATGATGTTGCAAGTTTCAAATTGGATATAATATTTTTATGCTATTAATAAAATTTTAATTAATCTATATTAATTCACTGCATATCTTTTCCGGAAAGTACGCAACAATGTATTTTTATAGGATTTAATTTTTCATTCTCACTAATTTTATAATAGATTGAGTGTACCTGCAATCGACCTCGATTTAAATTAAAATTTGACTTGTGTTTGTTATCATTACAGGCACGGTATTCCGTACTGCATTCATTGGTTTGATGTTTGAAAAACTATTAAGGCTGAAGTCCGTCAATGGAAAGACTTCCTCGGAGGTATTTAATAATGTTCTGTATCAATGATATATATCTGCCTCACTTATTTCAGTATATTTCTAGTAGTTTAACAGAAAAACGAAACAAAAACGTAAATTTCTAAACTGTCGTTTCCACGACTCGATAATAATTTGTTTTTGACACACAAAGATGACTCGTATATCTTTTTTTTTTTATTATGTTTTGCTCAGTACTTAAAAAGTGTTCCAACTTATTCGTTGGATTTCCAATATGACACTGTTAACCTTGCTGTTAATGGAATTGAAAAGCGAAGAGAATTCGAAATTTATTCCCGTAATTCAGTGTATTAAGGTTCATTTTCCCAATAACTGACAATGATTTTAATTTTCTTGTAACGTGTTATTAGGTTCATGGCATTCTGGATAGGACTTTCCCACATGTATATTTAAATAAACAATAAAAAAACATCAAAACAATATCATAATTCTGTCGTTTCTGCAAGTGGATATTCTGCTTTTAACCTTAAAAAAATTAATTAAAAATAAAAAAAATTAAACAATTCTTAAGATTATCTAATTTTTATTCACCTTAAATAAAAAAGTGTATTGCTTGTTATTATGTGCAACCCTAGGAGAAGAATCCCTAGTTTTGTTAATATGCTTCAGGAAAGCTCTTGAGTGGCCTGATATGATCACAAAACAAAGAAAATGTATATTTTTAGCATTACTGAAAATGGACAAAAGATAACATGAATGACTAAAAGTGGACAATATCAAAGAATGAAGATTTGTTCAAACGTTATGAGTGGTTGAAGCTGGACAAAACTTATTTTGGTGTTTTTCTATTTTCAAAATATAATTACTGAGTTAAATATATTTCTAAAATAAGAAGACGATATTTGTTTCAATCGGGAACACTCAATCATTCGTTTCTATATTAGTTTTGTTTTCTGTTTGGGTGTTCAGCTCTATATATAAGTATATCTCGACCTCTTAGAGACTTTAACAGTTCCAACGTATCAAGTTTTAATTTTAGTTGCGTGTGATATTCTGCTCTCCATCATATTTCCCATCTTTATTTTTAAATACGAGACGTACCTCTAATTTATTCAAATAATCGAACGATTGAACATAACTACCACACAGGCATGCATAAAGAAAGCAACAGTGATCTTATGTCAAAAATAATTCCATATAACAATTGCCTGTGACACGAAAACAATTTAGAAAACAGTTTCTCTATGATGATGCGTAATTGTGTAGACCATGTGATCATTTCCTGCTTATTTTCCATGCGACAGACATAGTTTGTTTTGATCAAGTGATCTTTTCCGCACTGACAATTTAAGTACATGTAGTTCTTTCCCGTGTAAAGTAGATATATACAACAGTGGCATCCTACTATTTAATCATCAGTGATAATACCTGTACATTGTATATTGCAAAATTACCATTAATGACATTAAAGCTTACTAAAGATTATGCATATCAACCTTTATTATTTCTAAATTTGACTTATTCTAATCAGATGCTGCAAAATACGACATTCTTATATTTACTGAAAAATGACTATCACCGTAAATATCAAACAAAGAATCTTGAACCATAATTTTGAAACGCCGTGTAGATGTGACCGAACTGATAGATTTGGCAGAGGTCTTGTTGTGTACGATCTCGGTTATCAGCAGTTCAAAGATTTGACCTTTCGATTCTAGAACCTGTGACATTAGCGGTAGATGGTTTTTACCGCAAAAAGACTTATGATAGGTAGATTCTACGGATTCCCAGATTCAAATAAGAATTAACATACAACGCATTAACCCAAACAAAACATAATAAGTTGCGGGCGTTTTTGATTTAAATAATTATTTTTGATATAAATATGTTGACCACCTCCAGTAACCAAATGTCCAAACATATCTCTTCATATAACACAGATCAAGTTGATAACAGAACATTTTAACTCTCTCATTTATCTAATATATGTATTTTGTACCAAATTTTACTAGTGTTACCTGTCCTATATTCATAGTACTTAAAATCTTCTCTTTTAAACGAAATATCTTGAAATACAAAATAATGCAATAACCAGAAAATCCTAATTTAGCTGCAATAGTTTGTTTAATTGGATGTAGCGTCCCACAGAGAGCATTTCAGACATTTGGAGACCATGTCTATTTTAGACAGATAAAGTGCTCCTTTACTGCAGTATTACGCCGTAGACACGTGGCATGATACCACACCCAGTCATATTATCCTGGCACCGGGCCAACCAGTCCAGTCAGACTAATATAATATTGCATCCACAAGTTTTTCATCTAGATCAATAAAAGTGTCGCCTAATGACATTCCCTGGTTTTCATTCCAGTCCATGTGCCACCGTTAAAACTTATACATGTATCACAAAGCAAAACTGAAAATAAATTTAAATTTTGGTATAAATCCAAGCTAAAAAGAAATGAAGTCAATCAAGAATTACGCAAATCTAAAATACTACATACATATAATGATATTGAAAATCTATATGCTGATAGACGTAATAAGCGAATGGTTTAAATCATATAAATACTAACTCAAATAAATTTCAGTCCATACCCACCATATTTGAAATGGCCGAATTACACAAGGTGACCTAGACAAAGCTAATTTGTTTAATTAGTATTTCTGTAACAAAACAAAAGTGAAGATGAAAATCATGATTGATCTTAAAGTTTTTCCAAATTTGAGTTTACGTTAGCCACTATAAACAGACATAACTGATGCAATTTTCCTCATCTGCCCATCAAAAGCATGTGCACGAACTCCATATCAAAGAAGGGTAGTCTGTTATCTGTGGTCCGCTCTCCATATATTTTATTAACTTTTAACATCTTCGCAATTCCCCTCAGCAAACTTGCCAACGTTTCGCCTACCTTGAAAAAGTTCGATCAAACTTATCCAGAAAACAATATAGAGGTTAGAGCAGTATTTCGCAATATTTCCAAATCCTTTAATCGTGCATAAAGGTCTTCTCCCCAGACCTTCTCTTTTTGGCACACATGGGCCTCTTCAGCGTCGCAAACCCACGAGCGCCCATTCGGATTTGGATCAATAGAAACTCACATACTTAAGGCACTTAGACAAACCTTTACCGACTTAACGATTTTAGATCTCCAACTGAAGAGTACTCACTTGTCTAAGCAGCATTTTGATTGGTCGATGTACCTCTTATGAATATAGTGCTAGCCAAGTATTTCACGGCTGACAGATGTTATAGGCAGTCGTGGGTATCAGACGCTGGGGCGTACATAAGGTTTACTGTAAACAAAGCCCGAAAACGCGTTTGTCCACTAAACATATTCTTAACCGCAAGAGTCTACGTCGTTTCTAACTAACATCCGTCCACTTCATGAATACGGAGACATAATCTGTGACTATTGTGCACAGCAACTAAAAACTGATCTTGTGGATGTACATGTGGAAGCTACTTGATTCACAAAATGTTGTAACTAAAATAAACTTTACCGTGACTGTAATATTGAATCTTTAAAAGTAAGGCGAAGGTAGCATAAATTAATTTATGAATTGAAACATAATTTTGTTTTAGACCATCTGAAACAGTCAAATCTTAGATTCCAACTACGAAATACCTTTTATATATAATCGGTTCTCTGTAGAACAGAACTCTATAACCCTCTTTCTTACCTTTAACCATCAAGGTATGGAATCCCCTTAATACTTTCGTCCGCAGTATCATGTAAATCCATCCAAGCATTCAAAACCACCCGGAATCAATTGCTACTCGAACCATTGCCCTTTTCAATATAGAAGAAAGCTGCAAAAACTTCAACTGGGCTTGTCAGGATCTGTTTTCTCATTGATCTTTTCCTTTAATGAAAATGTGGTTCGGTTTTAATTAGTCTGCCTTCTTTCTTCCTTGTCCCAATTACCTAAGACAACAAGTGACATTCTCGAAAACATGCCTTGTCCGGTAAAGTCAATAATCTAATTTGGAAAGGAACATCTATATTTCTATATTTTGAAGAAAATAACCACAAACTTCTTGTACATAAATACGCATATAGCGACCAATCGTTTTAATTATCAAAATAATGCGTGAAGGGGTCTCGAAATAATCTCCTAACGCTATACTGTTTCTATTTCCTTTAAATATCCAGCTTTTAAAACACTGATAGAATCTCATTAGATTTGCTTTCCCTTATTTATTTCTTTTTCTTCACCCAAACTGATGTACTACTCCGCACAGTCTTCTTTTTTATTGTTTAGGTAATATTTCCCTAAATACTTGAGTACTAGATACTCATGCTTGTAAATTCGCCACAACTATGTACCTTTAGGTCTTTTTGTGAATATTTACAACCTCTAGAAAAGAGATTTATATAAGCTGTTTTCTCAATTCACGCAATCACAAATTCATTTGTTGCAATTTGTTTTTATATATGTATCATATGATACAAATCTTGAATAGATATTAAACTAAAGACGAAAGCCCATCACATCCCCTTTCTCTTTAGACACTCACAACTCAAGTGCCTTCAGCGCTTTGATTACACAGTATGCATCGGAATATCTAATAAGATCGTTATATCTTTCATGAAAGCTTTAAAGGTGAACCTAAATAGCCTGAAGTTTGGAAGCAAGACTCATATTGATAACCTGTTACGCTTTTCATTTCCAAAACAACAACAACAACAAAAAAAAAAAAAAAAACAATAGATTTTAACGGGATTTTGTGGTCTATTTTTTAACACCAGTAATATACATATGTTAGCATGGGGGAAACATTTTCTGTGTCAGTTAAAACTTAATGTGTGTGTCAATAAATAAACTAAGAATAAGTATTTAAAATGCCCCTACTTTTATCATGTTTAATTTCTACAGTTTTGGTGTGTATTTGCCAGGTCACGGTAAATCCTTGCTATTTCTTGAAATTTTATGTCAGTAACCATGCATTTGTACGTTCGTAAGGTTTTCTTGTTAATGATATTTAAAGACTAAACACACGATAAATAATTTTTATCCGCATGTAACCAAATAAGTTGAAATTAAAACATTTGCTTACTTTGTGAATTTGGCAAATAAATTGCTTATGTTTTAACATTGTTTCGGTTATTTTAAAACAATTAATGATTTATTTTTATATAAAATATTTTACCTTTTTCTTCCTGAAAGGTCATCAATATTTTTAGTGTGGATGCAAACAAGGTTTTTACGGCCTCAGAAATGCTTGTGTACCTGTTTGTGTTCCCTGTGTATGTAATTATTGGTGCATGGTATTGCTACTTTCTGATTGGCTGGTGGGGTTTCTTCATGGTTGCCGTGTTCACTCTGTGCTTTGGAACCCAGGTAAGACCAACTTACATATCGATATAAATGATTATGTTTATATTTGAAACATTTTTAGAAGTCAAATATTTTTGTTTAAACAATGTTTGTAAAACTAGAACAAACATCCGGGTTTTTTTATTTCCGTCATTGTCTTGTCATCATCAATGCTTCCTTCTGCAAAACAGGTTTTAGGAGTATGAAAGTGGATTAACCTTTGGCAACCTTGAAAATATCTGTTTGTAATTTTGAGGTCAAATACATATTTGGCAGACATACCCTATGATATTCGGGAAGCACGATGATTTAGGTATGCATAATACAAGAGGCAATAGCCCGGTTAATCAAGCTAAAAACTCACAGAAGCATACAGGTTCCATGCGCAGTACAAAAAGATAAAAAATGCTAGTATTGCTGTTTTAGTTTACTTTCATTTCAATTTTAGTAATAATGCGCCTCATGTGACTTTCATTCAAATTCCAATTTTTGATTGGCTCACATTTACAACAAGATAGGTATCATACCAATTCTTTAACTTGATTTATTGAATGTTGCATGGATTTCATTCAACCCAGGGAAATGGTAGTTTACTCTTATAAACCGGTTATGTAAACCCTTGTCATTGGACTGAAGAGTTGTCGTTTAAAAAATAAATGGGAACATTTATACACGAAAGACTGTATTTGGAAAATGTCCCTAGCTTTATTTTACGAATAGTTTTGTAAAGATTTTACTTTTTCAAATTACCAGAACTTCAATGTATCACATTCCCAACATAATATATCAAGTATTGAACTTTTTTTTCATTATAACCTTTTAAATTCCAGAAGCTGCCGTATGCGTTTTAATAACCTCCCCCCCCCAAAAAAAAAAACCAAACAAACAACGCATGCATAAAAAAACAAACCGCATGCATATTCATTTCCGATCTTACCCTTGATATTATTAATGCGATAACAAAATTATCGGACCTTAGCATTTTTTACGCCTATGTAAAGGTTTTGTTATTATCTTATAGGAATGACGTTCTACTTTTCTTACCTGTACCGATTGGATGATTTTCAATGACAATCTCACCATCTGCTTAAACAAGATACAAACCATCAAGCACTCATAGAAACTCCATGCTTTAGACTCTTATTCGGTATAACAAAATAATATCAAATTCAAATTAGATAGGAACAGGATTAACCATAGCAAAAAGTATCTTAAATATGTCGAGTGTATGCACACGACGTGTGGCATCTGATATTTACGTTTAAGCTAATAAAATGTAATTAAAAATTATTTATTTTTAGGTTGCATTAGGACTAATTATTAAAGCAACAAGAAGAACCTGTGTGAAATACTCCGATAAAAGAGTACGTTTTCCCGTTATATCAATACATCTGTTTACATCACGACTACTTGTTCTATGACTACTGCTGCTGCTGATGATGATGATGAGGATGATGCCAATGGGTCAAACAAAAGATATGCATCAATAATAGTAACTTTATAATCTTTGTTTGAACATTAAGAAGGATAATGGCTCATATGTATTAAGAATATATTTACTACTTAAAACATACATCTAAAAACCCATAGTCCTGCTATATTTTCAAATACAGCTGAATTTAGCAATTTTACGAAGCTGTCACGTTAAGGAAGATAAATAACGTGTAATCATTGGAAATGAGTACTTATCATTTACAGGTTCGTCGAATGGGCGAAATATTAAACAACATGAAGATGATAAAAGTATTTGCCTGGGAAGATGCCTTTCATAAATATATCAAAGGTATTCATTTTGAAATATGTACTTTCTGTCTTAACTATTTTTTATTCAAATATATTTTATAACGAAACATTTTGTACGAATTATTTTTTTGCGTTTTGTTAAATTGTAATTTTTTAAAAAGGCCTATTATAGATTCATGTTAAACAAAAGATTGATTTTATTTAGTTCGATAAAGCTCGCCGCTTCGTCCGTCTCACTTTTTTTCCGCCTAGTTCTCAGCAACGACTAGCATGAGTCCAATAAACCTGTATGGACAGCTTTACTAAAATGTGGGAATGTGCATATTATCGCCGTTTCTTGTTGCGATCCGATTATCTTTCATAGATACACTCGTACATTGCACATGTAATGTTTATATAAGATA
This sequence comes from Solen grandis, assembly GCA_021229015.1. Taxonomy (NCBI): domain Eukaryota; kingdom Metazoa; phylum Mollusca; class Bivalvia; order Adapedonta; family Solenidae; genus Solen; species Solen grandis. The sequence continues at coordinate 72,619,327 of CM037782.1, forward strand.
AGGGAATGACTGTCGGGCTGTTGCTTAGCAATAACATGAGAGTACTTAATAATATTTAATAGGAAGCTTTACGAATAAGATTTTATAAAGATATTAACACCATGTTCCGGTTCTATGTTTGATCCTTCAATGATATCTTGTTTTTTATGAATATAGATTTAAGGAAAAAAGAGGGAAAATACCTGTCCAGGGTGATTTTGATCATGCTCATCACATTATCCATAGTGCCGTCTACGGCAACAATCGCATCTGTTGTTACAATATCCATCTACATTGCTGTCGGAAACACCCTGTCGGCGTCAACGGTATTGACATTTTCATATTTTGCCATTATATGCATATAAATTAATTAAATCTGTTTAAACATCATTCTAAAAATATTCTAAATAACCTGTAACATTTTAGTATTTTGGTTTTATTATACATACATTATTACGTGTATGTGTGTGTTGTGGGGAAGGGGGGGACTTGAGAGCCCGCAGAAAACCCAAGTGTCTGGACGGATGACCACTGCACTCTCTCACGATCGTGACTGGGAATCGACTCCGGGGCACACTGGCGAGAAAGTGAGAAGCAAAGCGCGTAGTCACTTTAATATCAAGGCACCCCTCACTTCAGTTTGACAATGAAGTATTTTGTCACATTCCAATAGAATGCTTCTAAATCTAAGTAGTTTTTTTTTTCAAAATAATTTTATCATTCACCTGTATTCTATTTTATTTCATGGATATATTCTTTCTAAATTGTCCATTTATGTCAAGAACACTTCTTTTATCGAACAGGTCTCAGGGTAGAAATATTACATCTGTTATTATTTTAGGCATTTTCAATCATTGGAACCATGAATTTTATGAGACCAGTCCTGGCCTATGTCCCTTTGTCAATTGGTGCTGTGACTCAAGCACAGGTCAGCTTTGAGAGAATGCGGGTAGGTAATAGATTGTTTTTCGAAATGTGTGAAAGTCTATGGAAATTATTTACAATGGCTGAAAGTTTTATCAAAATACAATATCTTGAAGTTTTTACAAAACTATTCGTAATACAGTGAACCGGTATTATATACCGGTAGACAAGTTGATAAAAAATGTACTTAAAGAAGAGAAAATGTCATCCAATATAAGACAAATATTAAATAAGCCATCCTTGCAACAAAAGTTCCACCCCAGGTAAGTTTTGATTTTATTTAACCTCAGAAATTGCTATTACACGAAGAGTATACCGCCCCAACCGCAAAATGCGCAGATGAGGAAAACGTAATTGAAGTCAGAGAAGCTAACTTCTACTGGGATGACAACACAGAGGAACCCGCAGAAAATACACAAGATATTAAAACGAGCTCAAACGTCTCAGATTGTAAGAGATACCTTTATTATTAGATTTTATGTAGTACTATAAACACAAACATAACTTTAGAAAAATATAAAAAATAATCATAAAACAAATAAAAAAAGTTGACATTTAGAAGAAAAAAAAGCCTTTTATCCAGAACTGTACT